>JAGDQP010000152.1:69350-95944 GCA_022664845.1 Lepisma saccharinum
ATCGGTATAAAAACTGTCAAGTAACACTATTTGAAGTGGACACTGAGATCTAGAAGAGAGAGATATAATTAAAAATCAGCATAAAAAACAACTGTGTTTGTGTGTCAAAGATAGGTGTCATTGCCCAATGGTTGAATAGAAATTGGCGGAAAAGTTTTGAATAGCATTGTTTTTGGTACACTACTTATTAATACCTGGCACTATATTACACTCAATGGCACGCACTACAGTCATAGATAGTCAAATGACACTGATAGCCGCATGTCGCTATACTCATATTCACCAGAGACCCTCACTAGTACAAATGTAGAATTGGGTAGAATCCATAGATTTGCACACGAGTACTATGTGTAAAGTAATTCAGGAGCATATAGTATGACAGAGTCTAGTCAATTTTAATCATGTATCTGGATCGCCATATGTATAACGATGTGCGGATGCCAGTGATATCACCGTAGTGCGCGGCACTAAGTGTAAAATAGGACCAGATATTCATAAGAAGTGTACCAGAAACAATTATACTACTAACTTTCCCTGCCAATTTCTCTTCAAACACTGTTACGGTACATAATATCTGGTAGTAAAAAGTAATCCATTATTTTGCCAATAGATGGCTTCAGTGATCTGTATCTCGCGTTGTATAAGTCCGATCGGGTTCAACGAGATGGCGTTCAAACGATGAGATTGCGTACTACGAACACTGTTCAGATAGTTGTGATGAATTGACTCAGTGTTGTGTGAGCGCGCGTCAAAATGGACACTAGCAAAGAGAAAATACGCTACATTTTACAGTTTTTCTTCCATAAGGGCGAAAACGCAAGCCAGGCGGCTGCAAATGTGAATAGTGTTTATGGTCCTGATACTGAAACAGCCAATCACGCGCAATTTTGGTTTCGTCGATTCCGTTCCGGTAATTTTGACGTCAAAGATGTACCACGCAATGAAAGGCCAAGTGTCGAAAATGTCGATAAAATCATGGACATTGTCGCGTCCGACCGTCATGTAAGCACTTTCGATTGCCCAAGAGCTAAACATTGCACAAAAAACGTGTGGAACCATTTGCATAAGGCTGGATACAAAAAGGAGCTTGATGTATGGGTGCCACACGAGTTAACGCAAAACACCTCATGGACCGAATTTAAATCTGCGAATCGCTGCTGAATCGCAACAAAAGCGACCCATTTCTGAAGCGGTTAGTGACTGGTGATGAAAAGTGGATCACTTACGACAAGGTCACGCGAAAACGGTCGTGGTCGAAGCGCGGTGCGCCGGCACAAACGGTGCCCAAGCCAGGATTGACGGCCAGGAAGGTTTTGCTGTGTGTTTGGAGGGATTTGCAGGGAAATATCTACTATGAGCTGCTCCCCTACGGCCAAACCCTTAACTCGGAACTATACTGTAAACAATTGGACCGTCTGAAGGCAGAAATCGCCCAGAAGCGCCCAGCTTTGGCCAATAGGAGAGGCATTGTGTTCCACCAGGACAACGCCAGGCCTCACACATCGATTGTGACTCGCCAGAAGCTCCGGGAGCTTGGTTGGGAATTTCTTATACATCCACCTTATAGTCCGGACCTGGCACTGAGTGATTACCATCTGTTTCTGTCCATGGCGAACACGTTTGCTGGTGAAAAATTCGCTTCAAGAGAAACTTGTGAAAATCGACTGTCTCAATTTTTTGCCAATAGGGACAAGGGCTTCTATGAGAGAGGCATCATGATATTACCTTCCAAATGGAAACAGGTTATCGAACAAAACGGCGCATATGTGACCTAAATCGGATCATTCTAACTATGGTACGTCAAGCCTTCAATGTTATGCAAAAATAGTTGATTACTTTTTACTACACCAGATATTTTATACCTTATAGATCTAACTGTCCACCTGAAATAGTGCTAATTTTTAGTGACCAACATCTGGACCACTAGAATAAAATGAAACGAAACCGTGTATCCACATTAACGGTCCATCCGATCCATTTTCTTGGTTGGTTACAGAACTGCGTGTGCAAGCATTTTGGATTCGTTCAATCTGCACCCTAAAAGTGAACATTCAGTCACCTCCACAAACACGGACCACATAGCGAATCTATTTTATTTATTACTACATGAAATAGAGGTCCTGCACCTCACTAGGAACGGAAAGGCTAAACACGGAATTATTTTGTCACATTTAATTGAGATGCAAAGCGGAGTTGATACCCTCTGCCCCAAACACACGCAACTATTCTGTTACATGTAATGAGTACATAAACAGAGAGTAATCTCATTCTCTCTATTTGTTTACAGTATGACGAAACTTGGATCATCACTGGGATGGCATGTTGTCTTCGCGGCGAGCTTTCGGTCATTCTAATTGTAGTTGTCCATAGGAGGTTCTTGTCTCACCAGGCGAATGCTGGTGTGGTACCACAAATAAAATCCTAAACGCAGTCCCTATCTATTTCTCGAGAAGAGTTATTCCCCCCACATACTTGTATCGGCCTTAGACCATAGCTACATTTTGAACTTATTACCGACAATTGAAAGGGTCAAAAACGAAAACATGCTCGTTTTATTGAAAACTAATGCGAGTATTTTGCGTAATATACAAAATATTAACTTCTTTTTTTTTTTTTTAGATTTCACTGTCACTTGAATCAGTTTGGTTCTGATCTTAATTTAATAAAACAGATAGTAGGAAGTGATCAAGGCGAGAGTTGGAAGGGAAAATAAACAAGTTGAATTTGTGTAAAACACGAATAAGGCATCCTTCTATGGTTTCTTCGGTATGATATAAAATGAATTTAGATCAAAATTTCACAAAAGCAGGGAATTATTTTCCATGCAGAGAATTGAAACAGATATTACGAACCGCAAATATCGGGAGAAAAGTGTTCACACTAACGTTTTGGCAATATGAAACTGGAATGAATACTAAATATAGTATACATATAGATGAGCGCTTGCTGCATTTATCAAACGTTTTGGTTTGTTCCAGACGGTTGCTAAAACACTTCATCACAAATTAACATTGGCCACAAAACACGCTAGCATCCATGGTTTATTAGACAGTAAGCTGTATGTGTCCATGTGTTTCACATGGATGGCTTCTGGAAGAGGAGGAGGAGGAGGAGGTTATTCCCACAGCCATTTGGGAAGTGATGAATGGAATGGAAAGATATTGGATGGAAAAGGAGCATGCAAAAGCATTAACCACATGATAACAAATGCACAAATACATAAAAATGTTTTGATATCACAGTGATTGAAATACTGCCTAAAGCAGTACATATTGATGATTACACTCACCGAGTATCGTAGACTAAATTGTGTTCACACTCAATTAATTATCTAATAATGGTATTCTTGTTTTTACGCTTTTCTCTCGTATCTGGTAAATGACTATAACCATAATACATGAACCAAAGGTTGAATGATGTGTGCAAAAATAAAGATCCCTATTATTATTATTAAGATTAAGTTCTTATAGTTAAGACTGATGTTGTGAAAGACCCTGGTGTGTAATTAAAATTTGACTATACGACATTCATGTGCATATAAATAAAATCATAGGAGAAGGCAGAAAATTGATCGGATCTATTTTTAATCAATGGAACTGATTTATTACGATTGATACTTACTTAACATTACAAACAAATATTTAGTCAAACCCAAACTGGAATAGACATATAATGGATGGAATGATTTAATAAGCAGAGCATGGAAAATGATTGAAGCTGCATAATGAAGTTTCTTTGGACTTACATGGTTTAAATTTATCATATTTCGCTTATGGTTATACTTTCTGGTTCAATTTATTTTAACATAGAACTTGAGAGTAAAGAAGAATAAATATTTATAAAAGATTTCTACATGGAATATTAACTAATAAATTTATAAATTTACAAAGAAACTATATTTTAATATACCCTTGTATTAATCAAGGTACCACAATTTATTAACCACGCTCAATATAGTGGCATCTTGCTTAAACTACTCATTTGTAATTACAGTGAATATTTTTCCCCGTGAATATTAACGCTCATCCGATACAAATTGCTAAATACGATAGGCAATATAGACACAAGAACTTCTATTTTTTGATTGGATAAAAAACTTTTAAGTGACCACACTTTACTTACGGCACCATGAGAAGTAGTAGAATTGAATTTGTTGAAATTTAGACTAGAGGTCGAGATTCTTGCCAAGTTTGATTTTTTTTGCGTAGATTTCAGGTATTTGGTGTACAGAATCAGAAACGGTTGGGTGCCAATTTCTTCGCATTCATTTTCATGTATTTCTTTTAATATGGCGGCCAACATGACGGACTTTCTCAACGTGGGACTCGTGGGTTGTATGCAAGGGGATTGCGAGTTGAAAAAAAATAACTATGGTTTTGTAATCTAAAAGAACGTATTTTATTTTACTTGTTTTCATAATTACTAAAGATAGTGTAATATTTTTTTAATAGTTTTTCGATAATATAATTACGATATTTATTACGAAATACAACAAATCAGCTGTCGTATTTCCAAATAAATGAGGAAATATTACACAAAATAAGGAAATGACAAAGATATTAAAACGTTACGAAAGATTGCACAAGTTTACTAGGCTAGCGCGAAATCAGCCTATTTTGATTTAA
This sequence comes from Lepisma saccharinum, assembly GCA_022664845.1. Classification (NCBI taxonomy): domain Eukaryota; kingdom Metazoa; phylum Arthropoda; class Insecta; order Zygentoma; family Lepismatidae; genus Lepisma; species Lepisma saccharinum. The sequence goes on from JAGDQP010000152.1 coordinate 73,976, forward strand.
CCATATTTAAGATGTCCAGTTCAATTTTCGTGATATACTTTATCAAATCACTTTCAGTCACATCCTTGTCCTAAATACCACTTTTTAATATACAGAATCTTTATTAATTCGTGTAAATAAGAAACAGACCGGTAAAAGCGAAAGTTTTCAAGACATTTCCATGAAATTTTCTACAATTTCTCACAAAACCCATTTTTGACACTGAAAATAATCTTCCGAAACAAAATTTTAACCCACCTCTCTTCTGAGGGTTCAAACTAAGACATTCAGCACATCACAGCACCACAGCATCATTATGTGTGGTGATAGTATAATGATGCTGTGGTGACGTGATGTCTCTTATCACCGCATCATGAAGAATTCTGTAACAATACTGGAACCATTAGTCAGAAAAACTGACACAATACATCGGAATCCCAAGTAAATCTTCACAAAGTCAAATAATAAACTCATACTTGGCGCTTCCACAATGGGGGTTGGCTGATTTGGAGAGAAGGGCGTGGAATGGAGCACATTGATATATGATCTCATCAAAACCCACATGATGCATTAGTAATAGTGATAAGGTGTCATTTCAAGAAAGCTAGGTGGAGTGTAAGAATGAATGGGGGTTGGGGCAGAAGTGAGAGGGGAGGGCTTCTGTCAAGAAAGTGGGAGATCCGTTTGGGACGCAGTCGATACTAGTCGAAGTCGAAGGGCAACCGATTCGGAAGGGGCCTTCTATTTAAGAAGAAAATGACAGGAATAGTAAACGATGGCAAATAGGGGGGATGAGAACTTGAGAAGTAATAGAGCGAAGACAATACCGCTAATGTGGAGGCCTAATGCAATCGTGGTCCAATACTTTGTTGCTAAGATCTGAAAGAAGGAGAAAAAAATATTTTCATAGGCAATTCACTAAAATCAAAAAATATCACTAATTAACGAGTTATCCATAGGTAATTCATATGGTATTACCGAAATCGAGGGTACGGTGTAGTTATGATCTTTCAATCACAACCGAGTCATTCCCAGGGATTTTTGTAAAAAAATTTCACGGCGATCTCTATTCGCCGTGACTCAACACTACCACATCAAAGATCCATGGAAAACTTTAAAAACTCTAAAATCTTAGAACAAAATCGAAAATTGAAAAAAAAAAAAAAAAACAACATCGAATTCAGAAATCAAAAACTCTAAAACAATAATTCAAAGGTATACAAGCATTAGATCCTCAAGATTCAAAAATCAAAATTCAGGGTAACTAAACTCGGAAAAAAATTGGATTGGCATAATTCAGACATTAAACTAAAATGCAAGAAAACCCTGGTAAACAACTACTTGAACCACTACAGTTGTTTATCCAACAAAATGCAAATCAAAATTCAAGCGGATGATATACCTACCACGATGCGATTATTCGATAAGTTTTTAAAAATATCGACCATCCTGAAACACTGCCACTTTATTCGTTGACAAAAATTACTAAATTTGTGACCAACAAACATGGTTTATATCATATATACGGTACATTAAGCAAACAAAATACAAGTGTCCGGCCGGACGAAAGAATAAAAACAATAAAACGTAAGTATCTCAATGACGTATCTCAAACATAAACAGTACAGAACAAAACTGATTATGTAAATACAAGTAGGTCAGTGCACAGAGTCAATAAACTAGGCTAACGCAAGGTTTATTAATTTTAAAGAGAAAACTGTCATGAACCACAGCAGAAGGACATGAATAAATGCAATCAAACATCGATTAGAGAAATTCATAATCAATTCTCAGTAATTGAAAAATGATACAAGATATGACCTTGGTCGAAAGAAAAAGAGGACAAAGTCCGAACTCCAATTTTTGCTATATATACGACAGGGTGTCGTCCCAAAACGCTCTGTGCCAAAATGCCCTGCTTGGGGAATTCACTGTTTTTAGTGCCAGGGACAGGGCGTTTTGGGACAGGGCGTTTTGGGACAGGGCGTTTTGGGACAGGGCGTTTTGGCACTAAGTCATACGACAGCAAAACAGAAATTCAGCAAAACATAGTTACATACCAAACTGAAAATAAAAGGAAATATGAAGTGAGCGGAAATAACAGGAAGGAGGGGTGTAAAATGAAGACACAAGTGGGTAGCAACATCCCAACTGCTTAACAGCCAAATATAACAAAAACATATCAAATCTAACATAAACTTTATTTATGTAAACAGTGTTTCTTTTGCTGGGTCAAACATTTCATCAACGGTATCCGGATGATTGTGAATCATTTTCGTTTCGAAATAGGGTGGCGGTTCAGTATTCGTGCACTCTTCTTGTCTGGTATCGGGAATCGAACCCGTAACCTCTTGAGTACAATCGCCTACACTAAATAAGATAAGCACTCTATCCACAGGTTTCTTCTGGAATCGTCTGTGCCCTCACAAAACAAATACCCAGCATCATTTTCACCTAGAATCGATTCAGGTGGGAATGAAAGTTCCAACGAGTAGAATTATCTGCACGAATCTAGTCATCTTCACTGCTGGTATTACGGACTACAACTATTCGATATTACCCGACACGCTATCTTGAAAATTAGGTCTTTGCTAACCGTACTTTAGCCATCTGGGTGTAGTAACGCTTCACATGTAGCTATCGAACCCCAAGTGAATACTGGGAGTTATGGGAGTTTGTAGAAGTAGTTCTCCTGCTTACCAGTAGGTGACAGCACATCACAAACGAGAAAAACGGGTTTTCCGTATTACCCGACTATTTTCCAACGTGAAACATGTCATCCTTAAGGAACTAACATTGCGCACGAGTCAAGTATAGGATAATTCTCTGAGCTTCATTCTTCAATAATGAACCTTTCTTAAGTATATGAATTGTTATTTGCTAAGCTGACAGGTTTTAAATCATTATTGTTGAGATATGACGTCATTTGTAATGATGCCGCATTAATTTAGACACCACTAGCTTTGAAATTATGTATTAGTTTTTAATTTCTTGAAATTAACTTTTTTTTTTTCATTTTTAGTGAGAACTTTGTGTTCCAAGATCATACATCCAAGTTTCATCGTGTTTCGTATCTCTACGTTTGCTAGTCACATATTAAATGGATGTGTAATTAACTTCTCTGTACTGTACTAAGTGTGAGGAGTGAGAAAAGGAACTTTGTGGAATGGAAGTCTTTTCCTTGTCGATGAAACAAAAGGCGCTGACTAACACCTTCCAGGCACTTCAGTAAATCTGATGCGAGTCTATTGTGCTTCACCACGAGGGCTCTTCCGTCAGCAAGGCACTTAAGAAGAGATAATTATTCTAACAACATAAATGCAAATTCTTCCTCTCGAACGGAAATTGAGTTAGAAGCCTGAGTTCACATAATCAAATTTTAGTTGTTGCATGTGTCCTGGCAGGAGAGAAAAAGAAGTACAAAATAGATAAAAGTGTTACAAGAGAAGAAAAGTAACATTCTTTCCTTCTAATCCCCATGAAATACAGGCAACACACACACACACACACACACACACACAGAGAGAGAGAGAGAGAGAGAGAGAGAGAGAGAGAGAGAGAGAGAGAGAAAGTCCTTATTAACACCTCGTATTGCAAGGAAACCTCGAAAACCACTTCATGCCTCTAATTTTCGATAGATTGCCCAAAGGAAACCACAATCTCGCTGTTACTTAGACAAGCTTCACGGAAGAAGCGGCATTCATTTGTTTCTTGCTAAAAGCTCTCAGCGAATAGCGATGACGCATAAAGCTCAGCTACATGTATTGTTCAAGTATTGTAAAATAAACTGGAAATTTTTAGACAAAATAACGAGCAAAGATTTCAATAAACTTCAGAGAAATTCGAGAAGCATCCAACCATCTACTCAAAATTAGTGGTAACTTAGTCGCCAAAATAACTTGTTACAGTAAATACTTGTAATTTAACTGATTCTATACTTATGTTCTATAATGTGTCCCAGAAATATTGACGCAAATTTCGAGAGATGATTCTTTATATCAAAACAAGAAAAAAAAATCGGTAAAGAAATTCAAAATTATTCGTAGTTTCGAATAGTACAGAAGCTCAAAAAGGCATCGTCACAAATTACGTCATATCTCGACACATAATGACGTAATTCCTGAGCAAATGAGAAGTAGTATCCAATAAATCTAGGCTATTTAACCAATGATTATGATTAAGGAAATGACACATAGACAGATTCTTATAATGATGTGATCCCACAACTTGCATAAAAGTTAGATCTACATTTCTACATTGAACCCACAAAACCATGGAAACCAGAGCAAAGATAATATCACTTCGACTTCTGAACAAAACAATCTTTTCATTCAGCTCTCACGGAGAGAGAAGACAAAAAATAGTTAAAAAAAACAAACAAAGGCCTTCTCTAAGGCCACTTTACCTTTTCAGGAAAACCAGAACTTCTGTTAGACAAATGACAATCACGCTCCTCTGCTTTACTCAAAGTAACTGTTTCAATCCTCGTAGCGGTTAACGAAACAAAGGTTTGGAATCCATTTTATCCAAAATCTGTAAGTTCTGTCCGTAAAAGTCGACTGAATTACTTTAGATGTTAATAACAAAGCACTAACTGCAAATACTTATACAATAACAAAAAAAAATCCATTAACAATAATAAACATCAGAATACAGTAGGGTAACCAGACGTCCCTTATTTTACGGGATCGTCCCATATTTTCGTCAAGTGCCCCATTGTCCCGACAAAAATAATACGGGACGCAAATTATATGTCAGAAACCGTCCCGTATATTTTAAAGTCACATATGTTATTTGTTAGTCTTCAGTGAATAAAATTCAACATTTCAAATTTTATTATAACTCAATTATAATCGTACAGAAAAAAGGCTAAAAAAAGGGGAGTATAGGTTAGCAGTTCAAAATCTAGCTATTTTTGCGTAAAAAGTCTTATTTATGAAGGCCATCTAGCCTTTTTTCTTGAGAATTGTTGGCAACGCTGTATTGTTTATTATCTTTCCTATTGTTGAAAAGATTGAAAGATCAGGCAGGATGTAGCATTACTGATTGTCGATAGCGGTATATTTTTGCTTCTCTTTGATTGTTCCGTGCTTCTCTCTGTTGCCTGTCTCGGGTAGAAGAGTGGTTTTGTTTCTTGAAGTGAAAAAGTGCAGTTTGCTGTTTGTGAAATGCCAAAAAGAAAGTGTGATTTTACCGACGATCTGAAGACCGAGTTTCCATTTCTTCAATTACATCATCCCAGTAATAATAATAATAATAAAATAAAAAATACACATTACGCAAATGTAGTTTTTCAATCGACTATGGTGGCCGGTCAGGCGTTGTACAGCACATTAACGTAAAAAAAAAAACCACACACGCTAGAAGTTTCCAGTAAAAGTTTATCTCAAAGTATTACGTCTTTTGTTACAAAACGGGAAAATAGTGTCGGTATAAATGAAGAAAAAAAACGTATTGCTGCTGAGGAGTATTTGCTTGCCATACAATGAAACACAGTCATTCCTTCAGGTCAATGGACTGCACTACCGCGATCACTAGGAACTTGTTCGAGAAGAAATTTACTTGTTCGAGAACTCAATGTGAAGTAATAATAGTGAATGTGGTGGCTCCATTTGCAATGCGTCAGATGTGTGAAGAATTGAAAGAGGCAAAGTACATGTCAGTTATGGTGGACACTTCTAACTACAAAAGTGCAAAATTGATTCCTGTTCTTGTGAGATATTTTGTGCCAAGTAAGGGCATTCTGGTAAAGGTAATTGACTTGCAGAATATAACTGTGAAACAGCAGATGTCCTAACGAACTGTATCATGGAAGTATTGAATAAATTCCATCTGGTGGATAAAATCGTTGCTTTCTGCGGGGACAATTGCAATACAAAGTTTGGAGGTGCAAGAAGAAAGGGACAAAACAATGTCCTCTCAAAACTTAAATGTTTGCTGATAAACAACATCCATGGTATGGGATGTGCAGCTCACATCGCACATAATGGGGTACAGTCTAGTGCTTACATTCTACCCGTGTACATTGAAACCATTGTGAACAAAATCTTCCAGTACTTTCACATCTATACTATTCGTGTCGAAGAGCTGAAAGAGTTTTGTCGGTTTGTTGAAGTAGAATATAAACAGGTGCTTGGTAACGTAAAAACTAGGTGGCTTTCCTTGGAACCAGCTGTAAATAGAATCATAGATATGTTCGAGGGATTAAAATCTTATTTTTCGTCCCAAGACAAATGCCCTACAACCTTGAAATCTTTCTTTAGGGACCCTGAGTCACTGCTTTGGGTATACTTTATTCAGAGTCAACTGAAAGTTCTTTTTTTTTTTCGACCATGTCGACGGATATGTTCGCTAATGAAGTTTTAGAGGAGCTACTATTGGTGACAAACAAAATAATCAAGAATTGAGGAAAATTTTCGAACTACAAAAATCCAGTCTTTGATAAGTGCATTACAAGAGGAAGGTTACTTAAAGAATCCGAGTTCTTGGAAATATCTACCGTATTTTACGAAATTCTCATTGAATATATTAATAAATGAGTTTATCCATTTCATGTGTTGAAACCATTCAATTCAGCTCAACTCAGCAACACTCTGATCTAGAAATCTGTTCAGGAAAGTCTTAAAACGTTGGCTGAAACTGATGAAAGTATTTTGAAAGAAATACAAGAGGATGAACTTTTCGATGAAGTTAACCGTGTCAAAACTGTGGGTGAAATGAAATGTCATGAATTAAATAAAAACTCTTAAATGTGTGGGTGAATGGTGGAATACTATTTTTAAGTTCCTTGCGTCCCAAGACATTTCTTGCAAAAATCTGCATCGTATTATAGGATTTGTGCTAGCTTTACCTGGCACCAACGCCGCTACAGAAAGAGTGTTCTCCATTAAGCGTGGACGGATGAAACAATAGGTTTTGTACAGAAACTGTGAAGGGAATAATGATCACCAAAGTTCATTTTCAAGATACTTCCTGCGTGAACCTTCATAAAATGCTGTTGCAAAATGTCAAACTCCTGAATGGTATACATTCTTCTGCCAAATACAACAAACCAGCAGTAATGTTAAATACTCAAGGTGAAACCTCCAACTCAATCAAAATTGATAATCCCTGCACATCAAAGTGTTAAGACTTCATTGTCTATACTTCGTGTTTTGTTATATTGTTATATAGTGGAATGGAGTTCCTACATATTTTCAAAAGATAAGACATACTGTAAACCTGTACTGTAAGTGTATGACAATAACTAGACGCGGCGCTACATAAAAAGTCTCGTGGTTGAAAATGCTTGTGCGACTATATATATTTAAAAACATTTTATTTTTGTTTCCTCCGTTGGTGGCCCCAGGGTCAAGCTTTCATTGTGGAATCAACAATGCATTCATTCCTTCCTAATGAGCATTACACATGATTTGGCGTCTTCTAATTTGGACAATTGAGATAACAATGATTACCTTTAGTCGATTAAACTTATTTTAATAACTGTTGAACGTGACTCAAATTTAATAAATGATAATAATCGTCACCATTCTTGGTCAAAGTGTCCCATATTTTTATTTGTAAAAAATTACATCAAGTAATTCCCAGAGTTGTAACTTCACACGGTAGGACTCAGAACCATGCACCACTCACACGAAATAAGCCATAAACCGTAGAGAACAAAACTTACACATCAATTGGCATCACTAGAAGGGATGCAAAATTGGTACTTATACACGCTAAGGGAGTGCCATGCCAATGCCATAAAATTGAGAACCCAACCTGCAATACCAGCTGTGATGGTTCTTGCCTCATGCCAGACTAAGTTCCAAAAATAAACAAGCCGATATTTTAATTGAAAAATGAAACATTGACTCAATGATTTTAACAATTCTCTTTTTTACTTACAATGTACTTTTACTCTTGTATTATTAAATAACATTCTTAAAGATATTCAGTTTCTATTTCACTCTTCCTTTATTTTACCATTTTAATCAAAATATTTGTGTTTTCGCGCGTGGCACGAGGCCGGGAAGCAATTTCATGCATGGAATACTATAGTATGACATTGCATGTCCTTTGAAAATCACTGTTATGATAAGTCTAGTCACTTTCAATGTTGGACAGGTTCCGCACAGAGTTTCTCGGCGATCCAATTGTAACTCCATGCATACGTGATGCAGGGTTATTCTTGAGCGGTACTGATATGTAAAGAAAGAGTATATAGATATAAACTTCTTTACAGAAGAAGAAGATAAAGGTCTCCACTTAAAAACGCACTATAATATAACTAAAAAAATCGTAAAATCTTTTTGTCATTTTTTATTTTCTGTATGAGGTCGGCGCCAAATGAATTACTATAAAAAGCAATAAAACTCACTAACCTACATTGCGTGGTACGTTACAAGTAGTTGTTTTACTTATAAACTTTGTAAGGAACTCGTACAAAAAATCGAAATTGAAAAAAAAAAGTATTTTTCTTTACTTTGCAATGCTTTTATGTCGATTTAACTTGCCTCTTTAAGAAGGTTTCTTTTTTACGTTTTAGTGATCAAACTCAGGGGGGAATGGAGAATTGTCTCCTGTCCCTTCCTAAATATCGCCTGTGCTGGACAGGGATCGTACCTGAGATTTCGCTCCAGACATGAGCGTGCAATTGCTGTTACTGTCATCCCGTAACTCAGAGATAATGTTTCTTGGCCTCTGTATCATAAATTGCAATTATGTTATTACAATTTATAGGGAATGCGTCCAAGGAAAAAAAAACGTAGATTATTGCTCTTAAGCTAGTAGATTCTGTTGTGGCAGTATTCAGTAGTAGGTTCAAGTGAAGTGTTCATTTTGATACATTCATTGAATTCTTATACATTTCCAGAACACTTTATGGCTACCAACTGTCCCAAGTATCATTCGATTTTTACTATTACTTAAGTAATTTTCCATGTGACATTGTTAACTGACTTTGGTTTAAGTTATCTGTTGATTCAATTATTATTATTCTATTTAACTTCATTTCAGGATTATAATAAAATTATATTTCGCCTGCACGAGACGAAAAACACATAAATTCAATGAATAAAGTTTTTGAAAAGATGGAATCATCAAAAAGGTGTTTAATATATGGACAAGTTATATCGAAGGAAGGCAATGTAGTGTTGGAAGTAAACGATGCAGAGACCGTAAATAGGTGTGGTGTTATTAGCGAATTGAAATATTTGTAACAGCAGGAAGTGAAAACCGTATTATATTTGCAGGAGGACCACCAGAAAACATTTTTATGTTACGAAAACATGTTATAAAATAAAAATTGAATATTTTTCTTTGGGCAATTTCCGTGTTTAAGTCTACACACAAAGTCAAAGGATATGTCATAAAAGCACTCTTCAAAACATACCACCACACATTCGACGCCCCCCTTTGCAAAAGTACACTCACAAATAACCATTGTTCGCTGATTCATCTGCATCAAATTAAGTCACAATTTAGTTCTCTTTGCTATTTTTGGGCTTCGTAAACCAATTATTACCTAGTGTCTATGGTCATGTGAGAGGGGCTAACTCAAATATGCCTTCTGCAGTTCATTTCTGAAGACTTTACTCCCTAAACAGTTAGGTTTGGAAATGCGTAACTAGGTAATATCATTAGCCATCAGCCGACAAGCAGTTGTAGAGTATTGAAACAGTAAAGGCATACACACATAAATACTATAAAAAACGAGTTGCAGCTAGTTTAAAAGAATTTTAGTTATAAATAGAAAGAAAGAGATGTTGTGTAAATGAAATTATGTGATACAAATCAGTTCAACCCCCATCTTGGCAGTTTAATTTTCAAGTAGCCTTCAGTCCTTTCTAGCTTTCGTTTTATTCAAAACCACTGCTTGTCTTTCTACCAAGTAACAATTCAGAGGCTAAATTATGCTAAAGGTATTTCGAAGTAGTCGAGAGGGAATATATGAATTTTGTTCTTTTCTTCTTGAAATGTACTACAAGTACTCCATGTGGTCGCAAAATGTGAAATACAAACACTTATGCAAGTTCCTTCCCAAGTAAGTTCTCTACAATATAACATTGACACCTCAAAAATTATGTTCTAATGTTTCTTTTTGCCAAATACGAGCTCTTTACTTAAGCAATGTCACTCAATATATTTTGTCCCTTCCCAATAACAAAACACGATCGTACGAGGTGGCGTATTCACATTTTGTTTATTTTCACCCTATAAATTCTTAGAATATTTCCCAACTAATTCTTTTCTACAATACATTACAGTTAAAAGATTTCATAGCTAAATATAATCCTCCTCAAAACCTGGGTTGGAAGACATCTCACACACGTTTAGCAAATTAAAGCAACAAACATCTAATATTAGGGTGAATTTACCCATGCAAATGGAAAACGTCTCACACACTATTATTTTGTTGGTTGTAACAAACACTACAGGGTTCGAATAATTTTTGCTATACGCATTTAATGTAATTTCTTCACTACAACCACCACTAATGTGTCCTGGTACCCAAACAAGTTTAGTTATAATGGAAGCCCTGTGTAATTTTGGCTATACTACGAGTTTCTCAAATTCTAAGACCAAAAAGGTAAAATTTGAACAACCAATATTGGGGCATACTCCCAGAAAACGAAAGAAACAATATAGTACATCCATAACCACTGGTTATTAAAGAGCAATTTCGGGTAATAGCGTGGAATTTCACATTTTAATACCTCATCCAACAGCGCATTGCGACATAGTTTTTTTCAATTTTTTGTAAAATCTGAAAGGCTAAACTATACCGAACGTGTAATACAGGGTGTGTAATTAATAGAAAAATACGAGTCTTGCATCTGAATATAGTAATTATGACAATTAGCTCACTTTCCTGCAGCCTAGTGACAGCTATGTAATAATAGATGCATTCAAGAATTGTGTATTTGACACGAGACGCGTTTAGTTACAGTGGAAGGCTTGTGTAATTTCAATTTTAAATTCCCATATTGGAGAGTTACAATAATAGCAACTTGAGTGCAAATTGTCTTTATTCTTTACCGAGGACGTATAATCTTGGTTTTGAATTTCACATACTGTATAATTATTTATGTAGTAACTTAAGTGCATACAAATTTCATTTCCTAGAATAGCCAATACTATGCATAAAGAATATACATTAGCAAATGCAATTTTGGTTTCAAACCTTATATTAGGCCTATATAAACACGCATTTTGCAGTTTCATTGTTTTTGGAAAGCGAATTTCACCAATCCCGAATACTACAAGTTTGTCAATTCAACTTGTAATATTTTAAAAACGACAATAGGTAGAAATAAGTTTGGAATTACCGTGAAATTTTGAGGCTTTCATAATTCTAAGACCAAAAGAGCCGCCATATCTTGAAAAGGGTAGGTGGTAGAGAGAAGCAAATTTCACATTTTACATTACCGACTCAAATAACATATAATCTACGAGTTTCTCAATTTAATGTCTAAAATGTCAAAATTCGACAAATTCAAACCACCATATCTTGGAAGTAACAATAGGTAAATAGAAGCAAATTTCACATTCTGCATCACCAACCCAAATAATATATAATCTTCGAGTTTCTCAATTTTACGTCTAAAATTCGAAAACTGGACAAAATTTGAACCGCGATATCTCAAAAACAGCAATATGTAGAAACATGCAGTTTTTATATTTGACATTCGACGGACTCAAATAAATTGCATTATAAGGTTCATTATTCTACGACCACGAGGTCCAAAGGTAGCAAACTTGTCAGTATCTACCACAGTTAAAACAGGTGCAAAGTAATATACGAAGAATTCATAGTCAATTGAATTGTGATCGTATTATTAAGGCGAAACTTAAACAAGTAGGTATTTATGAACAACCTTTGTTTGTCCATACAATCCATGAGAGAAGACAAGCTAAAAGACAATTTATAAATAGCTTTATGCATGAGAAGGGAGTTATAGTAACGGGCAATGAAATATATTCAACTATTAGAGAACAATATAAACAGCTTTATAAATAGCTGCAAATCCATATTTTTGGATAGTGATATAGAATTGCCCTCATTAACGAATGAACAAAAGTCACTCTTAGCCCAATCGTTTATCGTAAGTGAAACCGAGCAGGCATTGGGAAAAGTGAATGTAGATGCTTCTCAAGGTGTTGATAGTCTGGGAGTGCGCTATTATCAAAAGTTTAAACGATTTTTAATCCCTATGCTGACAAAACTCTGTAATCAGTTCTTACAGTCTCGATTGTTTTATATGGACTTCACGGAAGCTATAGGTTTGTTAATTTCAAAAAATGTAATTCTAAGAAGATAGATAATTTAAGGTTGATTTCATTGTTAAATGTAGATTGTAAATTTCTTTCAAAGATAATTATGTTTAGATTACAACCATACATGCATATACTATTGAAAGAAAGTCAGGGTGGGTTGGCGCACAGCAAACCCATTCACGTGTTATTGGCCAATCTGTGTGACCTGATTCGAGCTTATCAGCTCAAGATCGTGCCTCCTTTTATTATATACTCAACGTATTTTTCAAATGCTTTCTCGTCAGTAAATATTGATTATTAGCTGCAAGTGTTAACCAGGATTAATTTACCTGCAAATTTAATTACATTATTGTCAAATGCGTTTCAGGTAAGAACAATTCGGCTACAAGTAAATAAGCGCTTGCTGAGGGAATTTAATATGGAACCAGGAGCTCATCAAGGTGTCAATTGGCGTTATCTCACGGTGGCCTGAACTTAAAAGATATACGTATTCAAGGGGAAGCGTTGTTACTCCACCGCACGATACAGCTAATCTCTGAATTCACCAATGAATTTTCCACTGAAATTATCCAAGAAGCGTGTCGCCGAACAGAATTGGCCTTGTCCCTGTATACCCTCCAATGGAAAAACTTGCTTCCGTACCTTAACAAAGCGTTTATTGAAATGTCATATGCTGTGGTGGCAAAGACGCCTATTGATCAATGGTCCGTTAGACTCTAATATCGTTATATAAAACAGTTGAATCCCTTACATAAGCCAGCGATTCAATGCGCTAATCCTAATAAAGAATGGGACGAAATATGGAGAAATTTGGCGGAGGTTGCGGACGAACCGCAGCTACATAATATTGGATATCAGGTGATTCATCATACATGGCCTCATAAGGAAATATTTTATCACCCAGGCTCTAGTCTCGATAATAAATGTATATTATGTGGCAAGGCTGAGACGTTATTTCATGTCATACTGGGTTGTAACAATGGATCTCAAATTTGGCATCAATATTGTACAATCATGAATAGAATATTACGAGGTCACTTCTCAGCATATAATTTAGAGGATATTGTTTGTTATCAGGCATTTGAGGTATTTTCAAAAGCGAAAAAGAGAATTATTTTTTGGGTGACGTGTCAAACACTTCATATATTACTTAATAAGCCTACTCTGACATATATAGAATTTTATATCACTTTGTTACGTACTTTGATCATTCAAATTCCTATCGAACAGAGAAGGAAAAGATTTGCTCAATATGAAAGAGCATTGTATGTTTAAATTGATATTAGCGCTTCTGGTATTAGTGTTTATAATTGAGATGTTTACATTTTGTTGATTATTATTGGTTTGTAATTAAAAGTTGAAGTATAAAAATAAAAAAAAGTGGCGAAAACATCAGACCAGTGTGTTAGTGGTCCTTGGATTGAAACCAAATCACCTCAGGTTTTTTTTTGTCAATATTAATTTTAAAGGAATATTACCTTTTTTCTCTTTTCTACTTTCAAAAAAAACTCGACTTTTGTTGATAAAGGGGAAATTGAAATCATCAGTATTATATACGCATCTTTAAATTTTACAGAATGTAAAACGTTCAACCGTAAACTGGCTACCCGAAGCGACCTTATCCTGAAAGCCGAGATACGCTGCTTCAATTCGAACCCCTCCGCTCACATTAGGTAGTTCCTTACGTTACAAACAGAGAACATGACTTAGAAGATCTTTTCAAATAGGGAAATGGGTGTAAATACTTAAAAACGTCAATACAGTAACAATATTTAAGATAGGTGATAGTATATTTTATAGCAACAGTTATAAGAGTGACGTCACGGATACCTACCGGGAAAGAGAGAAGGAAAGAAACGGATGAAGAGCAGGGAACTTGAGATGCGAGTCTCTTGCAAGTGTTGCCAGCGTTGCAACTTGCAAGATTGTAAACTTGGAAAGTCTCGTCAAAAACAAAAGAGCAGTAAAATAATTTGAATGATCAAATAGTTACAACAGTTGTTTATTGCATTCCAAAAATGCGGAGTCATGAGTAACATGTCAAAAACATATCAAGGTCAAAAACAGAAGGATTTCAAATAAGAGGTGTGCTCCAAATAGTTTAACAAAGGTTAGCAAGTCCTTTCAGAAGTCATTGAATGCACGAAAAAAAAAAAAAACACCATATATATACACACACACACATATATTGTGGCGCATAAGAATACAATACAGTGAAAATATTATTCGTGGTAATGTTATTGCATAGCGATTGAATAGTGACGTATCTTCCTTATAGCCAATAATGGGAACTATGTAAAAAATTTAACGACTGCTATAGGACGTGTTTAAATTAGAATATTACGTTTATTTAATTTTTTCCTCGCCAGCATTTTAACAAAGAGTTTGGTAGTTAACAAAGGGCTCGCCCAAGCCCCCTCCATCACACCCCTGTTCGAAATGACAAACTGCAGAAGCCACTGGAAAAACTTAAAAAGTGCCAAGAGCATTCCCATTCACCGAATCAGGACGTAAGAATCACTAAAATTGCGTGTATTTTCTTGGACGGAGACACTCCAAAGGAGACACTTGATTTTTTAAAACATTCGGAAATTAATTATAATTGAAAATATAGGAAATTAATGATATGAACGAAACATACTCACATGAAAAAAAAACAAAAAAAACGAACGTGATAATTTATAATATTCCTGTTAATTTTTCATCAATAATCAAAATTTACTACTACGTGTACCGGCTTGTTATGGCATTGCCACACAGGTTATTGCAAAAAGAGATATTCAGAAATTTAAAGAAATTATGAAAAAAAAAAAGAAAGCAGAAAACTCAGCTCTGACGCAACTTCTGTAAAATCTGTGTAGACACCAACACTGATTGTTGTCTGCGCGCGTGTATTTGTGAATTGTGAGTGAGTACGTGTGTGTGGTGAATGGCAAGTGTTCAGCGCGAAATTGAAAATATGATTGAAACGATATTATTATCTTCTCGGTATTTTAACAAACATGAAACGGGGAAACCTCTTCAAAAACAGAGCAAATCCAAATCAATGTATATGCTCGGTTGAGGCAAATATGTATGTGGTAGTGTTTGGGTAGGGGGGAAAGGGGGTTAGGAAACGATTCTCCCAGGAGTTTCATTTTGGGGCTCTGTAAGTAGAAATTCGTAGGATTTCTACCGATTGTTAAATTAAAATTTGAGTGTGTGTGTGTGTTCGCGATTCTGGGGATGATATTTCCCATTGGGTGGTCTAGCAGAAACCCTGGGGGTAGGTATTGGTGTGCTTGTATGTTTTCAACATTGCATTTAAAATATTTTGCTCTCATTACTTCAATCTATTGTTTTGTGCGAGCAAAAGCAGTGTCCATGCTCTCGGTTTTAGTTTCAGGATTGTAGATGATCAAGTACAAATTCTCAATATTTATTCCCATGATGGTGCTTTTATCATTAACGTTAAAAGTCAATCAAAGATGTGTTTGGGCGAGCAACAGAAAATGAACGGGAAATCCCCGCCCAGTGCCTGCCAGTTGAACCAATCTAGCACTCCTTGAGTGAAAACAGCCATGCAGACGATGCAGACAAACCATAAGCACACACTTCGTGACATGTGAAAAAGGGTTCGCAAGCCAACGTGTAGCACTCCGCTTGTGATTCGGCTATCAAGTTAAGGTTGCGCTCAGTTTTTTTTTAGGTTTATCCAGAAAGTGGAGGCAGTTGGATGAACGTTGTGTCTCCTATTTTTACAGTGTAGACGACTGAATAAGATGACGACCTACCAAAGAGAAGTGCAGAACATTCCTGGGTTCGAATCCCACAGCAGCCACTGGTATTGTATACTGTTGGAAAATTAACACTATATACCACGATGAGATCAACGGATAAAACGAAACTAAATATGTGTATAACAATAGACAGTGTTCATGCTCTGTTTTCGCCAACTAAACCTGTCTCTTCTTAACATTTACTCAGCGTCGAATAAACCGTTGAACAGGCTTAAATTTCGGTGCATTTACAATGTTAAGAAAACGTTTCGGTACTAACGTTTAATCCACGTATTTTCAACGTTTGTGAGCTACTTGGGTGGTGAGTTTCAGCTTTACTTCTCTGTAGTGTGTAAACTGTAAAGTACGGTACGCAATTAACCAGAATGTTTTGAGGCTCCATTGAAACTTTCATCCTTTTACGACACAGGGATATATTTCATTGCTGTTTTCTTTTATCCAGGAAACTGTATTTTCTAAAAGAGCCAGCATTACACATTTTATCCAACCGGTATCATAAAATACGATAATTATTTAAATAAATAGTAAATATCATCAGACAGCAAAAATCCTTAATATAAACCAACAATCTATATTTATGGCTGCAGAAGCTATGAGAACAGTACTAATATTAAAGGAAGGTTAATTAACCACTAGGCAAGGTTACTTCTGATGTACAAACGAGTAGCTAACATGATGTTAAAATAAACAGAAACGTAAAGAAATCTTTAACTTTTTAAAACAATCTTCACTCGGAGACACGCTATTCATGAAATTACCACTCTAAATGGCAAAACTATTTCTGTGGTGCATCCAGTAATTCAACTACCACATAGTTGATGGCACTATCAGTTTGAGCTGGGGAGGGGGCACTTCCCCGTTCTAACCAGCCTCCCCGTTTTGTCACATTTTATCCTACATAGTAAGCATGAATCTGTTAGTTATTGAACAAACTAGAGTGATTTATTAACCATTTGTACAAAACAAAATTACAAACGGAGTTAATCTTGCATCTCTTTCTTTATTTGTTACTGTGAAATATTTTCAGGGAAACATATACAACAAATTTCGAGGAAAAACCTGTCCGAACGCTGCGTTCAGCGTATCAAGTGACATATCAAATACACCTGCAATTTTCTCACAATGTCATTGGTGATATTAGATTTACTATATTGTTAACCGTTCTCAAGTTATTGCATGTTACTTTTTATATTTGGTATGTATTGAACTCTCCACATAATTTCCACAACATTTCTACAGGTTATACAGAATATGAATGTATCCATATGCAATGTGAATGAGATCAAGTACTGCATCTCTCATGCATGCTTTATTTCTTCGTCCGCCATCTTGGATTCTACTTATTTTCTTAAAGTGAGAATAGTGGCAAGTGACACCAAATTCTTCAGCAATTTCCTCAGAGACTCGATGATGCAATTTGTTTACCATATCTTAACCAGTCTCAAGTTATTACAAGCTTATTTTAAAAAAAAGTATTTTAAATTCCATAGTACTGTACCAATGGGCGAAACTGAGAAAATAATATAAGATCGTACCGGTTATTGCCAGAAAAAGTAATCACTCTTGATACCCCGAAATTCATCCTATTACACATAGTGCAGTGGTGAAACTCATTCACAAATTTAGACAAACAGGAAGTAGATGCAATAAACCGAAAAGCGTAGGCCCAAACTCGCAACTCATTCGGAGGCAGCAACTGTGGATTTGACAACTCTTCTTAAAATCCATACGAAGAGCACACGAAGTAAATTATGAGAATGTGGCCTCAGTCAAATCTACATTATTCGTGTCCTCTACAAACATAAATGGTCTCCGTACATGCTGTAACTGCCACATTAATCATGTGAGGATGATCCGAATCGGCGTCCTGAATTTTGCGAGAGGCCTGAAGCAACTTTGGAGTAATCAGGCTTTTCCATTAAACATCCTTTTTCAGTTATGAAGTCCTTTATTAACTAATGGCTAGGCCTAACACCAATCCACATTGGTATCAACCAGATAGAATGCTAGCTGCACGAAAAGTTCTGGTGTGGTGTGGTATATGGCATACTCGAGTAATTGATGCAATGTTATTGATGATAATTTATAATAGTTATCTTCGCATCCTGGAAGATTCAATCCTTCCATTTACCTTAGATGAAGACGGCCAAATAAAATAATTCTTTCACAGGACAGTGTTCCCCTTCATTTCACCGTACCTGTTTGTTCATATCTAGACAAACAATTCTGTAGGTAACCACGGTCATGAAGTTACTTCTCTCTCTCTCTCTCTCTGTTCGTTTCTTACTGATTGATTAGGGAAAAGCAAAGAAAAATAAGTAATCCATCTTTACTCTCTCTCTTACATATTCGGCATTACTATGTGCTGTATGATAGACTTTTAAATGCTGTAATGTGAATGTACATTTGATACTAAATAGGATTAACATAAAGTAATATTTTCTACTAAAAATATTGTTGTCTGGATGGGAACCGAACACAACCACCTTTCCTACCGAGCCGCTGCAGACGTATGCTTGCGAAACTGTATTGAACACCGTTGCTCTGTACGTGGGAGTCAGAGACTGGACAGTAGTCGTAATTCAAGGACTATGGAATTCAAAACAATATTTTATTTAATTAACTTGTAATAACTTGAGACTGGTTAAAGATACGATAAACAAATTGCATTAGTGAGTTCCTGAGAAAATTGCAGAGGAATTTGATATGTCACTTTCCACTATTCTCACTTGAAGAAAATAAGTAAAATCCAAGATGGCGGACGGAGCATGTAGCATGTTTCAGGGAGGCTGTACTCGATATAATTCACATTCCATATGGATACACTCATATTCTGTATAACCTGTAGAAATTATGTGGAAATAGTATGGAGAGTTCAATACATACCAAATATAAAATGTAACATGCAATAACTTGAGAACAGTTAGAAATATAGTAAACCTAATATCAGCAGTGACATTGTTAGAAAATTGCAGGTGCATTTGATATGTCACTTGCCCATGTTGCCATTTGAAAAAAGATAAGTTGGATCCAAGATGGTGGACTTAAGATGGCGGACGGACAAAGCAGTTTGCATAAGAGATGCGGTACTTAGTCTTATTCACATTTGATATGGTTACGTTCATGTTGCGTCAAATCTGTAGAAATTATATGGTCCAAATTTGAATCACCTAATACATTTTACAAGGAAATCACAAAACTCTCCAATCACCTAGACCCTTCTAGAGGAAATTGCGAAATGTAGGATCTTACACTATTTCTTTTGATGTTAAAAAAGTAGTAAGTGTGAAAATTTCATTCAAATCTGATTGTGTTACTTGGGGATGTTTCCTTGTTAGTGAAAACTATCAGCATAGCGGACACGAGCAGACTTTGAATATGCGTCAAGTCCCAAGTCGTCTAGCACTTTGTAGATGTTCGTTTCCAATGATCATCCGCGGAATTTTTAGATCAATAAAACAAACAAACGAAAAAAAATCCCTTTGGAAAAGAGAAAGTTCAAAAAGCAAAATATGGCTTGAATTACAATTCATTAGTTTTTGCTGTGCATTCATCAAACAAACAAAACACAGTTTGCTTGCTCTCTTTCATAAGCTCTTTGGTTTATAAAAGGAAACAGCCAACGTTATTAGTAGGCTTTAGTCTTAATTATAAAGTAATTAAGCGTGTACCGTAGAGAAAAAAAAACACACTTTGGTAATTTACTCTAGCTCATAGAGAAACTGTAAGAACGAAAAGGAAAATTCTACAACCATAAACTGTAGTTTTAATTTGTTCTTTTATTTTTTTTTTTACCCAGTGTTTCTATTCCTGTAAAAGAAATGTTCCCTTTCTCTCTTGATTCCCACGAGCCCTTTAATTTTGAATTTGTTCAGGGATTTGTTCATAATTATTAAGCCTATTGCGAAAAAGAGGACGATAATGGTGAATTGCAGTTTCTGCTTAACTGATAACTGTTAATAAAAAGAGTTAGAAAACAGTCTAATACGATTTAAAGGTGACAAAACTTTTCTTTGTGCGAGTATCTGCTACGTTCAAACCTTGTACGGTATTATGATTTTGCAATGAAGCATCAATTAGATGCCACACTCTTAAAAAGGGAGCTGTTTTTTTTTAAACAAGCAACGTTTTGCTTTTTGCTATTCTGTAAGGGATGTTTTTGCACAAAGAGAAACTGATATACGATTTTCTCATCTGGGAAAGGCGACGGAGTTCTGATTTTTTTTTGCTCTTTTCCATTTAATAGAGCTCAGAAGTGTCTTGGAAAGTAAGTAGCAATGATGTTTTCTTACAGTCCTCTAGAAGAAATTTTTCTTGAAGGGTATAACGGGTTAAATCTCTCAATTTCAGCAGAAGTGTAAGGATTGATTGAATTGCTGTTAACGTCGTAAATGAGCTGGTGAGCTTCTAAAGACGCAACCTATAGTTTGTAATAAAGTGGGCCCCGAATAGCTCCGTTGAATGCGCTCCGGCGAGAACTCAACCCGTGACCAAGCGCCCCTGAGGCGAGCACGCTAGTCTCTCATCCACCCCGATATCACAAATCCTTTGGATTGAATTGAATTGTATTTATATCCTTTAGGCATCTAAAGCTCCGGCCGGGATAGGTGAGGGGAAAGGATTCGGGAAGGTGTCGACCAGGATCTATGTTGAAGGTCCCATCTCGGCATTTGCCAGGTGTGACTGAGAAGAAACCCTGGAAAAACCTCAATCTGGATGTTCGGCCCCTGAGGTCGAACTCAGGACCTCCAGAATGCCACGCTAACGCTCTACGCTGAGCTACGGCGGCTAGGTACAAATCCTTTGGAGAATAAAACAGGAATAAGGATAGGGCATATTTTGCTACCATTACTGCATTTTGCCTGGTGTAACGGGAAAATTCTGGGTAATGCCAGTGAAGACGTCCGAATTATTACTCGAATCTCCTCACCACCCATCCGTTGTTCCTGACCGTAACCGGAAAATCATGGGTACTGGATTATGATGCTTCCTGTTATTATTATTTGGTACTAAGAAACATTAACTAGCAGCTTAAAAATAGAAGCTATTCAAAATTTTTTTAATAGATTTTTACGCCTTAAGTTTAGCTTACCATACTACGAACATAGCTAGGAATACTGGTGCAATTTTCTTAGACTTGAACCCTTGTGCACACGAAGAAGAAATATTGATATACAATTTATTGATGAAATATTATCAAATAAAATTCATAGCAAATATTTATTGAAAAAAAAATTGCATTTCAGGGACCTACTCTTAATCTGAGAAAATACGAATTCTTGGTTAACAATGATAACAAGAAAACTATTTTAAGTAGAATGATTCACGTTTATAAGAATGACAAAGCTATAGCTGCATTATATGTTTCTATATATTTTACACATTTTAGTTTTGTGACTTTCCAAATTTCCTTTTTAAATTACCACTGTACTTGTTAAGCAGTTTATATTTATTCTAATTTTTTAGGTTTATACAGTTTTTGGTTTTAACGATACACGGTTATAAATTTAGTATGTAATGTTTAGCCTGCTTTTATTGAAAATAGTTTTTGACTTTAAGGAATATCCATGTGAAATATGATGTTTAAGCAATGGAATACTATGGAATAATTTTTATTGCATTCTACTTTGCAACACTGTCTGATACAATTCTTATGGCCTTTTACTTCTTTTATGTTCTTTATTACGAGAAGCTAAGGATCTTATACTAATGTTATACTGTTTGTAGCTAATCACTCAGAACAGATTTTATAAGTGTATTGGAAGTAATGTTTAATTATTCCTATATTCTATGACTACGTACGCTGTATATTTTACTGTAACGATTGTAACAATGTTAATGAAGACAATTACGTAACTGTGTCATATTCTAGACACGTTTTGTATTGGCCTAAATGGTGTTCATAACACGAAAATAAAATCCATTCCATTCCATTATTATTATTATTATTATT
>JAGDQP010000152.1:100944-166732 GCA_022664845.1 Lepisma saccharinum
AAAAGATTTTATTTGGTAAACATACAGCTGGAATTGCCACTAGTGCAGCACAAGAATACAATTATAAAATTACATAGAACTATGAGAGGAAAAAAAATACATAGTCATATTACAAATAATAATAGAAAAAAGAATTACATGCAACATGCATAAAATATAACAACATATAAACAAATCATGGTTCAATGCAAATAAAAAAGATAGCTTGTAGCATGCATACAATACGATAGTATTGAAATAAATAATTCATTCAAGAAAATATGACATATATGGAATAAAAAATACATTAAAACAGGAAAAATATAGACGGATAATAAAAAAAATTGAAAGCACAAATATGTAGTATCTGTTTAGTAATTCAATATTTAACATAATGGCACATAAACACCATAAAACTCAGAGAAATAAAAAGCCAAGAAGATAAAATAATAAAAGACACCAGAAATAGAAACAGAACTAGTCATTCAATAGATGTAAGAATTGCTGACGTATAATGTGAAATTTAGGTTGAAAGAGATCCAAAATTTCATAATACTTATTAGCAGTAAAGATAGATCGATAAATAGATGAGTTAGGAAAATTAGAGCAAGAAAAGGGAACAAACTTCCTAGTTAAACAGAAAGGAATTGGTAGAAAAATGAAATGCTCAAGATAGACGGTCCCATGCAGTAGACCATGAAAAAACTTTAGGTCATATAAATTCCGCCTGTCTGTCAATGAAGGCAGACAGATCTCTTTTCGAATACTTGTCAAACTCATGTTATTAAAAACCTTAAATTTCCACTTCAACCAGGCCAGAAAGTTATTTTGAGTAGATTTTATACTGTGTACAAAATATTTAGGTTCACAATTCCAAATAACTGTAGCATACTCCAAATGAGATCTAACGTTGCATATATATAGAATCTTTCAAGTATTAATATTATTAAAGTTCCTACACAACCATTTCATTGTACCCAAATTTCTTCTGGCTTTAGATATCATTTTCTGCAAATGTTTATTAAACAGTAATTTTGAATCCAGGGTAACCCCCAGGTCATCAATATGATTCAGAAACTTGATAACCTTAGAACCTATAGTATAATTGTATACAGAGGGACTTATTCTTCTAAAGAAAATTATTATTTTGGTTTTATTCAAATTAAGAGGAAGATAGTTTTCATGAGACCATTGTTCAATAATATCAATATTTCGTTGCAATTTGCAGTGATACTGAATGAATGTAATTGATTGAAAAATATTAATATCATCAGCATAAAGAAGATATTTACAAGTTAGATTCACTTATATATCATTGATAAATAAAAGAAACAGCAAAGGGCCAAGATTCGAACCCTGGGGAACACCTGAGGTAATATTATAGATTGAAGATTTAGTACCCTTATATCTAACAACAAATTTCCTATTTCTAAGATATGAAAGAAGCCATAATACTGTGTATAATGCACTAAGGTAAATTAAACTTATCAAGTTTTAGTAAGAGGTGATAATGAGATAACTTGTCAAAAGCCTTAGCAAAATCAAAATATACGGCATCAATCTGACCACCCTTATATAAAACTGGAAAGGTGTTATGCATCAAATGTGAAAAATTTATTACAGTGGATTTGCCATGCATAAATCCATGTTGGTTATCATCAATTTTCATATATACGAGGTTATACAAATACTTATACATAATCTTTTCGAAGATTTTAGGGAAAATACTAATAACTGAAATATGTCTAAAATCATCAATTTTATGACCTTTAGCTTTAGGAATAGGTGTAATCGCTACAATTTTCCGAACATCAGGATAAATATTTAGGTTCAAGCTCCAGTTAAATAAGGAGGTTAAAACATGTGAAATAGCCTAAGCAATACCTTTAATAATAATGCTGGTATACCATCCATCCCACATTAAGATTTAACTTTAAGTGATTTGATCGCTTCCCAAACATGTTCAGTTTTAATTTCAGGTGGCTTTTCTAAACAGAATTTATTAAAAATGATGTATTCTCGAAATTGTCTAAAAAGGATGGTTGATAAACCGATGCAAAATATTCTGCAAAACACTCTGTTAGCAATTTATTATCGGTTATAAGAACATTATTCCTGGTTATTCCAGATATTACATTCTTTTTACCCCTATTTACATATCTCCAAAATCTATCAGGAGTATTATTAAAATAATTTTCGATTTTCTTATTGTAATCAAGTTTATCTATGCAAAGTTAATTCTTAAAAGCTTTACGGTGATAAGCAATATTGTACAATTTGCAATATTGTACTACTCGCTACTCTGTCTGATAGTAGTAGTGTACAAAAGTTTTTAGACCTTTTCCTAAACTCTAAGAATTAAAATCAAAAAGGAAGACGGAGCGTCACCAGAGTTTTCCTATGTTATCTCCACAACCATACATTCCGTAAGAGTTACACCAGGATGTCTCGTAGTTATTCTATTATAGCATACTTACATTCAAGTGCCAAAAGTCATGGGATAGCAGGAGAGAACTAGTTAACGGCGCGGTAACATCGCGACAAACCGGTCGAACAGCGCAAAGCAGTGTGGCCAGTTGGACTACTGTGAGTGTAGTGAAACGTCGTGTACCGTGGGTATAGCGACCAAATAGGAATTAACGGCCATTTGAGCGCGGGGTGATAGTTAGTGCTAGGCGAATGTAGCATGCGATTTAGGAAGTCACCCGGGTATTAACTTTACTCGTTGCACATTGTGAAGGGTGGACCGCGAATACTGCAATGGAGGCATTACGAGTGGACGCAGTGGACGCTTACGGATGCTGAATGACCGCCACGGGTGACGTCTAAACAGACTCTTCTGGGCAAACAGACAAGCAACAGTGCATGATCTGATAGCAGGAATGAATGCAGGATGTTCCAATAATATATCTGAGGTAAGTACAGTGCAATTATCTCTATGGGGTCTCTATGGGGTATTGCAGCCCAAGACCGACACGTGCAGCGCTACTAATCACTGCCCATCGGTGGTAGCGACTCACACGGATTCGGGAGCACGTGGGTTGGTCCTTGGAGGACTGGCAGCGTATAGCGTGGTCAAATGAGTCACGTTTCCAAATGGTGCGTGCGGGTGGTAGGGTTCGAGCGTGGCACAGACCTATGAGTCCATGGACCCAAGTTGTCAACAAGGAACTGTGCAAGCTGATGGTGGCTTCGTCATGGCGTGCGGCGTGTTTAGCTGGCATGGTTTAGGTTTTCTGGCCCACTTGAATCGGACATTGACCGGTCAGCACTGTTCAGCTGCTTCGTGGCCATCTTGAGCCCTTTATAGACTTCGTGTATTCTGGCGATAATGGAATTTTTTAGGATGACCATGCGCCATGTCACCGGCCCGCAATGATGTGCGACTGGTTTGGGAATGTTTCTGGAAACTTTCAATGCATGATTTGGTCTCCTAGATTGCAGGGCATGAAACCTATCCAACACATGTGGGACATCATTGGTCCTGTTATTCGTGCCCAAGATCCTCCACCTGCAACAACGACCGAATTATAGACAGCAATCGAGACTGCATTGCTGCATATTCCTCCAGCAGACTACCAGCGACTTGTCGCGTCCCTGCTACGTCGAGATACTGCTCGAGGGAGACTCACGCGTTATTAGGTAGGTATTCCATGGCTTTTGGCACTTCAATGTACAAACGATATAGAACATTAAAAGTAGTAGACCTGTTTTACAGTTATTGTTTTACCTTTTAGTGGTATAGGAAGTCACCGTAATATTTATTGAAGTTTTGGGAATAACGTGGCAAAATAAGTGGTTAAGTGTACACTGTACACAGAGTATTTGGCCGAATTGTAAATTCGTGTTCTCTTTTGGTCTCTTTCGTGTTTTTATTGTGAAATGCGACCGTGATATCAGGTGAGGTGGGGGTTGGCGGAACGGAATCACTGAGTACTTCAACAATCATGGCAGTAATGTTCGACGTTCTTTGCATTCTTCTACTTGTTAAGCGGGTGGGGGGGGGGGGGGTTGCTGTTACTTTCTTCTCACTATTTACAAATAATTAATATGCATTAGCTTTACCCGTCCGGGGCTTGTTACCTATCTATTTACATACTTTGATAAAACATATTAATGCGCAATACGGGACGTAGCCTGGCCTCGAATCCTACCTTTCTTTTCTAGAGATAAGACATCTCTCAATCTTTGGATCAGCACAAAGATCATTTAACACAACTTAATACTATATTTCCTTTAGTTCAATTCATTGATTTTTGCTGCTAATATTCGGGCACCAGCTGATCAGTCTTTAATAATAGAAAGATAGAATCCATCGGGCTCGCGACCCTAGCACTTTCACTCTCCTTTCCCCACTAAACATACCTAACGGAAACTTGGTTCAAACCCTGGAAACCAAGCGGATTCGCTTGACTTGTTCACGCGGTTTCACGTCCAATTTCTCACTTCTTCTGTACTTTGAGAAATCCAATTCTGTTTAAAAGTTATATTAGACTTTATGCGTGCAGCGTAATTTAATAAAACATAAAGATACGAGTTGGTTAATGGAATAATATATAAATGTTTATTTACAAAATCCAGATGCTTCGACAGGATCAAATCTCCGCACTGAGTTCTCTCTCTAACAGCAATAAAACACCTACTAGCCTCATCGCTGTGCAATGACTCACAGTCAATCTTATGAACGATAGTGCGAAGTAAATTAAAACGATTCGCGGTTACTTATTAAACCTCCGGACTGCTAAAATTACGAAGTCAACCTTGATACAACGGAGCAGGACAAATGAAGATTATCTATCAAAAGGCCAAGGATAGGTCTCTATCAAGTGTACAGAAACAATATATTTCTGTAAATTTCTCTCTAAACACTGAGAAAGATGCAATACCTCAGTTTCTTTCTGCTCAAAAAATCTCTCGTTTTAGTTTATTTTAATCTCCTCTACTTCAAGCTGTCTGCGCAAATTCTTACCTTGGTTACTCAACCTCAGCTAGGCCTACTTTATTCCTGCGCGCACAGGTTGAAATAAATCTGTACATCTCAGTTCAAGAAATTTATCTCCTGCGACTTTAGCTATCTGAAATCAGACAAACTGTGGTTTCTCTTATCTTTCACAAATATACAAACTCAAGAGATGGGAGTGAATTTTCCCTGTACCTGGCTCACAAGGATAGCTCACCCAGTATGCAAAGGATGTTCTAGTTTACGTTAATTACAATTAATTATCCCACTTACCACAGCAACAGTAGCTGTGAACAAATTCCATCCCTTGGACAGAAATCACAGCGAGAAGAAATATTCCATTTAAAGCTCAAATATGCTAAATTTCTCTACAGATAAAATAAATTATCTAATCATATTGGAAATCGCCCCAAGGCACTTTACGTTTCCCAAACGTATTTTTGCGAAATACTGGTCCGCTGTATTTGAATTTGGTTCCCTGATGAAAGTAAAACTTTAACCTTTCTCATTCAATTTCCGCCTCCCGGCCGCATCAGGTATCGAACCCACGAGCCTCCCATTTACCAGTACTTCCCGGCTTGAGACATGTTTCTACAAAATTAGACTTTCTTTCTTCTAACACATTCATCATAAGATTGGCATAGGAGAAATATCTTATTTCCAGCGACTCAGATGACGAGGGTTGTCACCTGTCTTTATGTACTCTCTCGGAAGTGCTTCCATGGATTCAACAACTGGGAAAGTGTCGCAAGAGCTCTTCCCATTAAACATATTCCCAAGCCAGTCTCAGTCACGTGATTCCTTGTTATTTGCTTCCAGTGTTCTCAAATTTAATTCAAATATGTAATATCATCTATCTGCTACACAATCCGCAGCCTTGCTTACTCATTTTCCATTTGTCCCGACACCACGAGAATGGGAGTGTAATAATTACCAGTACTTAGGTTGACAAGAGATGTCACCCAGACCTTCAAGGGAACACAACGGAAATTACGTTATCCGAGGACAATTGCATTTGTTCGGCTAGGAAAGCCTTACAAATACATCCTTTCCCTTAATCTCTCCAAACATCCAATCCCCTATTCCTCTCGTTTCCAAGGGATTTGATTACAAACTACAACAACATCGCCCATTACTTTAAGTTACTGGCAGAATCACTGAATTTAATCTTAAAATCTCTCAACAATTGTATACTTTACGTGATTGAGAATAACTTGAATCTTCAAAGAGAAATTACCGAGGTTCGACATGATTTCTAGCTTCAAATTATTTAACATTAATCGTAAATTACTTATATTTACCAAACTGCTCTTTGTCCACCATCCGATCGGCGGGGGTGTACCTCCACAGCTTCTACATAGTGGAGCAGGTAGGTCGTGTCCAGTCGTTGAAAAATGTCGAATTTGGACTGTGCCCACCAAGTTCTAATGTGAGAATGCTCTAAACCATGCTTGATTCCTCAATTTTTCAACTACCTTCCTCCGGCCTTCGAAGTAGGTCTCAAAGGCTAGGCAATGAGCGGGCTCCGTTCTCTCTACCAAATTGAAGCTTTCCAATCCACAGGGCAGAGGAATAAAAACGGGGTTGGCGTAAAAAGAACTTCTCTATTGTGAAAGAGCAACAAGTACCCCTCTCTTTCCTCTCGCCAAACATTCTCCATGCGTTTCACACAAACTAGAAAAAGTAGACTTTCCATCCTCCCACTGAAATATGAGGCAATGATATAACGACGAATTTCGATATTGAAATTTAAACAAACATATCTCTTAATAAGAAACATTATCGTAATACTTTGCAAACGGCTGAATCATTTTTGGATTCCTGAAATAAATAACAAATTATTAAACACACATATATCAATTATATTCAAATAAAGTGCTTACAGCTCAACTTCAGACTTTTTTTTCAATTTCTTACTTCGTATGAAAATTAAATTTAGAATCAATTACTACAATCAATTACTACAATCTTAAAACAGTTAAGCAGTTATGGATATCTTAACAAACCCTACACCCAAATCCACATACATGGAAAACACGGGAGACAGCAGCAACGAAGTTTCGGGAGACACTTGCTCCATAAAAAATGAGCATCAAATGATTCTATTACGAATGTATTATCACAGGATGTATAGTGAAGTAAAGGTCATTTAACAACGGTGCTGAAAATGAATTGGAACGAATATTTAAACAGCAATGGATCTCAGTCCCAAGAACTCAGTTGGGATTCTCATCCGAAGAAGTGGTTTGTTTGTAAGCTTAGTGCACGATATGTGTTGTGCAGACATTGCTGGCAGCGAACCGCGCATACCCTACACACTACTGCCACTGATTCATAAAGCACGTGACTCCAGATGAAGAAGAGTTAGACAATTAGTACTGGATTGACAAGGCGTTGTTTTCTTACGTCAGTTCTTAAAACATTCACATACGATAAGCTGATAATCCCCTTATATTACACGAGGAGCTCATGCGTAGCATTATCTTCTGTAGGAGTAGTGGCAGTGTAATTGTCAAGACGTGTGCTGTTTATGCTCCTGGAAAGTGCAAATTTTTTCGGGGGAGAAACGGACTGGACTAAAACTGTAAGCAGATATTTTGATCACATATAACAAGAGGAACATTTCTAGCAAGTCTCGCTCGTGTATATTTTTTTGAAAAGTTATTCAGTGTCAGATTTTTCAATATAATCCTTATGGCGATGTCATAATAGACGCCAACCACGTAAACATTGGCAAAGCCACATCAGCTGAGGGAACTGAACTTGGTCTTCCGGTGACGTTGAACAGACAAACCTGTTGCTAGGGAAAAATTATTCTAAGTTTAGACTCCTTTCATCACGATTTTTTTAAATTTGTAAGCGTGGTGCTAATAGAGAATATGGAGGGTTAAGCGGTTGGTGTCTCCGGGGCCATCGGTGATGGGTGCATGAATTTGTAATTGACCTGCCAATTTTTCCCAATACAAACTGGCAGACTTGAGACCTCCTTTGCTACGCCTTCCCTATTTTCCTCCTTCAACGGAGTCCCTGACCTCCCATGTGAAGTGTTCCCTGACCCGTGGCCTTAGGGGCGTCGTTCTCTTCATTAGTATATCGCTTATAGTGAAATTTTAAATAGTTTATTAGTGATAAGCGCTAGTTCAAGAAATATGCCGAAAGCGTTCGATTACACGGATATAACGAGTTCCGGACTGAACAAACTTTGAAGCAGAGTACAGAAAATAACAAGAAACCAATGTGCTGCATGTGTATCATAGTAATCCTTTCCGAGTGCAGTGTATAGAAAAAGGGAAAAAAGGAAATAAACGTAGCGAAACCGAAATCGGCTAGAGAAAACCAAGATTTGCTAGAGAAATACATCAAAGAAGTAATAGAAGGATGGGAAGCTGTACAAAAGGTACCGGCAACTAAAGAAACACCAACAGCGCAGCATCTACGTTAACTTCCAGGAATTTGAGAACATACAGGAAAGGATACCGCGGATCCGGAAGCAAAGACGGAAGTAACTCCAGTTGACATACCGAAGTAATTGGACGATAGAGGTTCAAAGAAGAGAACAAGACCATTCGACAACGAAGAGGAAGCATCAAAAAGGAAGAGGAAGAGGACCTGAGAATCAGGAACGCTTTCTTAAAAGGGAGGATATTAGAACCGAAAAACGTAACGAGAAGATAATCAAAGAGAATGAAAGGTTACGAGAAGCAGAGATTAAACTGGCAGTATGACAGAGCAAAGTGGAAGAGCGGGAGTCATAAATTGACATATTGGAAAGGCAAAGAAGAACGCTGAAAGCGGAATCTATCGAAGGTTCAATCAGAATCCAAGAACTTGAGGTAACTAACCAACAAATGGAACAAACAAAATTGCAACTAGAAATGAAGATAAAAACTAGAAGAAGAAATTAGGGACATATATAAGGAAATCGGAACACTTAGGAGCGTAAAGGAACAACAACAAATCATGACAAACAATTAGTTTTGCAGAAGTATTGAAGAAAGATAACAAGATACCTGAAAAGACAAGGCTAATAGAGGAAAATAAAAGAAACACCCAACCTATGGTCATGGTGCGACCAAAGGAAAGTGAAACACTGAAAGAAACAAGAAGGACACTCACAATACTATCAAACACGAGGATAAAATAAACTTCCAGATTCTACAGTCAAAATCAACACTGATCCTGCAAATGACATCAGCACAAGACGAAGAAAGACCAATAAATCATCCAGGAATGAAAACGGACTTTAATTTCACAAACATAAGTGAAAAGAAGAACCCATTAATGATCATTTACGGGATACCAGTGGAAATGAAAGATTAGGAACTAATAATGGAACTCGTGGAAACGAACCTATCAGGCATAACAGATGAGCAAAAAAAATTGATGAAGATGAGCTTCGAAACTATCTCGAGGAACCAGGACAAGCCAGGGCAGTAAGAGAAATAATCTTTAGAAAACCAAGGGTGTGAGGCGACCAATGTAAAATACTACCTAGTGGTTACAACATGTATGAAATGTTTTGACTACGGCCACATAGCGGCACATTGTAAGAATGGTGTCAGATTAGGGAAATATTTAGATAAAGAGCGCACAAATGAATACAAAAATAAAAAAAGTGTGCATCCCTTGCCACTCAAGAAGGAAACGCAACAGAAATGACTGCAATATAAATTAAATCTGCAGCGCACCATGGATAAATATGACTATGGCATATAACCAAGTCATATCTGAAGAAGAAAGGGCTACAAGAAAAAGAAACCCTCCGTGCCGGTAAAAAAGAAGCCTCAACAGACTGCTAGAGTACAATAATAAAAAGAAAATTGAAATACTAAATGAGTGCCTAATAGAAATTAAACCAAATTGGACAAATGAATACATTAACATAAAATCAGGATACTTCGAATTAGACAAAGAAAACCAAATCATTTTATATTATATAAATCCGGAATTATGCACATTCCCGAGAGGTTTTGCTGAGACGGTGGTGTTGTCTTACGACATCCCTGACATAGAGGACATGAACAACTTCAAGACATATTTGGAGGAAAACAAAAATATAAAAATGTACATCTCCTAGAACCGGTATCAATGTAAAATAATACACATAAAATCATCAAAAGAATATTTTATGAGCGACTTATAATCCATATTAGAGGTCTTTTCATATATAACAGCAGATAAAACTAAAAATAACAATGAGAGCCATAGGTATGGACTTCTGAAGGGCAAATCCGTGGCATGTTCTAAAGGTAATTAAAAATTGGGAACAAAAAATAAATCAGATGGGGCTTGATATGATTGTTCAAGATAAAAATCTCCTTGGGACGATCGAAGACGTTTTACAAGAAATGGAAAATGAAACGAGAAAAGATGAAACAGGAAAAAAAGACATACAAAACGAGAACGAAACGGACCTGTTCGAAAACGTAAACAAGGACCAAAAAATGGAGGAAGAAATTAAAACATAAAAAAATTCGTAACAACCTACAAAAGATACAACCCAAAAGAAGAGACGAACGTTGAAATCGTGTATTCTGAGATTGTACAGGAAGAAGCATTATGGAGGTGATAACTCGAAGACTGAGGACAACGGAGTTCTACAGGAGGAAGAAGAAAAACCGAAAATAAACTATGTGACGCAGGAGGAGGAGCCCCGGGAGGGGAGATAGCGGGCCCTGAATAAAACTGGAACAAGCCAATTTCAATCCGACATTCTTCTATGAAAATGTACACTTGAACCATGTACTATCACGATTAGAAGAACCAGCAACACTAACAGCTGCACTAAGAATAATAATGAGATACATCCACCTGCAGGGAAAATCTATTACTTTCCCAATAATTGAGGAAGTTGATAAGATAAATCTAAGATCAAATGGGATCCCAATAGACCCTCAAGACCTGCTGGGAATAGTAGACAAAATGTTTGATAGAAGAAACGAGACATTCCAATTAAACAACGTCTACATACAACTCGTGCTGGTGGTGTACTACCGAATTGCATGTAATCCTGTTGAGAAGTTTTCGTCATGCTACGTTCACACGAGACAACCATAATATTTTTAAATTCGTTCAGGTGAATCTAGACAGATCCAAATTGGCAAGCTTAGAACTAAGAAGATTTTGTGAAAAGAAGGAATGAACGTAGCATGCGTACAAGAAACGTACATCTTCAGGAGACAACTTCAGGGAATGCCGGCCGACGCAATAGCGATTATAAGAGGATCCAAACCCAATGGTAGTTAATGTGCTCTTCATTAAGCAAATAGAAATGCTAGTGAGGATGTAATACTCGTGGAAGTGGAATGTTTGGAATTATGCCTGGGAAGAGAAAAAAATCAATGTTGTAAATGTGTACTGGCAGTTCTCCCTGCCGAGATATGTCTTTGTATATAGAATAGGAGATATTTTGGATGTGATTAATATGAAAAAAGTTATTTTAGGGAGGGGGACTTAAACGCGAAATCATCGCTCTGGCACTGCCCCGCGACTGATGAAAACGGAGAAAGATCTGAGGAATTAATAAACCAATATAATCTAACTGTCATAAACCGTCAAGGACAAACACCAACATTTAATGGCAGGCCCGGAGCGGAGAGTAATATAGATGTAACCATGAAAAAGGGAGATTTACATAATAATGTACAAGAATGGAAAATAAACGAAGACGCAACTACACGTTTCTATGGCACCATCAGTTTTGAGGTCAGGACAGACATATGGGAAAATACTGAAGACGGCGACGAAGACGGAAGGTTTAAATGCCCTGTAAAAAGAACGGATCCTAAGAAGTTTGAAAGACCCTTAACGCTACCGCAGGTGGAAGAAGGCTGCGATCTGGATAGACTAGTAAAGTCATTGGAGGAAGTCACACGAAAGGGCCATAGAAAAAGCAACGCCGAGGAACAAGAACATGACGAAGAAAAGAAAAAAAAATTTGGACAACGGGACTCGAAAAAATGAAATGAAGACTTAAAACAAGCAGAAAGAGCTACCGAGCGGCAGGAGTTGATGAACTCAGAACTTGCGATTAAATATATATACAGAAAGATTAAA
The DNA here is from genome assembly GCA_022664845.1 of Lepisma saccharinum. Lineage (NCBI taxonomy): Eukaryota > Metazoa > Arthropoda > Insecta > Zygentoma > Lepismatidae > Lepisma > Lepisma saccharinum. The sequence continues at coordinate 112,940 of JAGDQP010000152.1, forward strand.
CATGCTTTGGAAAAGGAACTACTTGAAAGTAAGAAAAAGACATGGAAAAATGTGTAGACAAAAATCTCGGGCGGGATATATAGGGAATGCCATACAAGTTAGTGATGAAGAAAATTAAAACAAATGGAACACTGAATACACTAAAGAATGTCCAAGGAAATCATACAAAGAATTGGCAAGAAACAATTGAACTACTATACTCAAAATTATTTCAGAATGACAATGTTGAAGAGGATAATTTGGAACATTGATGGGTAAGGCAGGAAACACAAAGTAACAAAAAAGCATATGAACACGACGAGGAAATAGTTATAACCAACGAACAAGTTGACAAGGCGATTAAAACCATAAAAATGTTACAACCCCGGGTCCTGACAGGATAAAAAACGAAATTTGCAAAATTAATAGTGATTTGTGGACGCCCTACTTGGAAAAACTATTTACTGAATGTATTTAAGCAACGGAAGTTTCCGACGCCCTGGACGGATGCCAATCTAATAATTCTCCTAAAATGAGAGGATAAAGTTAACACCAAATCGAAATCATATAGGCCAATTTGTTTACTGAATTTCATAAGCATTTAAAAAAACATATTAAAAAAAATCAATGAGAAAAGAGAAAACACCATGAATTGCACACTGCAATACGGCTTCTGCTCCGGAAAATCTACCGAGGACGCCATAAACGAATACTGTGATAAAATCAGTTAAGAGAAGATAATTGCAAATACAAGATGAGTATTTTTTACATTGTCGGGGCATTTGACAACCTCTGGTGGCCCTCGCTGCTCCCTGAATAGGAAAAAGAGGAGTACATCCGAAAATATGGACCCTGTTCAAGGACTACTTCAGCAACAAACAGATCATGGTGGACACTGCTGATGATGTCGTGAGGAAGACACCAACAAGAGGCTGCCCGCAAGGTTCCGTGCTGGGACCTGTTTTGGGATCTCCTGTTCCAGCCATGTTTGGAAATGCTAAACCAACTCCATCAGGTGGAACGAGTGGTAGAGTACGGCGATGACCTGGATGTAATTAAAGGCAATAGCAGGCTAGACTTGCAAACAAAAGCAACGGAAATCGTAAACCAGATGACGTCCTGGTGCAACAACAACAAACTGAACATAGCAGCACACAAAACCAAGCATATCCTGTTTAAAAGAAACCTAAATTTAATCGAGGACCTATTATAAAAATAAACGATAAACTATTAAAAGGAGGGAAAAGAAATGTAAATAACTCGGGGTGGTAATCGACAAAAAACTGAATTTCAGAACACATGATTCATTGACTAAAAGCAAAGTCATCAAAATTACGCATAAAAATATCCATAAACCTTGCAAGCAACGTGTACAAAATTCCAATGAAAATCATAAAAATATACCAAGACGTTATCATAAGATCCGTCTTGGGCTACGCTGCCAGCACCTGGATCCATCGAATGGATGACGTGAATCAACTAAAAATCATAAATAAAGCCCAACGTCAGATACTACTAAGAATAACGAGGGCTTACAGAACCATCAAGGAGGAATCACTCTAGGTGGCCACGGCGACCCTACCCATGCATGTGCAAATCAAGAAGCTGGGCGCCATGTACTGGCTGGAAAAAGGAAAAGAGGAAAAGGTTATGGAAATCTTGCATCAGCGAGCAAACAGCGTAAGCGAAATTTCCAACATCTTGACCAGTGCCTGCGAAAGGTTTTGGGATAACACCACAAAGGGCAGGACAGTACACAACTTATTCCTAGACGTGACTGGGAGAATGGAGTTAAAGATGGAGATTGAAGCCCGCCTCATGCATGTGGTGGCGGGAATGTCCCCTATAAATTAAAATTAAAGGAGCTACAGCTAGTAGAAGACAACCAATGCCGGACACGTAGTACTACAATGCTTGGAGACACACGACATATATGTTAGAAGAACAACGGAACCTCTTGGGGACATTCAAATCACAGAAGTTCTGCAAACCCCAGAACTGGTGGTTCTTCTCCAGGAGGCAGCTGAAAAACATCCGAATTCTACTGCAGAAGTCACCTTGCTTGGGTCGCACGACAAAATTAAGGTAAATCGTGAACAAGAGTTGGGGCTAATCCCATTGTAACGAGACGACATGTTATATGTGCAAAAACTTCAAAGTCGTGAAAACCGGGATGCTGCGGTGACTGCGAGAACAAAAAACATAACAAACGAAAATTAATGATTATACATGAACAATAACTGAAAACAATAAATAAAAAGCAGAAAAGTGATAATTAAGAAAAATGTTTCGCTGGAATCCAGCGAGGAGTGCCTTGTTTGAGGAACGCCTAAACAAGAGGCACTTAATGGAGAATGATTGAATGTGATGGAAGGATTATACGTCGCAAACAATTATACGTGGATACTAATTTGTGCGGCTACAGAATAAGCGAATATAATAATGTATAGCTCCACTTTCGGAACCCGGAAATGGAAGTGATGCGGAAACTACTTCTATGAATGTGTGTGGCGAATAAATGAGTGCTAAGTGTTGTGAATTAGGAAGAGGAGGAACAGAGACAATAACAGAATCCAGGAAATCAACCCAAGAAGCCAAGACAGACAAGAAGATGGATATGTGAAAACTTCAAACTTCCAAACCCCTCCCCTGTGAATCCAAGTATCGACGAACATGAGTGAACCAGTGAGCAGATAGTAGAAATCCTGAGACGAGAGAAGCAACAAAAGAAGGAGGAAGTGTAAAAACTTTGTGGAACCCAACATCCTATGCCACGCGCACCTACCAATAACAAATTAATTTATCATTTCAGGAAAGAAGAAGATGCTATCTCAAGTCGATTATGTGTTGTCTTGTGTTGTCCTGTTTTGTCCTTGTTTTGTTTACTGTTATATGTAATGTAAAGGAGCATGCAATAGATAGGGACTCCCCTAACAATACAAGTTCCATTTCTGGGAACAAGGCCAGGAGAACATGCTGGACGTCTGGCAAAAAGTCCCTCTCGAAACCCCTGATACCTTGTGCAGAAGGAACACAGGAGCTTCTAGAAGTGCCGGATCTCTGGCAATCCAAGAATCTCTAGGGACATGCGCGCCCCAGGTCAAATCTAGTCGTGATGCATGACCTCGAAAGTGCACGACTTGATCTGTGCAACGAACGCTCACAGGCAGGGGTTGAATGAGGGACCCGAATTTAAAAAAAATATATATTATATTATGTAAAATACAGTGAATTGTTATCGACATTTGTTACTGGTGTAGGAATTACTTACCTCACGCCCAGAGAGCAAATAAAAAAAGCACAGCAGGTTTATACCTCAGCTACGCCCTTTCAGCAGAATAATACCACAGCCCACACATCACGAGAACCCGCTTTTGGAAGATGCATTTATTAATTTACATTATTAGTTGTAGAAAGGTATTTCGTACCTACTTTTCAAGATGAATTTTGAAATAAAATTCACCACTCCAACAAAAGTAAAGCGACTAAATTTGTTTGGTTAATTAATTAATTAACACAATAAAGACGAAAAATGAATTAAACAGTGTGGACTTTTGGAAAACGCAATACAGAATTATTGTGCATTTCCGATAACCACAATTTTTGTTTCAAATTAAAGTTTTAAGATTAATTTAATAATGATAATATTAGTTATTAGGTAAATATATATACATTCAGGCAAATTACAGTTTAAGTAGCAAATCCTCAGAATCGTTTTATTGTGGTGGCAGAAGAGAAAGAGTAAATTAACATTAATGGAACATTTGTTGTTGTTTTGCAATTATTTATGATGTTGAGGAAGTTAATTTATCACTATCATATTTTAATATAATTAAAAGCACTTTATGTTTAAATATAATAATGTACTGTAGAAGTACAACTGTAAATTCTTATAAACACGAATTCGCACATAAAAACATATACCTTACACATAGAATGGAAGTACAATTATGAGTATGAAACAATTATCATTCCCGAAAAAATGCATGAAGAAATAGTAATCATAAACATGAAACATATAATTTTAACATTTTATTTAAATGATCAGATCATATGACTTTTCTGTCTTTCTGTTCGCAAGTTACAGATGAAATATAATTCAATTGACGCTCAGAAGTAAAACGAAATAAGTTACATTAAAGGACGCAAGTTCTTATTGCACACTAATAGTACTATTTTGGAGGTTCACGTTCACCGAAATATAGGCCAAATTACCTTTTACGACGAGCTTTTCAGCAAAACCGTGAAAGGTTCCTTGCAGTGTTGCTAACTTAATAATTTTATCATTAAATAGTTTATAGCTATTAAAGAATCACACGTTATCATGTATAGAGCTTTAGAGCACTAGAACTATAGAGCTCTGGCGTCAAAAACACGAATGGAGAGATGAATGAATATATATTTTTTAATTCTTGTTAAGTACTTTTTAATTTTTAGATTTTGCCACACTGATTTAGAATAGTGATTGGAAATACTTATATGATTTCTTCTTTTTCACACTCATAAGTATCTAATACACCGCACTGCACTGGGAATTACAAGGAAACGTATAGATTTCACATCTTCAACTAACATCTTACACCATGTGAATACCAAAATGATACACACATTATAGCCTAGGGTCGTTTCTATTTTTATTTTTTTTATTTTTAGTTACCAACATTGATTATTTGAATGATACTTGTCACTTCACACTTACCACTTACCATGCCACTTGCCACGTCACTTGCCACTAGCCATGTCACTTGCCACGTCACTTGTCACTAGTCATGTCACGTGCAACGTCACTTCTCACTTGTCATGTTACTTGCCTAAAGTCGTTTCAAAGTTGAATATTAAATAAGAAAATATTTTAGGCTAAAATGATTTTATTTTTTTACATTTAACTGAAATATTATTAGATTTACGAAAATATTGCTAATAAACATAAATGAAGCCAATATAAATATCTTTCATTTAAAAAAAGAATGATCGAAATCGGATAACTCAGAACCGAGATATGTTGATTTTAATAAATAGCGTCGGTCGCCATTCTGAATGGCCGCCATCTTGGATAGCTAGCTTCTTGGAATGTCTTGATCACATATTCTCCTGCTCTATACATGTCAGTGTACAAGTGCTGAAAGTTTTATCTGGTTCCCCCATTTTATACCAAATCATCGTTTTTTGGCTTCTTGCACGACTAGAAATCAAGTGGCCCTGATATGATTCCTACATATATTTTTAAAGGATGTGCAGACGTATTAATGACATCTTTCTCACATATAGTTAATCTTATTTTAAGAACGTCTACTTTCCCCACAATATGGAAAACTAGCAAGGTGTGTCCAATACTTAAGAAAGGTAATCCGGATAAAATTGAAAATTACAGGCCAATATCTCTCATATCCGCTCCTGCCAAAATATTTGAACATATAATTTATAGTAGAATTTACAAACATGTTAAACCATATATTTCAACATGTTTTTTGTTCTGGACGTTCCACAGTAACAAATCTAGTAAGTTTCATTCAAAATGTACCAGATTCTCTTAATAATAAATCTACAGTTGACGCTATATACACAAATTTTGCAAAGGCCTTTGATAGACTCGACCATAACATATTTCTTAATAAATTATCAAATATGGGGCTTTCACATAAATTAATGTTATTAATTTGTTCTTATTTGCAAGGTAGGAAACAGTATGTAGCATTTATTCAAGTTAATTCTGCAGTGTATGACATTACTTCAGGCATACCCCAAGGATCTAATCTCGGCCCATTATTATTTTTACTATTTATAAATGATCTGCCTGCTGTTATCACGTATTCCAGATGCCTGTTATATGCAGATGATATGAAAATTTATAAAGAGATCAAAGATGATAAAGATAGATTATTGCTGCAGGCAGATCTGGATAATTGTTACAAATGGAGCAATGAAAATAGGTTGGCTGTTAATATTAACAAATGTGTATCTATTACGTTTTCAAGAAAGAGCCATAATTACCACTACGAGTATAATATTGATAATATTGTAATACGGAATGTTAGTTACGTAAACGATTTAGGCGTACTTGTGAATATTAAATTATGTTTCAAACAACATATAGAAAATATTACCAATGAAGCATATAAGTCATTGGGTTTCTTAAAAAGAAATACAGGGGAATTTAGCAAGGGCGCCGATCCCGGGGGGGCTTTGGGGGCCCTGGCCCTCCCAAAGTTGAAGTGAGCCACCCTAATGGGGGGCCCAAATGATAAGGTGAAGTCCGTTCTTCTATTTCTACAGTACATTGTCATTCGTTTTACCTCTTCTACTAAGCTAATCTCCCTTTGGAAAATCTATTTCATTGATAAATTCCTCCCTGAAACTTGTGTTCTACAGTACTTATATAAATTACATCACGTATAATACCCCCTCGACTGGCTAAAGGAGTTAATTCGTGCATTGCTTGTGTTGCTTCTGGAGTTTCGTGCAAAACATCAATAAAGACCATTTAGTAAAAAAAAAAAAAAAAAAAAAAACGAATGAAAGTAAAAATGAAAACGTATTTTGATCGTTTATCCCTCGGAACGCCAAGATCGGGAAGATCGGGTCAAAATATTATTTTTGTTCATTAGTCATTAAATGGAAGAGTGAAATTCTATGTACTCCGCATACTGTCAGCAATGTAATCGCTCATTTGCAAGAATCAGAATACAACAGATACGTTGCGCTTTATATGTGAGAGTGAAAGAGGAAGGTAGTTTGATTGTGATAGTTTTATATGTCGTACTTTATATGTGTAAATAAGTAAGAGACTCATGGTACCTTTATTGACATGCAGCCATGAAAATGGCTGCTAGGTTAATATGATGTATTAGTTTTTTCTGTGTTTCATTATTTTGTAGTATTTACTTGAAGAAATAAAACACAATAAATAAATACAATACAATGCAATAAATACTATACAATGAATACACCCATACTCTAGAATACCTTGATTTTGAAAAGTACTTTATTTCATACGAGAAATATATATGCGTCGAAAATGACTCATCTTGACGTTCCGTGAGATGAAATTATCTTGGCGTTCCGAGGGTTAAGGATCATTCATCGTGATTTTGTCATATACAAACATAATTTAAGCAAAAGAAATATATACAAGAAAAATAAGCGACAAGAACAACTCACACAAAAGTAGGAGTGGACTTGCAATTGGAAATATATCCTTCAAACTGCTGTTTGGATGCAATTATTGTTTGCCGTTAATACCGTAATTTTGAGCTTCTAATACAACTTATAGATAGGGAAACTATATACAGCGGAAAAAAAGTATTTGGACAAGTTCGACAAAGAGGAAATCAGACTATCACACGTAAAATATGGACCATTTCGACATCTCTTGCCCTTTTATGATAATTTGTATACCTTAGATAGAATACTTAAGAAATAACTATCACTCGATACACCTGGAAGGCAACAGGCAACGAAAGAGTGACGACTACGTACATTCATCGCAAAATACAGTATTTGGACAACCCAATACTACTCTCGAAATGAATGTTCTAAGCATTCTTTTCTGTACAAGAGCAGTCTACTTAGTGCATTGAAGCAATCCACACGGTGTCAAGCAAGCCAAGTTTGTTGGAAAGTCATGCTTTACCGTTGGATACATCATAAAGTAACGTAAACAGAACATTCTGGTCAACCAAGAAAACTAATTGCCCGGAATGAAGCTTACATTCTTCATTCTGTGAACAATACTCAAAGAATTAGTGCTAAAGATTTGGCTACTTCACTCGACTAGAATATTTAAGTTAATGTTAGTAATTCATTGAACAACCCAAAATTCTTTGAAACAATTGGGATTTAGATGTGTATCCAGGGTATGAATACTGGCCACTCTATTAGTAACTACACAACTCCAAATCTTAACAGACCCTCCAACATTTTTATCAGTTAAAACAATGTTCTGCCTTCTGAAAGCTTCATTCTTCTTTCGCCACACGTCCTGATATCCATCACTACAATAGAAGTTTATCTTAGTCTCATCCTAGAAAAACAATAAACTTTTTTCAAAATTCCAGGCACTCATATTGATATTTCTTGGAAAATTAGAACTTCTTATTTCTGCTTTCTTCTGATATGTAAGTTTTGTTTCTGATTACACATCTTCTGAATCTCATTTTTTTTTCGTTCACATCTACACATCTGTAACATTAACTTGCATATCCTAGGCAAGTGTAATAACCAAATCTTTAACACTAATTCTTTGAGTTTTGTTGACAGAATGAAGAATGTAGGTTTCATTCCGGGCAATTAGTTTCCTTAGTTGACCAGAACGAATCCCCAATAATTATTCTGTTTTATGTTTCTTTATGATGTATCTAACGGTAGAGCATGGCTTTCCAACAAGCTTGGCTATGTCTCAGTACCTTTTACCTTCCGCACGTAATTTGAAATTAAAGTGAGTAGTTCCAATGTTGTTCAACTTAATTTGTTTCCCATGCTGCTTCTTTATGTCTGACACGGTGTTGATTGCTTCAATACACCACGCAGAGTGCTCTTGTACACAAAAGACTTCCTAGAACATTTATTTCGAGAGTAGTATGGGGTTCCCCAAATATATTTTTTGCCATGAATTTACGGAGTTATCACTCTCTCGTTGCTTGTTACCTTACAGGTGTATCGAGTACTAGTTATTTCTATACCATTCTATCTAAGGTATCCAAATTATCATAAACAAGCAGGTTATTTCGAAGTGGGCCACGTTTTTCGTGTGATAAGTCTGCTTTTCTTCTGTGTTGAACTTGTCCAAATATTTTTTTTTCTCACTGTAGGCAAGACAGAAGCTTCTTGAACCATGACTGTCGAGATCGAGAACCGAGAATTAAAAGAAAAATGTCCAATAAAGCAGTAGCGCGGCGGAAGGGTGAGCCGGATGGAAAGAGAACCACATTTGGGAAAGATGGATAACTCCTCTGCATAGACTAACATTAGTTTATGTTATTTCCTAAGTTTATTTTCTAGTAACAGCAGAAACCTATTTCTTATTAGTTAGAACATAATATCCTTTAGTGAATGTTTTTAACGTTATACAATTTTTTTTAAATTCTGGACCCGGGGAAACCTTCATAATGACCATATCGTAATGATTATTTGGTTGTTACTTCGTAATGTAGTGACAGGATCGTATATGACGTGATAGCACAATCTTCAAAATATACGATATAATCTGGTAGAGTCCGTTTGACCAAAGATCATTTTTTATAGTGGTTGAATTTAGGAAATAATAGAGCAAACACTTATTGACATTTTACCGAGACCAGTTTATTACAAAAAGTTCCAATATTATATGACGTACAAGTAATTTACCGTTATTAATAAGAGCGTCCCGAACGCGGGCTCTGTAATGATCAGACTAGTGGTTCACCTCTTTTACAGTGATAACTTCGACTTAGATCTTTGGAAAGGATATTGTTTAGAGACTGGACGCTTGGTGTTAGTGTCGTCTGCTTCTTGTGGTGCTTATGAAGCATTATGTAATGTTTGTTATCTGTGGCTTGTTTACATTGTAGTCAAGTTGACATACTGACCCAATGATATACATCCCATACTATTATATGCTTTTTTTTATGAATATACAATATTTGGCAAAATCTGAATTGGATTTGTATCATATGTGCCTTCTTAGACCCTCACCTGAAAAAAAAATATTTGAATGGGCCCCCCCAAAGTTGCAGAGATATCGGCGCCCTTGGAATTTAGTACGACAAAGGCTTGTGTAATTCTGTTTAATAATATTGTTCGTAGTAAACTGGAATATGCGTCTATTGTATGGTCACCTTATTAAAAACAGTACGTTTTTAAACGTTTTAAAAAAAAACCGTTTCTAAGATATTTGTATTACAAAACAATTAATAATATTTTCACGAAGGCGAATATATCATACAATGAGTTATTAAATATATTTGATTATTCTTTGTTATCTGTAGGGCGTAATGACTTTCTTATTTAAGTTGTTAAACGGTAGCATATATGATCAAGGACTTGTGAGCGAACTAAGTTTCAATGTTAAACAAACAAACCTTGGAATGAGAACTCCATTAGAACTGAATCATTTCTTAATTCACCTTTAATTAGAATGTGTAGAACTTATAATAAGTTGTCAAAAACCAATACTGAATTAGATGTTTCGTCCTCTTACTCACTGTATATAAATATTATTAAATCTGTCATAAGCAAATAGAAGAATCGTTAATAACTATGTGCATATTATGATGTAATATTAAAACTTGCACAACTATATGTAATGGAAATTGAGTTGCGATGCCAACATTTTATTTCCTTATTATATTTACTATTTTTCTTGTAGTATATATGTGTATCATGTGATTTTATTCGTGTCTAATAGGACAAATATCACATATTCAAGTATATCACGGAAATAACTTTTTCGTTTTTTCGTTGTTTTATTTTTTGCTTTGTAATTTAAATATTATCTGTGCTGTAGTGTCTTATATCTTGTACCTGAACTTATGTAAGTCTATTGTAATAGGGAGTAATATTCTGTAATAGTTACAAAATAAATAAATAAATATGAGTACAGAAGATAAACACATCATTGTGATGGAAAAAACACCAAACCTTCTTTGAATGTATGCAATTTGCCAGTACTCCTCTTTGCTATGCAACAAAGCATCTTTGTAAAAAAAAAAAAAAAAAGACGCAAAGGAAATCTTGTTTGAGATATCGACTTGCCGCAAACAAACTTGTTGGAAGGTACTCCGAGTCATGTTTATTTCGACCCACCTTTACTTGAGAAAATTTCTGGGAATCCCCTATTTTCATTGGGGAATTAACGTTGTTGCATTTAACAAGTTAGAGCTACGATTCTAACAATCGCAAAGGTTCTGGTTCCTTGATGGCATTTAAGCCAAACAAGTATTATTGTTTATAAAATAAGGTGGTAACACTGACAACTGCAGTGATTGGGTTCGGGAAAATCAACAATACTTGTGTCCAATAATGTTTATGCCAACTTTGGCGCAGTTAGGTGAAGCTGAATGGAAGCACCTTTAATAATCGATTTTAAAAAAATCTCGCAGTACTAAACAACTACACCAATCAAAACTATTTCGGCTGTGCTTATACATACTATTGTTCGCTATTGCATTTCGTCTTTTCCGTTAGAGAAACGCTTATTATCAACTATTAAAAATATTCATGTAAGTATACTGGGGCAAGTCCCCTATATCCCCCTCCGACAACTTTCCTTCGTTTCTGCACGTCTCTTATGGACACCTACAATGTTTTCGTGTCTTCGCAGTGGCTGGTAACAACCTTCGAGCATAAGATTTTCGATGATGGTTTGCTTCTGTGCTACAAATTCTTGATGATAAAATTCTGACCTCACTAAAGAATTGTGTAAAGCAAAATGCCCCTCCCTAAACCATGTGTATTTACAAGCAAATGACAACATGACATGTTTGTCCTAAAAACAGATACTAAAACGTAAACAATAGAAATATTAACGTGTAATGTGGAAAGTTATTCTACCAAGTTTTAAATTATGTGCCCTAAATATTGTCTACAATATTAATAACCCTATTTCATAATGTATTTCCAACGCCTCTGGTAATTCATCACAGTTTCCTTGTTGTTCATGTCCACGTAACACCTTCTTGTTTCACTAGATGTCACATTAAACACAAAAGGAGGAAACTTAGTATATTGCCCTCAAAGTAGTAGGAATTTTACCAAGTGTTTCTTACTTTCAATTTATGACTACAGATGTCACTAGTTCAATATACATAGAAGATAATGAGCACATAACAAAAACGAAAGCAAATTTAACTCCATGAACAAAACCTTTTCTTGCTAGCTATGAAAGCAAATTTTGATCTTGTTCATCAGCAAGAAGTTAGAGCCTGTGTGCGTTTCATAAGTTTATCTCCTTGCAGCCGCAAGTCGTTGACGGTTTCTTTGTATTGTAATCAACGTGTCGGAAATGATACAGCATACAAAAAAAAAAGAACCCAAGTTACATTTTGTTGGATGACTGATGAACATAGATTAAGGGTAAGCCTGAACAGAATATAAGGGAGAGAAACAAGAGAATAACGCAAAGCAAACATGAATTTCAAATAAAAGCAGAGGAAAAAGCGAATCATGGTGGCGGCATTATACATGTTTTGGCTCATTAAGCTGAACTGCTAAAAACAGAAAGAAAGAGGGGAAAAAGATGTGTTAACATGGGGAATACCCAGAAGATAATTTGCTAACATTACTGTTATTGCCACTAGAAGAAGATGACGTCAAGAAGCTTCTTGAATTTTGCTTCAAATTAAATTCCGGAAAACTTGTGGGACAGTTTAATTACGCTGCACAAACAAATCAGAAGAAATGTTTCACAATATATAAAATAAGAACAGAAAGAGATTTTTTTTTCAAGGAAGCTATTGTGCTTTTGAAATTCTTTCAAGTTAAGATTTCCTCTCTTTTCTGTTTTTCATTTTTTACGTTTGACAAAGTACATTCGTTTAGAACCAAAAGAAAATATATCAGACAACATAAAAAATCTCTCAAGAAAGATGACAATACAGCAAAGACTCCACCACGAGGGGCATTGAAGAAAGTTTTTTTTTTGTTCAAAAGGCAAGACAAGCATCATTATTATAAGAAAGTTTCTCCTTGAGACTTTCTTTTTATGATCAATAATTTGACTTCCTTCTAAGGGTTGCTATTATGGCATTCTATATTACTTCCTTTTAATATTTCTAGGATATTTAACAAAAGTTACAAACTCTTTGCAATGAAAATTACACATAATCTATAAAATTCTTTATAGCTTTAATGATTAGGCTTGTGCAATCGAAGTTTCCGATACTTAACTTTTTTTTTCTTTTTTCTAATTCGAAGAAATGTTGGAAATGACTGTTTCAAGGCTGAAACGAACGAACTTATTCTATTGTTTTACATCAAGATCTAGCACCGTAATAGTTCATACACAGGACTGGTTTTTTCTTAATGCTACTAGTCAATTTTAGATGTAATTATAATAATAAAGATCGTGCTTGTTTTCTCTCCAACTCTATGTACTTGTCTCGACGAAAGACCTGAAAAACCTCTCTCTATTGAAGTTGAATTTATTAATGACTTTCAAATATCAGGCCGGGAAAATAGGCAGGAAATGAGCGGGAGATGTTAGCCAAGGCCTTACAAGAAACTTCAAGCAAATTCCCCCCCCTCCCACATTTCCTGAAAAATTGTAGTGTATTTAAAAGGTCTCGACTTGCAATTTTTTTAAAAAAAGATGTAAATCAGTTGCTATCGTCAAGAACGTCAGGAGAGACAGGCTGCCGAAAGCGTGGCAAAATGAAGTGATACATCCTAATGAATGAACCGATGATTGTGCTTCTATCAGTATATAAATGGCCAAAATCTACACAGCTACACGTATCACATTGAAAAATAAGAGTTATATTTTCACATCTAATAACTTTTATGACGTACGTCATCAATGGTTATTTTAATAGGAGGAAACTGATGGAAGTTATGATCAAAGCAGAATGCAAGTCTTTCTTTGGTTCTCTGAAGCTTCTATGTAATCTCTCTCTTTCTTCACTCTTCGGTCTTCTGTAGTATGGAGCGGTATGGAGTCCGTATCTTAACCAAGATTTAACTGGGTCCAATTTGCTTGGATCTCCTTAGAAGCTTGATCTCCATCTTATGGCACGTGTTACTTACATTCAGAGCGTTGCTTCCAAATGTGCAAGTCAGGTTCACAAAGCTGAATGCTTTAGCTAAACTAAGGATGATTTTCTTTCTGTGTGTCAAGAGGAAAGTTCTCTCATTTCCTACAATCTTGTTATTCATGAGCTCAGTGATGTATATGTCAAACGCAATCACATAAAAGATTAGTTTTTCCCTCTAAGGTGAAATAGTAACGTTAAAAGGCCAGAAGGTAGGACCCAAGACAGAAACTATGTTTGACATTTGCTTCCAATGACCTACAGCTTAATGTCTACTTTCCATGTTGCAAATGACACTCTGGACTATCTAGCCTCTTAACAATCTCTTGAACTTTTCATCCAGTATGCGAAGTAGCGGGGTATGCCCTGGAACCCCCCCCCCCCCGAGACAAATATGTTTTCCAGCCTGACAAATTTATTTTTCGTCCCTGCCAGGGATAAATTATTTCTCTCTCCTAGATGTTTCGATCAAGATTAGATAGAAAATCGGAAACATTTTTATTTGGCAGAAGTTGAAACAATTTTCTTGGAAACGACAAAACCTATAAACTATTACCAGCAGCTAAGAAGCCTATTTGGAAACAAATTGTTTTGTGATGTTTATGAAATAGCTTAATGTGAATGATTTAATATAATTGGTTTGATTAAGTAACCCCTATGTGAAAATGAGACTGTATGTCTTCCCTCTTCTCTCTCTCTGTCTCTCTCTCTCTCGGTCTCTCTCTCTCTCTCTCTGTACAAGTGTCCAAAATTAAAGCAAAACGAAACAATTTTCATATAAAAATTTATATTTCTTGAAACACTTGGTTTTATAGAAAAGTATTTATTAGTATCGCTTTTCCACTTGCAAAATACATAATACAGCTCAATATCATGGTATACATGGCTACAAAATGATATAAACCACCTATATAATAACAAGATCAGTAACCAAATTAAAGAGAATAACTTCCAAAATCGAGCTTAATAGGATGTGTGGTAACTCCTAGCAGCGATACAAGTCTGTCAACGAGCTGGCATACTGCGAACAAGTGCAGCGAGAAGACCTTGTTTCAATTGCTCCCATTCTCCATGCAGAACTATTCTGAGAGCATCAAGTGACATTATTGGCCATGATCGCGAAGCAACTCGCCTTCCTAGAATATCTTTTCGGGTAGGGCGTAAGCCATAGTGCTGTTACCACCTATAAAATTCATTTGATTTTGATTTTTATCTTAGAACATCCCAGACATGTTCAATTGGATTTAAATCCGGTGAACGCACTGGCCAGTCTAGACGAGCAAATATTTTCACTTTCCTAAAATTCGTCCACTAATACAGCTCTATGAGGACGAGCATTGTCATCCATCAGGATAAAAATTTCTCCTACATGCTGTCGAAAGTCCACATATACTGCCAAAATCTCGTCGTGATGCCTGGTAGCATTTAAGCCTTGTTCATTCATCCTGGTGATTTAGTACTGAGGCGTTTTTCCGGTGTTGCTAATACCAGCCCATTCGATGGTGTTAGAAGGATTATACCTTGTTTCCTTTTCTCTGCAGACGGGGCACCATCGGGAATCCGACTGTATTTTAAACTCCGATCCATTACTCAATAATTCGAGCGCCCAATCTTCATCTGTCTAATGGGCGTGATCTCGACTCTATTGCAAACCACTCCTTTTAGCAGCGTTCGATGGCACACACACTACCGGTCGCCTTGCATACAGTCCTTTTCCCTAGCCTTCTTCACACAGTTTGCCGACATATAGGCGTATGCCTTCCTGGGTTAAAAAAAATGTTTTATTTTACAAAAAAAAAACATGTCTAAAACGTGTTTTTATGTTTTTTGTTTGAAACACGTGTTTTATAGAGTGCAAAAAAATTAGTGTTTAAAACGTTTTAAACATTTTCCTATAAATAAATAAATAAATGGTAGGGGTTATGGTAGATACTTCATGTGCAGTAGTTTCTATAACGTTTCAATCGCGCTTTCCGTTTATTCATAAGCATTTACTAGAAATTGTAAGTTCTATTTTACTAAATTTGCTATTTATTAAAATTCAATGACAAAGCTATTTATTATATAAAAGGTAAAAAGTAAAGGTATACCCTGTGCAATGCGCACGCGCCGTGAACGTAGCATGGGGGATGTTGAGGTAGCGATCCGCATATTCTCGACCAACGGCACGAAGTGAGGTGAGGTGGTCAGTCCTACGCTCGGCTTCCTTTACCTCCCAAAGTGCCCATGAACACCTATGGCACTGTAGTTCTCAATTTAATACTAGGCTGATTATATCTCAGAGCGCTAGTTATGACAGCAATGAAGAAAAATTCTCCAGTGTCCTTGCCGGGATTTGAATTACCGTACACTTCTTGAAATGTTCTCTCGTTCGGGAAGTAAGACCTGCCATTTCCTTTTTACACAATCTACATTTGGCTTTTACGGTTATTTTCGGAAGGATTAACTTTAATAAAGTGTTTCCAGATTAAATCCTTCTCTCTTCTTGTGTCATTCCCTGATAATGAATCTATAAACGAACAGCAAAGAAACAGAGTGTTGTAAAAGGTTTTATTTTTTGTGAAGTTTTTAAAGTTTTGTTCAGTTCATTTCATGTTCTTATTAATGCCATTCTTTACAAAGCAATTTCACTGCAGATAATCAATGTAATCAGCAGGATTGCATTTAAGCTTTCACACATTCATCCCAATTTACTATTGCTGTGTTTTCCTGCAGCCTTACGAGGCAAACGATGGGGGTTATTTATGCATTCATTGCCACATTGCTATAATTCCTATACCGGTATCTTCACCCTGACAAACATAAGGGAACTAAGAACATATGGACTGAAGTTATTTGGTATAGTTTGTAATAATTAATAAAATACTAATAAATCTCTAGGAAACTGAAGAAATATTTTGAATTATAGGAATTTAAGTGCCTAGAGATAAATACAATTTTGAAGATATCTATATTGTAAACTGAAAAACTATAAATTCTTACCGAAATATGCTCTCATTCCGTATACACAATAAGCTAATTTCTAACTACGGTATTATTCAAGGAAGATAACTATTTTTATCATAATTAATGTCCGAAAAATCAATTATCTTTAGCTCAAAATCCCGGAAAATAACCTGCTTCTATTCAAGGGCAGAGACATATGTTTGTGTTTACTAGTAAATTGTGTTTCACTATAAAAGCTTAGTGGCATTGCTCCCGCATGCTTCGGGCTCCAAGCCTTGCCCCCATATACTATGAAAATATATACAGATAGAGATAGTACAACAAAAAATATTTTATGTTATATGCATATTTCAAAAGAGATGTGTAAATTCATAACGAATATTCTTATAAACAAGAAACTACTTATAGGTTTCTTCTAATGAGTCTGTTGCAATAGGGCTGTGAGAATTATTATTTCAAACCATATCATAACGTAGTCACGTCCCGCGGCTCCCCACGCGCTATAGTATAGAAATAGCTATCGGCACGTAACAGTATGGGGGGTCATTTGAAAAACTGAACTTTAAAATAGGGTAGCAACGCTGACACTTGGGTTCTTGGGTATGAGGAACAACCACAGTATGTTCCTATTGTGCTGAATATGTATACTCAAAGCTTGGGGCGAATTCGTCGAACTGAATGGAAGGAATAAATATTTAATTTTTAAAATTGTTTGGCAACACTGTCAACTGTGGGACCTGAAGTACCTCTATGATGCATCCCAGTACGAACGAAAATACGAAGTCTGGTCCTAATTCGTTCAACGATATGGAAGCAATTTAACATTTTATTCTCTGAAACTGGTTGGCAACACTGACAACAGCGGCGCCGGAAATACCCGAACATGAACTGTCCCAGTACCTAACGCACATGTCGAATTTGGTGTAAATCAATCGGATACGTCCAACGGTAACAAATGTGAAATCTAGATTTTTAATCATTTGGCAACTCTGACAAACTACGGTGCTTGGAGTGACTGTATGACTTGTCCCAATACCTAATGAACATGTATGTCAAATTTAGTGTAAATCAATGCACACTTGTAGATTTGTATTAATAAAAGTATTTCTATAAGTTGCACTTTAAAATAGGTTGGCAACACTGACGATCGGCGTGTTTGAGGTCGAATATATCGACAACTTTCTTCTATTGTGTTGAATGATGTTTAAGCTAAGTTTGGGGCAGATACGATATGGAAGATTTTTTAAATTATGTTTTTAAAGTTGGTAACACTGAGAACTGAGCAACCCGGAATATCTCGCAAAACGAAAACATATTTGTAATCTAGGGTTTAATTATGTTATATTACTTCTTAATTACCTATATGAAAGATTTTTTTGCCGAAAAAGACGTTAGCAGTATTACAAATTGCTGTCTTGAGAAAAACGTGTGTTAGAAAAAAGGAACGTTTTTTTATTTACAACACTAAGAATATCTAATAAGTTCTACCACCCGGTATAAACCCCAAGCACCGAATAAGAAATGATTTTCAAATCTACGCAGTTACTCTTTACTTTCCCTTTCCTCATAAACATAAGAAAAGAGATAGATCAATGTAATCATTGAAGGAAATACATTCCCTTGAAGCTTTTATTTTCCTGGAAGTTTATCACAATAAATAAAAAAAAACGGGTTGAAATATGAACATTTTGTTTCATGTTATTGTTAGTGAATTAATATTTCCCGCTTCTAGTAGCCAACTGATAAAGAACAAATCGAAACAACTCATTACATGTCTCCATCTGTAGGCTTGCGACGCCATAATACTGATTATTTTGGAAAATATATTTCACTCAGGACAAATTGCATACGTTTTACTGTTAAAAACACACCCTTTAGTACACCTCTTAAAAACAATATGATAGTTTCGAAGAAGAAAAATAAAATTAACGTTTTAAACACGGCTTAAAAAACACAGTTTAAAACTAATGTTCAAAATGTTTAAAGCAATTGCCTCTGTTTAAAACACGTTTAAACATCAGTTTAAAATATTTTGTTTTAAACATTCCAACCCTGATGCCTTATTGTTGAAGCAGCGAGGTCCGATGCTAATTGAAGGGCAGTTCCTCAGTTCTCGGATTTTGGCGTCTGGCCTTATAGCTAAATAACGATTTTCCCCCGCCAATGTAACCCCTGGGCGTCCCTGGCCAGACCTTCTGGTTGTCGCCAGTGTCAAGAAACTGTCTCCATAGACGGTTAACCCTTGAGGGATTAACTCTGAGCCATCTAGCTACTTCAGACGGTCTATCACTCTTAACTACGTCGAACGTTAGCCCATTAAAAAAACGTTGCAATATTTTTAACACTTTTCTCCTTTATTTTTAATGTTACAAACTTCAAAGTTTAGTCACATCTAGAGAAGATACATATCTATCAATGGTATGTCTCGCATTTTTAATATATCTAATAATACAATTTAGGTTTTTGGCTTTAAAAAATGGCAAGAGTTAGTTTTTTACAACTTGGGCTGGCATTCCCTTCCGCGGTCCGCCTCTTCCAGCGACAGTGTTCTGTTTTGCCTCCTTTCCTCGCTCCCTCGCGAAGATCCCTCGCTCAAGTTGTATAGATCAGATGACTGATAAGCCAGATCTCAAAACAAGTTTTATTTTTCTTTCAACCACAGAAAGATGGAATGATAAAAGAAGTAGCAAAAATTGTTAGACAACTCGGGTGGCGAACCAGTTTGAAATATGACAGGAAGGTGCGATGATTGAAACAATTACTATGTTGATTTTGAACATAATTAGGTAATAAACTTGCATAGCCAATGTCCAGTGATGATTTCAGAACATTTCTCCCGGGGGGAATTTCAATACAAATTAAGTTATAAAAGTATCAAAAACATTTTTTTCTATCGAAAACAAATATACTTTTTTCTTCCAAAAACAAATATATTTTTTTCTTCTGTGTACAGATAGGAATGAATGAATCTCAAGTTTAGACTCCCAAGGTTGTGTCTCCTTGGGATGAAAGGAGACAAATGAGAATGATGAAAAAACAGGTGGAATGACAAATTGAGAGAAAGCAGGAGAACCCCGAGAGGAGTACGGTGTTTTCCACATTTGGTGGTGCGGCAAGAATTCTGGTGGAGGGATTCTGCGACTTTCCAAGCCACCAAGTAAGCAAGCCACCAAAGGCACATGTATTTGACAATTTTGCATTTTACATTTATTTGACACAAAATACTTCATAACCGAAGTTCAGTCAAGGACTGCAGTATGTGAAATTACTGCTGAAGAATATTCAAACAGAGAATTGAAGCAGAGATGCTGTTAGGAGCTTGTAAACATTTTTATAAATAAAGAAGATGCCTCGCCTGCAGAGAAAAATGAATTTGGAAAGTTTTACATTTGTAGATACAATAAACATTAAATTGATATAAATTATTTATAGGATTTTGGCATTTCAGGCTCGGATAGGGTAGGACAGAGGGTGCTGTGAGGTAGTCGTTCAGGGCGTAGCTTGTAGATACCATCCCGGCATTTGTCTGGTGCTACTGAGGAAAAAATCCTGAAAAAACTTTATTTGAAGTTAAATTTATTTATAGCCTTCAGGCTTAAACCGGAATAAGGGATGGGACAGAGCGGTAGGTATCAGCCAGAACCTAAGTTGAAGGTACAAACCCAGGATTTGACTGGTGTGACAAAAAAAAATTCGAAAACTGCAGTCAAGGTGGCCGGCCGCTGAAAATGAACCCAATACTTCCCGAGTGCAAACTGAGCTACGGGCGCTCGGTAGAAAAACTTGTGTCAGGATAGGTGTTCACTCGTATACAGTAAACATCTCGCTACAAGATATTGTAATGTGAAAATAATCCTTAGCTTTGATAATCATATATATAAACTTTTTTTTTGTATGTAACTTCCTATCATAACTTTTCAATATGCAAGAACCAGTATGTCTCACCTAAAAAACGGAAGTTTTGAGTAGCCGATACACAGCCTAAACGGCAGGAGTTAGAAAAACGAAATTTGGTACGAAGGTTCAGTACATCATCACCAGTAGATTAAGCAAATATTACCAAAAAAAAAAAAACAACAACAAAAAACTGTCCATTGATCAAGTATTGGTCGTCATAAATGTGGTTAGTGAATATAGCTAATACTGTATCAACTTTACTACCGTTTTGTCAAAATTACTAATTTAGAAATGATTATAATGTCTTCATGACATATACTAATTTCGTTTTTAGTTGATTTTATGACCCAGGAGCGTATTGCGCGCTTGTTCGAGGGAGGAATTATTCTTGTTTTCTCTTGTTTTCCATTTAGTAGTAAAAAGGAATCGACCATTTTATATATATATATATATTTTTTAAGGAAAACCATGATACTTATTGATACTCATCATCATTTCCTCGTACAGTATCAAAAAATCGTGACAATGTCGTTTTCAGAAAACTTAATGCTAACTGGCTATTTATTAACATAAGAAAAAAAAGACGGATACTTTTACTCAAAATATATAATTTTGTGACTCACTTCCCTCCCTCGGGCGTGCCCCCAGACCCCGGCAGTTTCCAACACCTGGACTATACTTTGAACACTGCGGCAGCGAGGGATTTTGAACTACAACAACTGAGGAGGTTGTTTTTCCTTTCTTTTCAAAACTGAATATTTTCATTTTGGTCGCTTAGTGAGCATGTTTGTGCTTTATGATTCATTTCTCAAACTGCTTTTCGATAGCTGCAGTAGTTTCTTTGAATAAGGTTTGAATAATTTCAAAATAAATGACCTAAAAAGTTACCACTTGATAATAAAGTAAGTAACCATTAATGAAAACAAATACTTGATAAAATAGGTTTCCAGTGGATTCTCTTTAATTCGAACTCCGAGGGGATAGGAAAATGATTCGAATTATCCAAAATTTGAATTAACAAAAACATGCATTAGGGAAGAAAATCAACAAAACTAAACTACTTATATGAACAAAAATCATTAATGTAATGATCCTTACGTTAACTAGTGGAAACTGCATTTTTCTGTTTGCTATCTGATCATAATTAAAAAAGAGTGAGTATATGTTTGGGACCTTGAAATTTAGGGATATTTCCTTTTCTTTTGAATTGATGAAATCGTGACTTCGAATTATATAAAAAAAATGTTTCAAGCATTCGAATTACATATGAATTTTTAACACGGGTTTCAATAGGTATTTCAAGGGGAATAAACTTCTGTTCGGATTACTAAATAATTCGAATTATCCTGATTTGAATTACAGAGTGTCCACTGTACAACCAACAATTTTGTCGTAAATATACGAAAATCCTGAAAATTTAGGACGATAGAATAGAAACTATTGGGCATAAGCTTTCAAACAATAACAACAACAAAAAGAAAAGACATGCTGAATCCCTATTGCCGAATTGAGCCATCACATTTTCGAAAACAGTGATATTCTGCAAATATCATTACAGAGGAGAGAAGTGGGGAAGAGCTTCAAGTTCAAAATATCAAATGGAAATTGTTTTTTTTTTTTATTTGAAATAACAATTAAATTCAAAATTTTTAGATAAATTACATTTTTTTCCAGCTTGACAACTACGGTGATTAAATGTCACTGTTCATTTGAAATTTGCAAGTTGACTACATGTATCTTCGGGAGGCCACTATTTTCGAAAATATGATAGTTCAATTCAACATATTGAATTTAGTATTTTTTTAAAAATCTATGTGTATATCCAATAGTTTCCAAATTATCACAATTGACGAAGATACTGAAGGAAGCCTATGTTCACAAAGTTGGAAAACGGGTTGGATGAGTGGGGAATAGACAACAGAGCAACGAACCCGCCTCTACACAACTGTATACTGCAACTACAAAGCTAATTCCACTCAGCTTCAACCAGCAGTAAATAAATTACTACTTGAGTGCATTTACTCTGAGTTTACGCATGTGTATTATTATTATTAAACTTTTGCAGCGTTCTTTCATTTTGCTGTTTTCGTCCAACATGGGCACCTTGGCCCGGGTCTAGTGGTAAATC
This sequence comes from Lepisma saccharinum, assembly GCA_022664845.1. NCBI lineage: Eukaryota > Metazoa > Arthropoda > Insecta > Zygentoma > Lepismatidae > Lepisma > Lepisma saccharinum. The sequence continues at coordinate 135,611 of JAGDQP010000152.1, forward strand.
TGGCCCTTTTCAAAAGCCTATTCTATGTATGCAAGACATTCTTTTAGATTTGTTAGATTTTGAATTCCTTTATTCTTGGGGATTTGTCTACGGAAAATCCTCAAATTACCACACAGAGGGAATCATTTTTTTTTCGCATGGCCTACCACAATCAGCCTAACTAGTTCTTTACCCGTCCTTATTATAAACAGGATATTTTTTCCTGTTGATAAACTAAACTATATAGATGCCAAGGAGCAATAGCTCTAAATCAATTCAGTTCGATCTGCCTCCAATAAATGCTCGTTCCAGCATCTCCCTCAAAAAGAAACTGGAAAATATCCAGCTCATTACTTTCTCTTTCAATAAACGTTATTACACTGGGAAAGAATAGGGTAAATATCAATAATAATAATATACTCTTCGGTATTCGAGAAAATTGCACTTTGATACTTCATAGCTCCAGGACTAATGACGCAACAAAATGCGGTTAAGACATTTTTTGCAAAAACTAAAGACAGGAAGTGTCGAGTGGCCCTATCGCTCACCGCTAGAAGCAAGCAGGGAAAAACATTCGTGAGTCACCCATCATTGTCAACATTTCAACAGCAGGTGTGCAGATAGAATGGTCGCAATGCAACGTTGCCGCTTTCTCAAAGTAAAAATCCCTTTCGATAGGCCTACAGGCTGAGGTAGATTTCGAAGTTTCGCTGGGAGCCGGGGCTCGCCCCCCAACTTCAGTGCTTTTAAGAGGATGCGCCTCCTTTATCTTAACCAAAATCTCCCTGCATCACTACACCACCACGGACTACATCTTCACCCCCCCCCCACGGTTGGCTGCGCCCCCAAAGGGAAGATTTGCCCCATTTATTGTAACCTACTCTTGGTCATACACCTTCATTGAAAATTTCGTTTCTCTACCTTCAATGATTTGGAAATTGGGTTTTTGGGGCGGCCATTTTGGATCCAAGTTGACGACTTTTTGAAAGTTTTCTTATTTTGTCGTGACCTACTTGTGATAGTACAACTTCAAGTAAAATTTCATTTATCCAGCTCAAACGGTGTGCAAAATGGGATTTTGGGCGGTCATTTTGGATCCAAGATGGCGACTTTTGCCAACTGTTGTGATATTTCCCTAAGCTACATGTCATAATACACCTTTATGCCTAATGTCGTATCTCTAGCTCAAACGGTGTGGAAAATGGATTTTTAAGTCCGCCATTTTGGATCCAAGATGGCGTCTTTGAACTTATTAGGTAACATTTTCATAATCAAAAAGTGATGTTGTACCTTTATGCCAAATTTGATTTCAATAGCCCCAGCGGTTTAGGCTGTGTATTCTATACAACAATGGGTTCGGCGGCCATTTTGGATCCAAGATGGCGACCGATTTTGCTCATTAACGAACTTAACCGAGCTATTAAGCCTAGAAACAACATATAAAAATTTGGTTCAAATATCTTCAAAATTATGGCCGCTAGCGTGTTAATATATATATATATATATATATATATATATATATACAGATGCTTATCAGAATAATGGAAACACCTGAACGAAAGTGCAACTTACCAGATTAATATGGTGTCGGGCCACCTTTCGCCTTCAGAACAGCCTTGATGCGACGTGGGATGGAGGCATAGAAGTCGTGAATGGTAGCAAGTGGAATATTACACCATTCCTCGTGCAGGGCATCGGCCAGTTCTGTGAGAGAGGATGGAGGTGGAAATCGTCGCCGGAGTCGTGTTTCCAAGATGGACCACAGATGTTCAATTATGTTGAGATCTGGGGATTGGGCGGGCCAGGGGAGGTGTTGAACTTCATCCCGATGTTCCTTAAACCACGCTGCAACAACTCCAGCTGTGTGAATGGGTGCATTATCATCCTGGAGTATGGCGTCATTGTCCGGGAACAACATCCGGACCATAGGATGCAAGTGGTCTCCTAAAATTGAGACATAATCGTTGGCAGTGATGCGTCCGCGAAGTGTGACCACAGGACCCAATGAAAACCATGATATTGCGGCCCACAGCATCACCGTGCCGCCGCCATGTTTCACAGTTGGGCGGAGACACTGCAGATCATACGCTTCTTTGGGCGTTCTCCACACATAAACACGGCCCGTGGTTTGGAATAGGGTGAATGGTGACTCATCCGACCATACCACACGTTTCCAGTCGTCAACGGTCCAAGTTGCATGGTCGCGGCACCATTTGCGGCGTGCTAAAGCGTTCTGGTCCCTGATGAGAGGTTTGGTCCGTGCAACACGACCCCGTAAGTTCATGTCATGTAATTCGCGGCGGACTGTGATTGTCGAAACAAGTTGGGGGAGGTGCTGATTGAGTTCCTCCGTCACTTGCGCCGCAGTGGCACGACGGTTCCGCGTGACAATGCGCTTTAATACCCGGCGTGCCCTGTCACTGATGCTTTTCTTCCGCCCACTGTTCCGCTTCCCCGATGTGGTTTTCCCGTGTGTTGTGTAGGCCGTCATCACCTTCGACACTGTCCCTGGCGACACACCTAACACACTAGCCACTGCCGTCACACTCACTCCACATAACCTTCACCAACAATTTGCCCTCTTTGAAACTCTGAGAGGTCTCCCATTTTACACTACCTCCGTCTGCTGCAGCCACTGCACACTCCTGTTCCACGACGCCTGACGTAGTATGGAGACCGACCTAACACACCACCACCAGCAGTCCGGCGCTGCGGTCGCCACGACACCACTGCCAACCAATACATCTGACGTGTTGCCAACTACAGGTGTTTCCATTATTCTGATAAGCATCTGTATATATATATACACTTTCATATCGTACCGATCTCAATAGGTATATTTTCTTCGAAATTGTTTGAGTATGTTGAAATTGTGAGACATACCATTGATAGATATCTACCTCCTCTAGATGCGGGTAAAATGTGAAGTTTGTAACATTAAAAATAAGGGAGAATATTGTTAAAAACATTGCAATGTTTTTTTTTAATAGGCTAATTTTCGAGGGAGTTAAGAGTGGTAGAGCTTCTTCTGTCTGTGATTGTCCAGATTCAAGACTCTCAATTGCTCTCCAGCGTAAAGTGTCATTTAACCGCCTTCTATCAGCTATTAATAAGCTAACCAGTACTAGAAAGGCATAAGTCGCCGGAAGTAAAATAACATTTAAAAAGATCTCTCAATTCCGACATTGTTGCACTAGAAAAATATTTTAATATTCTTACACCGTAATTTATCTTACAATATGACCTGAGAGGTTTGTAATTCATCATCTGTATATTTCAGTTTTGGGCAAGACTTGGAACCCGGGTCTTCCATTCACATTAACTAACAGATTCTTAGCTTTATAGTGTCTTCCCTGTCTTGTAGCACTTTAGTAATTTACATTTGTTTAAAAGGTCCGTTTTGTCTCTATCTAAGTGTGATATCAAGGAAGTTTATTCTAGTTTGGTTCGACTCAAGTGCAAGCTCAAGTGCTAAATCTTGTATAAGTTATCTGTTTAGGATTTTAATTGGTCTTCCTGTCAAGGACATGTTCTTACTACATCATAGTCAAGTTTGTTTTTAGATGACTAGTCCCCCTGTTTTGTCCGTGGCTTTGAAAATAATGTGTCTTCCTGATTTTAGTTTGTTCATTGCACGTCTCTGTTGCGGGGTCAGGTTTGGTTTTGTCTTTCTTTTAAGAAGTTCTATCGTATTTCCTTTAGATGACCAGTATGCTCTTGTAAACAATGAAGAGATTTCCCTCATTTCCCTCATATGATTTCCCTTTGATTTTGCGAGGAACATATTGTATTTCGGAAAATGTGTTTTTATCTCATGTAGTTCCCTCTGACAATGCCTGCCAAGGCGTTGCCTCAAATGTTTCATGCCCTGTATGAAGGTCAAAGTATCCGGTTTAGATGTGGAGCAGAACGAAAGTCCCTACTCTAAGACTTCTATTTTGTATGTAGTCAAATTCTTCTTCGGTATGTTATATCACTTATATGTGAGAGATTCATGCATTTAGATTATCTTACTTTTGGTTGTGCTTCTTTTCCTCTTTCTTTTCCTATCCAACTAGTGGGAGCAGTTTTCACTTTTTAAAATATTCTGTTTGTCCTGGAAAGGACCGGTGTTTTATGTGCAGATTCCTTTGTGTGTGGGGGGAGGGGGTAATATTACCAACAGTTCTTCTATGATGTCCCTCCTGAGATGTCTGAGTGGTGGTGTCTGCTTGACTCTTCATTGCCTCTCGTGAATGGGCATTCCTTCTTTGGGGTCTTGTTGCTTGCTTGTAGCTACCTCTTCAGCAAATCAACGCGGACATTGCACTCTTCCAACATGAATTTCTACTTTTCTTCTAACTTAGGTACTAATTGTCTTTAGTGGTTGGTAAGCTCCTCGTCGATACTTAATTCTGCTCTTCGCAGAATAGTTATGTTATTCGCCTCGAAATTGGCTGGTGCTTTGTTAAACTTATATTCAGGTAAGGTTTCTGGAGTCTTATTCAGGGTGTAAGATGTAATGTGTTTGGTATCCTTCATCCTCATATCGATTTCCTGATCTCTGATTCATAGTACTGGACAAGTCCCGTTTATATAGCAGTTTGCGCAGTGTTCTGAATCATTGTTCATGGTCAGCTCCGTGGAGATTTTTGCTTCAAATGGGTTTGTTGTAATAAAAGTTTAGAGTTTACAAGATCGCTTTATAGGTAAGGTTTTGTTTTTGTATTTAGAAGTGCAAATATATGAAGCACCGATATCCCAGTAGAATACTACCCAAACTACAAGAACAAACTAATTAATTCTTCCGGAAGAAAATCAAGAGAGGAAATGACAAGAGAACTGGTAGGTGAGGATTCCACAAAGTCCAGTCTGATAGCATACAAGAGAAGATGAAAAGTGCCCAACACAAGCAGCTTTTATACAAAATAGTTCATGTTCAACATTTAACCAAGAAAGAACCTAATAGAGTGAACAGCATATCAAAATACATAAGCAAAATAGGGAGAACTGGCACCGACAAACATGAAATTACCCGTTTTAGGGGCCTGAAACTATGATCATATCAAAGAGATAAAAGATAAGTGGAGAAAAGCAAGAGATGTAAATCACAAAGTTTATCAATTGAAGAATCGTGTTGCAGAATTCAGACAAGCTAGACACCATAAAATGAACTGAGAGAGTAATATGAACCTCAATACAGAAGAAAAGGAAATGGCGAAACCGCAATTAATGTACTATAGAATAAGCAAACAGAGGGTGGACAGAAGCAGGAGGGTGACCGTAAATTAAAACATTCCAAACCAAGTGAAATTATTGAAAAGAAAACATAAGAAAAAATCTAAGACCAATCAGTGTAACAAATGAATCTGACACTAGAGTTTAAAGTGATAAAATAGAAAACGAATAAACTCGCACAGACAGAAGTAATACAATGGTTACAAACACGAAAAAACAATAAACAAATACATGTTCTAGATAGCGGGCAAGCACGATAAATTGACAAGCACACAGAAAACCTGTGTATACATGCAGGATACATACAGTTGAGGTTGATCCACTACAGTCATTAATAAGATGACAAATGTAAGGGAACATACTATATACACCCTCCATTCCGAAAGAAACCGAACTTTTGAAAACAAATAGTACCACTAGTGCCATCTGTTGTAATATTTTACCGGTAGATGGCGTAGTCCCTCATTGACAACTGGTATAAATGTCATGACATTTGGATGCACGGCAACAAAGTTATTGCGTTTCAACTGTCAGTGTGTTGTGTACATCGGTCGGAAAATGAGTTTCAAACAACGAGCTGCAATTGAGTTTTGTGTTAAACTGGGTAAACCTTTTACTGAAACGCACCAAATGCTACAAAATGCATATGGTGATGAGTGTCTATCCCGTACGCAAGTTTACGAGTGGTTCAGGCGATTCAAATCGGGTAGAGAGACGCTGGATGATGACGAAAGATCAGGCCGTCCCAGAACCGGATTATCGGAAGAAAACATCGAAAAAGTGCGTGAATTCATCAAACATAACAAAAAAGCGTCGGTGAAAGTTATTGAAATGGAATTAGGCATTCCTCAAACAACCGCATACCGCATTTTGACCGAAGTTTTGGGCCTTAAGAAGATTAATTCGCGGTTTGTACCACACAAACTCACCGAAGACCAAAAAGTTGATCGAATTGCGCATTGCAAAGACATTGTTAAAAGTGCTCGGCAGGATCGAAACTTCTTGAAATCGATTGTAACTGGTGACAAGACGTGGTGTTTTGACTATGAGCCCGAAACAAAGCGGCAAAGTGCTGAATGGAGAGCGCCGGATGAAGGACCACCCAAAAAAAGTCGCTTGGTGAAGTCAAAAGTTAAGGTGATGCTGATTTGTTTTTACGATTCAAAAGGAATTATCCACAAAGAATTTGTTCAGCCCGGCCAGACAGTCACTGGAGAGTTTTACTTGGGCGTCATGAAGCGTTTGCTGGCAAGAATTCGTCGTATTCGGCCCGAATATCGAGAAATCGGCAGTTGGACTCTTTTGGACGATAATGCACCATCACATCGTTCGCGACTTGTAACTGAATTTTTGGTCAAAAATCACATTATTCGTTTGCATCATCCGCCCTATTCACCAGATCTCGCTCCGTGCGATTTCTTTCTGTTCCCGAAACTGCATTTGGCGATGAAAGGAAAGTGGCACGCACCGATTGAAGCCATTGAGAAGGCGACGACCGCCGTCCTAAAGACCATTCCAATAAAGGACATGGAGAAGTCGTTTGACAACTTGTTGGAGCGTGCAAATATGTGTATCGATGCAGAAGGGGAATACATTGATTAATAAAAATGATTTGTTCCAAAATGTAAATTGTTTTTTTAAAACGTTCGGTTTCTTTTGGAATGGAGGGTGTAGCTGGAGAATCTGTTGGTTGATTTGAATGGAAGGATCTGTTCTCCAAGCCTCGTTCAATACTCTGAAATATACACATGATGCATTGCAACCTCTTAGGTCATATTGTAAGCGAATTAAGGTGGAAGAATATTAAAAACCTTTCCTAGTTTTAAAATTACGAAATGTTGAGCCCTTTATAAATTTTATGGTACTTTGTGTGACTTGCTTATTTCTTGTACTGTACTGTGGAAAACAAGCGTTGGAGGCTTTGGTACTTTTAGTATGTTGTTCAGTGTACACTACTCTTACCATGTACCAAATTTCAGCTTTACTCTCTTTAATCGAAGGCAAATACGATTTTGGTTTAACATTTCTGGTCTATTTTTTGACTTATGCCTTTTTCTCACTGTACAGTAAAAAGCAAGTGTTGGAGATATGGGAACTTTTGTATGTTGTTCAGTATGCAATACTCTAGCTATGTGCCAAATGTCAGATTTACTTAATTTAATCGTGGGTTAAAACCTATCTTCCTTGGGCTAAGAGGTTATATGATTTTCTAGTCTCAATTGTTCATTTTGAAAGCATGAAAATGTTAGATCAATGTTCTGTCTGTGTGACCGTCGGTCTGTCTGTTTCCCTATCAACTGTTGTATCCAAGAACAGAAAAATAACAGTAGCTACTTCTTCCAAGTCCATTTTCGAAACTGCTTACAAAGACGGATGGTGCGACCAAGGTAGCTTCGTGGGAAACGCGACATAAAAGGTGAACTGCCACCAAAATTTCTGGTGGCGCTGCCATGGTGGCTTCGTGTAAGCGGGAACTAAGTGTAAAATGCTGATGTTATGCACTTCATAATATTCCGTTTATACATTATTTTAAGGATCATAACCTCCATTCACTGAGAAAATTTCCCATTTCTGAGGAAATAAATGGTTAAGTTTGTGGAAGGAAATACTTGATCAGAATTGTATGCAAGGATACGATAAGCAATAGTTGTGTCTTTCTGCGCATGTGAAAAAAAAGAACTTAACACGTTACCCCTTGACCACGGAATCACCTTAAGATTCACTACTCTTTTACGTATCTACAATAAATAGGAGTCTTCAAAGCGCCAAAATTCGCTACATGTCGTTTTACCATCGTGTAAGAATAAGAATAAAGAATGTTTTTCTTCTTTTTTTGTTATGTGCATTTTTTCTTATTTAACATTTCGACTATCGGCTCGCTACACTATTAAATGTGTATCTCTCAAGAAGTGTAATATGTCGTCTTAGGAAAAGGCATACAAAGCAAAATCTATGTCATAGTTGAAAAGGAAAGTTGACAACACTTCATATTGTCACCCTACTAACGAAATTAAATGTTCGTTGAAATATAGTTTAAAATTCAATCTATTTTCAACATGCAAATGGAGAACATGAGAAACGTAGTTAATTTTATTCTATTCACTTTTAAGTACAATTTTTATGCAATTAAACACGAAAGATAATCTAGGACACAGTTCAATATAATAGTTAAAAACGTCATATTAACATCCTGTCAATGAAATAAAATTTTCGTTGGAATATAGGTTGAAATTCAACGTGTTTTCAATATGCAAAAGAGAACACAAAATAATAGTTAATGGTATTCAATCAGCTTTTAATTACAAATTGTATTCTATGAAATCAGAAAGACTCTCATGATACGAAATTTATACCATAGTTGAAAATAAGTTGAGTTCAGGTCGAACTAACATATTTTCAACAATATCAAGTCTTTGTTGAAATATGATTTAAAATTAAACGTACTTTTTTCAACCGTTAACGTTTAATCAACGTACTAAACCAAACGTTAACGTGTGTTACTCGGGTATAGTATTATACTGGCTGAACTTCCAACGATTGTCCTCAGGTTAGAAACCGCAAATAGAAATGTATTTTAAACGTTAATGTTTGGTTTCGTTCGTTGATTAAACGTTAACGGTTGAAAAAAGTACGTTTAATTTTAAATCATATTTCAACAAAGACTTGATATTGTTGAAAATATGTTAGTTCGACCTGAACTCAACTTATGTTCAACTATGGTATAAATTTCGTATCATGAGATTCTTTCTGATTTCATAGAATACAATTTGTAATTAAAAGCTGATTGAATACCATTAACTATTATTTTGTGTTCTCTTTTGCATATTGAAAACACGTTGAATTTCAACCTATATTCCAACGAAAATTTTATTTCATTGATAGGATGTTAATATGACGTGTTTTTAACTATTATATTGAACTGTGTCCTAGATTATCTTTCCTACCTGCGTTGCGTAATGGTTTGTAAAATTGAAAAAAAATCAGCCTACAGTAGTTGTCATTATCACTCTGTTGGATTTTAGTTGACCATTTTACAGGGTTGACCACATTATAGTTGGACATGAGGACAAGATGAAAAATAGGACATGTCCTGCAAAAGTAGGACGTCTGGAAACCTTGTATTTTAGGAACCTTTTTCCAACCGACCCAACAATCAGCAAATGATTGCCTAACGGCGTACGTTGTTAAAAAATATTCGAAGTTCATTCAACTTTAGCGGTTCTCGGGCTCAACTTGAATATTTAGAACAGAGTTCTGGTATTAATTTTGTTCTCAGATCATTTTTTTACTATTAGGTCGTAATAACCTGATGATGATTCGATAAATAAATTTTCAGTGCAACGATTGAAAGAGGTTTTCATGACAGGAAAATGTTAGTTTAATGAGCTGAATAGCTCTGGTGTTAAGCATCCATTTTACCATCTACTATCATCTCTGAGTAAACAATTCCATTATATTACATTGTGGTAACACACACGGTGGTTGAGAGAAATTGCTAATAAAGCGCGAAAATAAATAATACCACAAAAAATTGATTAAATGATTCCCCTTAGACAAAACGATTTTCTTCAAAAAATACCAGAACACATTTATCTACTTGCTAATGTTTTTGAAGCCTGATTCATATTCATACCGTAACTATTACAGATTTAAATACGCATTGAGGCGAAGCAGAATAATGATACATTCAGTCAGAAAAGAATGCCAAAAGATGGTGTAGTAGCTAATAATTTTATTAAGATCTTTATTCATTATTCACCGAGTTAGGAAAATTAAATTGAACATCATTAAACCATATTTAAAATACGTTTGCTATAAGCTTAACATTTTAGAAAGAATTGTTAAGCCTGATTCCATTTAACACAAAAAATAGTGGAATTCCTAAGTTCCTTTATTTTGTGGTTTTCTGAAGAGAATCACTTTCTACCTTTTTCTGGAGCTAAATATTTAGTTAGGGATATTTTCATTGCAATTAAAAGTATTGTCCCTCGAGATTAGATTTCACCATTAAAAGCATTTCTCCTTTCCTTTTTAGTATCCAATGACTAATCTTAAGAACATTCAACCCGATTGTGTTTTAAATTCGCTTTAATACGTTGGACAAAATGATTTCTAGAAGATTGTAACCATCAGAACAATGCTCTGTGCTTTTCTTTCCTCCAGAGAGAAGAAAAATACCCAGTGTTCTATTGCAGTTGAAATAACACTCCGTACTACAGATCCTTTGTTTCTTTAGTAGTGATGAGAGAAATTTCTTCTTTTTTCTCCTTTATTAGATCCTTTCATTGGAAAAGAGGCTGTGAAAACATCAAGATTGCAAATTTCGTGCTTGTCGGAGCTGCCACTGGCGTCTCTGCCGTACGAGCAAAGAGAAACCGCATTAGCATTGTCAATTTTTTTTGTCTAGAAATTTCTGTTTTTTAGTAAAGAGAAATAAATTTTTTTGTGTAATGGGACGTAGCTGAAAATCACATTCACAGAAATGAGCTGCAGTTGGGGAAGGAATGGACTTTCTGCCTTCAAGCGAAGAAACATGACAGGAACAAAATAGGATGAGAAAGTATGAAGCAAGAATGAAAAGTAGGTAAAATGCAGAAGAAATGGAGGGATCTTACTTAGTTTTAGAATGATTTTGTTGTATGGTGCTTGGACTATGACTTTTCGCTTTCAATTTTTAATTAAATCGTGACTATCGGCACCCTAAATACATTCTCACTATCCCAATATACGGTAGTTATAAAATTGTGCAACTCAAAGTTGTGTAATATCTCCTAAATTCTGGATTTGGATACGGGCTGGGTCATGGATATTTGTGGATTTTTTTAAAATTTAAAAGGACTTGAGAGTCGAGACGGATCGAGATCATTAGTTACGAAAACGGCCCTAAAATGCAAAGTTTTAACATACTTAATACATTGGCATTTAATCAGCTCCAAACACAATAATTCTGATTTCGCTTAATCCGGACGAAAGAAAACAGAGAGGAATCCATCATACACATCGTCTACATGATAGTTATCTTTTTTTTTTTAACATTTTATAGCCTGAAATAGTATTAATGCGCTAAACGAGGCGGAGAGTTTCTAAGAACAGGACCTACTACTTTTTTGGTAAAGTGGGTTCGAACCACTTCGTGAGATCAATGTCATAGAATGATATACAAAATAAAAAAATATCGTTAAGTAAGAATGGTATACTAAAGTTACGTATCAATACTGAAAGTCAATTTATGTCAAGATAGAGCAGATGTAACATATCTAATTGGACAGACAGTGTTTTCAAATTAGTATTATTATTTTTTTTTTCAATGACGATGCATCGGTTTATTTGGTGATTGGTATCCAATAGTGATGATAAACACCATATGTGAAGCACAGAGGACAGTGATGTAGACTGTGGATAATACAGGAACGTTAATATCCAAAATATAAATCAACGTTTTCTCTTAGAAAGCCTATAAATTAAGAAATAGACATTCCAGGAAGTGAGAACGTGCGACTACTTATGAGAACTCTACAACAGTGTTTCTCAACCTGGGAGTAGCGAAGGGAGGTGAAAATGTAAATTTAGCTAGCGTTTTGTTCGTTAAAACGAATAAATTACATTTTTTTTATTTTGTTTACTGTTTTATAATTATTAAAAATAATTTTTGGTTAAAATAATTAGGAGCTTTATTTTCAAATACAGTAAATCAAATGTCATGTTCTGAAGAGAAAATCAAGTATTATACAAAATAAAGAAGACAAAGAAATAGTAATAAAACATTACGAACGATTGCACAAGCTTAACATTAGTGCCATATCTGAGCCTGTTCTGATTTAATCAGTTGCAAATTCAATATTCGTGGCACAAATTATCAAGTCAAATGGTTTCTGACCTTTGAGTTAATATTCACCATCAAAGATAAACTAAATTTACTAAAGTCCGTACGAAGTTGTAAATGGAATAATGATTCTTAAAGTTTCATACACCATCATACTTCATGCCGAGAAAAACGCAGTTCTACGTCAAAAGTTAGTGTGTGTGTGTGTTGAAGCCTTCAGGAGGCTATTTAATACAAAATAATAAAAGAAGCTCTTATTAGGTATAACCAAGAAAATTACTCTTGTGGCCCGCTTCTAGAAGAATGTTAAAAGGGGGTTGCAGAATGGAAAAAGTTGAGTAACACTGCTCTGGAGGAAATCACAAATCAGCAGCTACACACTGCGGGTTACTTGACTATTTGTTTCACGCAGAAATTGAAAATTTCTCAAAGACTGACTTATTGTCTTCCTTTAAGAACATCCACTTCGTTTACATCTCAGAAACCAACCATTTCCGTGGACACGTGTAAAAGGATAATTTTTTATGTAGACAATCAGTATATCTAGTTCCCACCAACTTTACTGATCAAACTGATTATTATTGTTGGAAAAAACTTTTATGTTTTAATAGAAATTGGGTCGCTATCATAGAGCTCCTTAGTGAACAGATCTAATGTTCTTCTCGAACTTTTCCATATATCAAGACAGTCATCTACGTACCTGCAAAACAGTAGCAGTCTGTCGTTCCCTTTTTCCCTCACCATCTTTTCCCAATTATCCATAACCAAATATACTATCACTGCACTTTTACAAGATCCTATACTGAATAAGCCTTCTTTCTCACACACTATCTTCACCTATCTTACAAAACCCATTCTCTCATACCACTTAAAAGTGGCTTTTTTTGCATTCTATCACTATCCCACCCTTCTATAATTTCCCGTCCAATTTTTGTTCACTATACACAATATTTCCTCTCTTTTTAGACTTGGTTTTCACATCGACACTGGACATGACATTCCCTTTTCTGCCCTCATTTCTCTATTAACTTTACAACTTAAAGTGAATTCACCACTCTTCTACTTTCTTGACTTTCTCTTAGCGTTTTCGCTATTGTCTTAAATTTTCTTCTCCAACCTCAGTAGCATGTTATTCATATAGTCCAAAACCTGCCTCAGCTTCTTCTTATGAATCTTCGAGAAACCTTTGATCTTCGGTAATCTTCGTCTGTAAACTTCTTGAATCCTCTCTTCTTATAATCTTACGTTATAGTGTTCTTCGTCTTCATTTCCCCCCATTTCTTCATATCCATCGTCTTTTAGCTTCTACTGTTTTCTTTCATATCATTCTTTGTCCATCACTACCACTTTTATTCCCTTGTTCTACTACATGAAAGATTATGGAACAAGTAAGTGTTGTTCGTTTCTTTAGAGGAAAAGTTATATGTTCCATAAATGAAAATCCAAGGTCAGACTCACAGAAGACGTTAGAAATTCTTTAGAAGAAATTTTAAATAATTGAAGCGTTCATTGCAAAAGACGACTAACTCACCGTCAATAAGGTCATTATTACTATTGGAAGGAAATAGTAATCACGCCCTTTTTGATAATTGGGTTAGTTACATCTGATACAGCCCGTCAATTACTGTGTCAATGTTTATTCAGGTAGTGAAGTTTGTGGAAAAATCAAGGTCACTGAAAATAAATTGATGGAACCAATCGTTGAAGAGAACGTTTTTCTTGATAACTCTTTATTTTTAAAAAATAAATAATAATAATGATGAAGTAAATAAATAACTGAGTAAGATCCATTCATAATCTCGTATTAATGAGAAAATAACAAGATGAAAGAATAGCTTTATTCGCGGTTTGCAGTATCTTCGATTCAGAAGAATCTGCTCGTTTTGTGGCTGTGTTAATGGTGTATATTATTAGCCACTTTGTAGTTCATATTTCATTTTTTATTGATGATTATTTATTTCTGCAAGTTTGTTTTGAATCAGGAGAATATCAAATGTAGTTTCTCTAGTTTGGCTTCTAAAAGCTCTTATTTTGAAAAATGTGGATGCACAGAAATTCTTCACAGCTATTTGAACAAATTAAGGATTCTTGTTCCAATTTACTTGTCTATGCACGTGCACTTCGGATGTATTCACAAACTTGTTTAATATTTTTGGCTTTAAGAACTAAGTATTACTTCTGCATTAATACATTTCGAGTTTAGAGAGAAAACATAAGAAGAATCCTCAATTGAATGTTACATTTCTTTACCCAAGAGATGTCAGCAGAAGCATCTAAGCAAATTTAGGTAGTGTTTGAATAAGCAAGCACATTTGTTGATACACACTTTATTTCCATTAATTTAGTTAAATAAACGGTTGTTGAAGATGCATATCTTAAGTTATCATTTAAGTGTTAAAAACATTTTCTTAATGATTATCGAAGCACCCGTGGAAACATTATACGAATGTTCTTTCTTCCCTAGAAACTTAATTCATTAGGGTGGTTTTGAGGGTCATTCTAAACAGGGAAATTTGGATAGATATAGTACGGTAATAGTTAATAGTTATATCCTGTTATAATTCCTTCTTTCCATGTACCATCCTTAAATCATTTCCTAACGTGGGTGGAAACTCAAAGAAAAGAAATAAGAAAGGAAAGATTACTACAAGTAAACCTAAGGAGAGCCAAAGAGAAATCAGGAGCATGTCTTCACAGCAACAGGAGGAGGAACATTTCACACATAATACGGAAGATAATCAAAAACAAGAAGTGAAGATTATTGAAAATGGCACCATATCTACATCAAGTGACGATTCTATACAGATCTCAGAGGTGACTACGGATTTTGTGGAGCAAAATGAAGAGCGAACTCAAACAGAAAACTCAAAACAGCAAACCTATCCTTAAGAAAAAAACAGCTCCCTTATTAAAGTCTCCTACATTACAATGCTTATCCCATTTTCCTGATAGTATAATTACCATAACCATAGACAATATTCACCACAAATTTCTATGGAGTTTTGTAACCTTAAATACATTTTTATTGAGTACATATCTTACAGCAGTTTCTGAAGATAAACAGGGTATTAGAATTTTTTATCTAGGAAGAAGACGATCTAAATGAGTTCTTTAAATCTTTTGAGAATTTAGATTTCGGACAGAAAGCGGAAATAGGCTTTACCAATTACTCTAAAGATAGTTTAAAATCAATTATAGAAGAAAATCCATGTTTTCTTTATGAAGTAAACAGTGCGCCAGAAGGCAATACCAGTGCATCCGATAAATCACCTAATCCAAACAGCACAAACAAGGACTCCACTTCAATACAAATTCAGAAAACCGAAATCAGTCAAACTCATATAATAAATATGTTGTTATTATCAAAAAAGTGAAATATGAACTCACTAATCTTTTTACATTTGAGAAACTGATTTTAGAAAAAAAAATTATCAAAAATAGACTATTTAGTTTTTCCCGCTGAACGCCACAACGGAGTGAAAATTCACTGTAACAATATAGAAAACAAAAATAAATTTTTGAAATACTTCAAAAGCGAGGACTTTGGAAAAGAAGCTACTCTTATTACTTTTGATAGGGAGGGCTCTTCATCACAAAATAGAAAAATTGTTACATCCTTTACATGTGTGATAAGACATCTGCCTACAAAATGTGGATATAAACATACTAAACCAACAATTAATAAAGGCCAAACTACCCATTACTGGAGTCACACGTATCAGAAATGATAAGGGACCGTTACCCATGGCCAGATTGTTTACGAGGGACTCCAAGTTAGTAAGCTTCCTCATTACAAATACGATAACAATAGGGCGCACAAGGTATAAAGTGGAGGACTCGCGAAATGTAGCTCGACCGTTTCCATGTCGCATATGTATGCAATATCACAAAGGACAGAAATACTCCAATGAGCCACATTGCTATAAATGTGGACAATCACATTTGAGTTACAAATGTACGATTAATCCGAAAAAGGACTGTTGTGCTACTTGCAGGAAACAGGGTCACTGAGCAGCGGCGGCAACTTGCCCACAAAGACCGCTCCGAGACAATACACTTATTTCCAATAAATCATGTAGAACTGGATACACCACATTAAATCTTTCAAATTCACACCTTTCACCTTACTCACACTACTAGCAACCATATATATACTTTGATACTCCAGACTGGAAACTACCCAATCGATTGGAAGATCTCTAAAGTGCTAATGTTTCCAAAACCAGACAAGGAAAAAACAGACCCGAAATCATACCTGCCCATACAGTTAACCTCAACCCTAAGTAAGATATTAGAACGAATCCTTGTACGCAGACTGCGTAATCATCTAAATAAGTATGACATATTACCATATAATCAGGCTGGATTTAGACCGAACTTCAGTGTAAGCGATAATCTGTTGAGACTAACAACGATAATAACCAACCATTACAATACCAATGCGCCATCTTGTCTACTATTATTCGACCTCGAGAAAGCATTTGATCACGTATGGCACGCAGGTCTTATCCACAAACTGCATAACTTCCGCCTCCCAACAGCCTATGTTATACTAATATATCATTTCCTGTAAAACGGCATGGCCTATGTAGAAATCAATGAGAGTCTATCACATCCTATATTTCCACATACAGGGGTGCCACAAGGATCTGCTCTCTCTCCTACCCTTACTATCACATGTTTGATTAAATTCGCATAGCCCATAAATCATTCACTAAATATACATATGACAAATAGCACAACCGAATAGACGGCATAACCGTCTGTGGAAGACATGGAAAAAAACAAAGATCGTCGTTACTGACGTCATTTTCATCAAATACTATATATGATGTGAGAGAAAATTAGAAAATCACCCAAGTTTTAACATTTGAATTTCCCAACATGTATAATTAATTTTCTGTCAAATTAATATTTACTCGAGATTTAATAGAAATTAGTCAAACAAACAGATTCTGCTGATCATTTATTCAAACGTTAATTTGTATATCTTAAATAATTTTCTTGTAATATCCATGTGTTATTTCCTTCTATGTATTTTTGTAACATTTTTTGGGGGAACACGAATTGGTATACGTGACTGTGTAGATTTGGAAGTGGGTCCACGCGTGACAGTACTTCGGGAGGAAATGTGGGAACCTCGGCAGCCTGAAGAAACAGAGTTTATGTATTTTTACGATTTTTCACGGGAATTTGTGTAAACTATGGGGGTATAAAAGCCAAACCTTTGAGATATTTTTTAACTGTGGCAGACATGAGAAAGGTGGTGAATCTTCGGTCTGTGGAAGAAGCCGAGAAGCGACCAGCAGCAATGGTCCAGAGGACTGCAGAAAAGTAAGTAAAAACTTTCGTTCTAGAATTCTCTCGGATGAAGTTCTACGCGGAGGCAAACGTATTAAGTTCAGCGACGAAACGTAGAAATGTTAAAGTATTCTTCTTGTTCATTAATGACCTGCCGGAATTCATACCGTATAATGAAAATCTGCTCATTGCGGACGACCTGAAAATATATGCTAAAACTAATTCCATGAAAGATGCCATAAAACTACAGCATAGGTCAGTCAACTTTATTAACTGGTGGGCTGTCCATCAACTTTCAGTCAATACCAAGAAATGCTTTATCATACAGTAGAAACAGATCCGTAGTCAGTCTAAAACGATTCCTTTGCGGAACGATTTTAATAAAAATTTGCGAGGTTGCATAATAAACAGGAGTAAATAACATAGATTTCAGCGAATCTATTGTACATTTTATGAGCAAAAGAGACTGTTGTTGCCGGTTAGATGCCAGTGATTACGTTTATCATTTGTACTCATACAGAAAGTCGTCTTACTCGCGCTTATTTGTATCCACATTTCCTCCAGACTATGTCTGGGAATCCCCTACTTCCTTTGGGCCATCCCTTACGCACCCCTTACATAATTTTGGAACCTGCAGTTTTGTAGAGAGCGGGTCTCAAGTCTTTAAGGGTGCTATGCCGTCTCAGTTCTACTCTTAATGGTATCGGAATTATCAAGCTTTAGGCTTCATTTTCCCACACTTTCGGAACTCTATAGCGCGGAAATGAAGCATTTGTGCATCCTCGATGGCCTATACTTTTTTTCTCTTATTTTCATATAAGGATTTTCCTGAGTTATGTCGGTGTTATTTTATATAATTTTATATTGCATTTACCTGGCTGTAAATAACGTACATAGCTTTCGCCGATATGGCATGATTACGGAAAAGTAACAGAGAAACGGTAAAGTGAAAGGGCTATGATATTAGATCTGATTTAGTCCAGACCCGTCATCAATCAAAATCTTTGAAGTGGTACCTATTCTGATTGTTGAGGTATAAGTTGCTTGATCTGATGAAGCATATGAGTTAATATAATGCGCAAAATTATCACACTATTATTCAAAACTGATCTACAAGGATGGCATTCTTATTTCCAGAAATTTAAAATAGCTAAAGTTTGAATAATCTATTCATTTTTCTATTTAAATCAAGACAGTGTCGGTTTCGATACTAGCCTACAGTTTCGGTTGCCAAACCAACATGTGATTTGGCTCAACCTACGTCTTATATTCTGACAATCGAAGTCCGTGGAATTCGATCACCACTTAATTTCACTTGAGTGTGGGAAGATTCTTATATCTGAAATTGTATACGTAGTATGTTCATTGGAAAGTACTTCTGTACAGTGATTCCGCCAGACGCCCCTGTGGGGACGTGCTTACCCCCAAAGTTGCGACAACACCCCCCAACTTAAAAAAAATCCTATGAAAAATCGACAGAAACTGTACAAAACTTCACTTACACCCTCCAAATTTTGACTTTACACCCCCCAAACTGAAAATTCTGGCGGAAACCCTACTAGTGTAGGTTTTCTAGCTAAAAGGACTTTGCACCTCATGAATAATTCTAGACCCCATTAAGTGATTTTTTTTTTTTAAAAAAAAAGCTCAACTACTTCTAGGCACGATAATGTGGATTCCGCATTATGGCGTTTGGCCGTCTGTCTCTCACAAGCCAAATATTACATCGGTATTAATAGATGAAAATTTTTTTTTGTATCTGTTATTTGGTTCTTTCATTTTATTACGAATAGAATCAATTCCTGTTTTTTCTATTGATGGATTTCTTTCCTTTGACCTAGCATCTTTTGTAGAAAATATTATTTAAAAAAAAGGAATTTTCTCGTGTTTATCGTGCGCAAAACCTTTTGAAATGTCATTAACGATGATGTTTTTAAAAGCAATTTGGTTATATTGTGTTTGCCATTTTTTGCTAAGTATAGCAAGTGAAAAGATCTACTATCCTTTCTGTCAACTTTTTTAACGTTTCGCCTAAGCTGCAGATCATTTCAGGCCGGTTTATTATTCTCAATTTTTTTCTATTTCTCCTGATTGGACTAAATACACAGATACCGATGGAGAATCTTTTGTTGCACAATTTGTTTCTGGAAGCTGTATAGAATTTTGTTCTTTTAATTTTAATTTTCTTAAACGTTTTGTGTAATTTTCTGTAAGGAGTTGAGCAACCCCGTGGTGCCTAAGGTTTGTTTTATTTGCTTGTATATGTTAAACCATCCCTATATGTTTAAGGGAAGTTTGCTGAGTTCCTGTGGGGGATCAATTCTTTGTCCCAGGTAGAAATCGAGTTAATGATCCCAGAGATTTTTGCTGCCGGCCGGGTGGTCGAGCGGTCTGCGGCGGTAGGCTATCGACTCAACGGTCCCGTGTTTGAGTCCCGGCAGAGGCATGGGTGTGGATTTTAACACTTAACAGCTAAAGGCAAATCGTGAGGGGCCGAAGTCCAAAGTTACTGAACTGGCCCATATAAAAATAAAGTTTACCAAAATTTTTTACCAGAGATTTTTGCTATTGGAAGTGAATACTTCAATGTTTATTATTAGAGTATATTTTTATTTAGGGCGAGCATAGCCTCTTTTAAATGAAACTAACTTCAGGTGACACTTACAAACATATCTCATGTCTTCCCTAATTTTATAAAAATAAACCTTCCAAAAACCGCACCCGATAGTCTAACAATGACCTTCTATTATCACAAGACGTTATTCACGTTTGAATATTATTTTGTAATATTTCTCGTATAACAACCTTCAAAGATGAATTTGCAACTGTGTAAGGGGTCGTTAAGGGCACATTTTCTGAAATTTACTATAGGAAAGTATTTCTAAAACTATGTATAAAGTGCTGACTTTTGGATTCCTAAGAGTTACACTCGATTCGAAGATAATGTAATACGATTGTGACAGTCCGAACTTGTATTAATTTAATTATGTACTTTAATTTTAAGAATTAATTTCAGCTAATTTTGCGGTATTTCAATGTAATGAAATTTCTTAGCAAATAAAACATGGCGGATAGAAATTATCAACACGAACCTTTTTTGCATTTTGAGCACCCAGTTGTGTATTGCAAAACAATGGACACGTTAATACCTCGAATAATGAGAAATAAGACCATTGCACCACTGTTTCATCATTCAGAGAACCATATAAAAATACCACCGGGCAATGCCAAGCTCTCTTCACAACTACAGCTCTTGATCTCTGCAGCTTTCCACACCCAGACTCCAAAGTCGAAAATAGGACTCTGCAGATCATTAGTAATGCCAGTGGAAAGAGAAAACAGTTTATTTCGTTAGTTAATTTATTCTGAACCAACAATTACCAGCAATCCGAAGATGGGACCACACAGCTATGCTCTCTTCGAATCTATTCAGAGGTATGTTTTCTTGTCCTTTTCAATATTTGCTCTATCTTTTTGGTGGAGATTGCTGCATAAGTTACGTATGTGCTCAATCATCGTTTTAGATATCAATTCATTCAGTTCCGATTAAATTCAAACAATATTTGTGTTTCGTATTCCTGCGCTATTAGGAATGGTGTGTTCAGAATTTGCATCCAATTAAGGGCAATGCCAAGCCAATATGTGCGACAAGAGATAGCAGCGTACATTTCTAATGATTTTTTATCGTTGCACGAAATTTCAATTCAGTTCCTACAAATTCAAGCCTAGAGAGTTCAGACTTTCAGGGAAAAAAGTTCGTAACCAATTGCAGAGTTCTAGCTGTGCCGATTTTTTAAATTTCTTTCTTGTTCATTGTTGAAAGTGCTTCACTATTATATCCATAACAACAGTGAAACGAATGAACAAGAAAGAAAATGAAAAATCGGCAAGGATAAAACTCTGCAATTGGTTATGAACTTTCTTCCCTGAAAGTTTGAACTCTCTAGGCTTAAATTTGTAGGAGCACCATTGAAATTTCGTGCAACGATAAAAATACATTAGACATATACGGAGATAGTGCTGCCATCTCTTGTCGTACATCTTGGCTTTACATTGCCCTTAAGGAAAATGCAATTCTGTATTTTCCCTCATTTATAGTTTTCGTTAAATCCCTCTTAAATCAGAGCAAGATTCGCCCCACTGAAATATCAAAGATCAAGTAATGTGACGTTAAATTATTACCGTTGAACGTCACCTCTCGCTACAACCTACAAGATATTTCACATTACATCCAGATACGATCCAGCATTTATCGCGATTTTTCACCAACTTAACGCGACATTAACCAATACTCTCGCGACGTTCACACGACATACTGTATATAAACACACACATTTGTACTAATAATATACATTTAAGAGCATCTACAAATATATATATATATATATATATATATATCAAGTATATGCTTGACATAATTTTCATACACGTATGCAAAGTATTGGTCGGGGATATAGGAAAAATTTCGGGCGGGCTAGAAAAAATGGGGGCTAAGCCCCTAGGTCCCCTTAGCTATGGGCCTGAGTAGAAACGAAACGATTTAATTATGAAATTCATAAGTATGCATTAGGTCTGATTAGTTAAAGATCTTGGTGTTAAGTTCGACATCAAATTGACGTTTTATAGCCACGTAACAAATATTACAAATGAAGTTTTTGAATTGCTAGGATTTGTAATAAGGATGGGAAGAGAATTTAACAACGTTTCTACACTAGAGAAAATATACTATATGCTTATGTTCGTTCCAAATTAGATTCTAATTTGGAACGAACATATGTATAGTACATTTGACTCTACTATTTGTAATTCCCATCAATTAAAAAGCTGGCAACATGTAGAAAAAATACAATCAAAATTTGTTAAATATTTCGGATCTATCCTACTTATGAACATTACAATACAATCATTGAAAACTTTAATTTTGTGACGTTAGAGCAAAGGCATTTCTGATCTATTATTCCTTATAAAAATAATTCAAAATGGCTTAGACTGCACAGGCTTAGTATCATTATTGCAATTTCGTGTCCTTTCATTTAATCATACTGGTCTCTTCCACTTTTAAAAAAGGCGAAGTCAGATATAATAAAAAAGTCACCAATCTGGAGAATATGTTCTACCTAGAATGAAATATATAGAACTTGCATCGAATTGTATATGTGAGATATGTCTTCCAATTAGAAATATTGTAATAAAACATGTCTATAAATGAGCATTGTAAATATAGACACTCTAATTGGGCTATAAAGCCTGTTGTGTTGACAATAAATAAATAAATATCAAGGAAAAAGTGCATTGCGCGACCCGATAGTTGGTTGGACGGGAATGAGCCAGGGACTGTATTGTAGGCGGATACCAAACTGACTGGAAGAATAGGGGGTAATCCGATGAGTTGTGTTGACTTATACACAAAGGCAACAGGATACAAAGGCAAGGGATGATCTATGTCTTAAAGTTTGGTTATACGCGTATGAAGAAGTTTCAAATCGATTAATGTTAATGTGTCAAGGGAGATCGTCAGTACAATCAATCAATCTTAAAAGAAGTTTCTATTTGGTTAATTTAAGTAACAGAAGTAGGACCGACTACATGCTTGATATCTTAGCAAGTAACAAAAGATCAGGAGCTAGGCCCAGTCCAGTAAATTGTATCGTAGTCACCACATACCGAGTACCAAAAATAGCGTAAAGGATGAAGTAAGAAGAGGATGCCAATTTCAGTTAAATATGGGACGAGTAAAGAGCGTTGACTTACTGGGAAAGTTAGGACGCGAGTTTTCTATTTAATTGGTTTTGTTAATGTTTTAAATTCACAGCAATGAATTTAATTTGCACTTCACTGGAAAATTATCGGTCTCATGAGCCCACCACGTTCCTAAGATAAGGTAGACTAAGATTATAAGTTAATATGTAATTCTATTTAAAAAAAACAATCATTTTTTAGACGCCCTGCATTGCCAAGGACTCTGGAAATCTGTTGATACAATCGTTGTTAAGCAAATGGCTTGCAAGGAAATGGGAAGGAAATGTGAAGCAAGAGTGGCCAACTCCGTACACATATCTGCGACCAGTAAGTAAATGTGAGTGGAGTTCCACCCAGAGGTAACGTAGACAACCCGCTGAAGTAAAGTAATTATTAATACAAGTAATTCTAGCGCGAGAAAACCGTTAAGTCCCAAATACTATGTACTTACTTAATATTTGCTAGTAAGCATCTATTATTCACAATTTTGCAGAGCTTCGGTCAATATAACACCCTCGCTCATAATACAACAATATGAGTAATCTTAGAGTATATTTAAATATCTTTCTTTCGTCGAAGTAGCCTCAGTGCTTTCCAGCGCATTCCATTAGAGTAGCTGTTTGTGTTACAAGAAGAAAAATAGAGTTACATTTCAGAACACACAGAACTGAAGTTTCTCTGCAAATCATAAAATACAAGTAAAAATGACACCATGATCATGAATTATAGCAGTTGCAGCTGAACTCATTATCCTCATAATTATTTGGGTACCGCTCTTTTGCAGTTGACCTAGACGAGAATGGGGGAATCGTATGTACTTTCATTTAGCATAAGACTGATTTATGTCGACAAAGTCAAAACAACTCAGTAATGTTAAGATACATGAGAAGTGGAAAACAAACAGTAAATGATCGGTAGTAGAAAAAGTTAGGTATTACATTGCGTATTATTACCATCGAAAAGATACTGCCTAAAAGTATTTGATACAAGATACCAATACTCCAAGAAAAAAGGTATCTAGATACTTTATAAAAAACGCTGATAGGCCTCCTGCTAAGTTAACTAAAATACTAATTATTTTGTTTAAAATATCTAATTGAATCAAGTTATCGTTTTATAGTTTATTTTATGCATCCAGGTTTGGTTGAAACGTAAATTCAAGTAACTGGAGACTCTCTTGGCCGACTCCATGGTACAAATATACCACCCACCGGGGTAGCTGCACCCCATATGTTTTTTTAAAATATTTTTGTTACATACTGGTCATGGTACACCTTCATTGCAAACTTCGTTTGTCTAGCTTTATTCGCTTAGAATATGTGTTTCTGAGCGGCCATTCTGAATTAATTATGGTGACTTTCCCAAACCTTTGTTCTATTTTCGTAAACTACTAGTTATGATACACCTTTATGCTCAATTTCGTATCTCTAGCAAAACGTTGTAGAAAATGGATTTTTAAGTCCGCCATTTTATATCCAAGATGGCGTCTTTGAACACATCCCATACTATTTACGTAACCCGCTGGTGATATTCTACCTTCGTTCGAAATATAATTTCAATAGCCCCAACCGTTTAGACTGTGTATTCTATAAAACAATGAGTTTGGCGGCCATTTTCGATACAAGATGGCGACTTTTTAACATTGTATTATATTGTTGTGACTTACACGTGAAGACACAAGTGAAAACAAAATTTCATTTTTCTAGCAAAAACGGTGTCGAAAATGATTTTTGGGTGGCCATTTTGGATCCAAGATGGCGTCTTTGGGTACATTGTGTTATATGTTCGTAACCAACAATGGATAATGTACCTCTATACCAAATTTCATCTCAATGGCCCAAGTACTTTAAGCTCTATATACTATAAAACAATGGATTTGGCGGCCACCTTGGATAGAAGATGACGACTTTTAGAAAATTTGAAAATACGTTCGTAACCTACTAGCGATAATGTACCTTCAAATCAAATGTCAATTCAATAGCCCCAGCCGTTTAGGCTCTTTATTCTGTACAACCATGGGTTTGGCGGCCATTTTGGATCAAAATTGTGACTTTTTAAACATTTTATTATATTGTTGTGACTTACACATGAAGACATAACTGAAAATAAAATTTCATTTTTCTAGCTCAAACGGTGTCGAAAATGATTTTTGGGTGGCCATTTTGAACCAAGATGACGACTTACCCAACATTTCGTATTATTTTCTTAAACTAATAGTTATGATACACTGTCATACCAAATTTCGTGTCTCTATCTCAAATGTTGTGGAAAATGGATTTTTAAGTCCGACATTTTGGATCCAAGGTGGCGTCTTTGGGTACATTGTTTTAAATTTTCGTAACCTACAATTTATAATGTACCTCTCTATACCAAATTTCAATTCAATAACCACAGTAGTTTAAGCTCTCTATTCTATACAACAATGGGTTTGGCGGCCATTTTGGATCGAAAATGGTGATTTTTACAAAATTTGAAAATAATTTTGAAACAAGCTAGCAATCATGTACCTTCGTACAAAATTTAAATTCAATTGCTTCAGCCGTTTAGGCTCTCTATTCTATACAACAATGGGTTTGGCGACCATTTTGGATCCAAGATAGCGACTTTTCCAAAATTTCGGATTTTTCCCTTTAACTAATCATGGTCCTATACCTTCATACCAAATTTGGTGCTTGTAGCTACAGTAGTTTGGCCTCTGAATTTATATGGATGAGTGAGTGAGTCAGTGAACATGGGGCTATATAGTATGTAGACTCGCTTTGCTTCGCTGGGGGAGCTGCGCCCCCTTTATCTTAAACAGAGACTCTCTGGCAGACTCCATGCTACAAATATACTACCCACCGGGGACGGAGGGCCGCCCCCTAATTTGTTTTTTTCTCACTATTTTTGTGACCTGCCCATCGTGGTACACCTTCATACCAAGTTTCGTTTGTCTAGACTTAGTGATTTAGAAAATGTGTTTTCGGACGGCCATTTTGGATTAAAGATGGCGACTTTTAAAATGTTTTATTATATTGTTGTGACTTACACGTAAAGACACAACTAAAATTAAAATTTCATTTCTTTAGCTCAAACGGTGTAAAAATGATTTTTGGGCGGCCATTTTGAATCGAAGATGGCTACTTTCCGAAAACATTTTTTTTTATTTTTCTAAACTACTAATTATGATACACCTTTTTGCTAGATTTCGTGCTGCTACCACAAAGATTTTCGAAAATGAAATTTTAAGTTCGCCATTTTGAATCCAAGATGGCGTCTTTAGGTAAATTATCAAATATTATATTAACCTACAATTGATAATGTACCCTTATAAGAAATTTCATTTCAATAGCCCCAGCCATTTAGCCTCCTTATTCTATACAACAACGGGTTTGGCAGCCATTTTGAATCCAATATGGCGACTTTTACAAAATTTGAAAATAATTTCACTATCTACTACTACTGATAATGTACTTCCATACCAAATTTCATTTCAATAGCCACAGCCGTTTAGCCTTCTTATTCTATACAACAATGGGTTTAGCGGCCATTTTGGATCAAGATGGCGACTTTTTCAAAATGTCGGATTTTATTCCTTTACCTACACATGGTCCTACACCTTCATATCAAATTTGGTGTTTGTAGTTCCAGTAGTTTGGCCTCTGAATTTATATGGATGAGTGAGTGAGTCAGTGAACATGGGGCAATATAGTATGTAGACTCGCTTTGCTTCGCTGTGGGCGCTGCCCCCAGACCACCGTGGGAGCTGTGCTCCCAACACTGTTTGGGGGGCTGCGCCTCCCTTCATCGTAAACAGAGACTCTGTTGGCCGACTCCATGGTACAAGTATACCACCCACCGGGGTCAGGTGGGGGGGGCTGTGCACCCATTTGAGGATTTTTCACTATTTTTTTTTACTTACTGGTCATGGTACACCTTCATTGCAAACTTCGTTTGTCTAGCTTTAGACGGTTAGAAAATTGTTTTTGGGCGGCCGTTTTGGATCAATGATGGTGACTTTCCCAAACTTTTGTTCTATTTTCGTAAAATATTAGTTATGATACACCTTTATGCTAAATTTCGTATCTCTAGCTAAAACGTTGTGGAAAATGAACGTCTAAGTATAAAATTTTATATCCAAGATGGCGTCTTTGAACGCATCTCGTAATATTTACGTAACCTACTGGTGGTATTCTACCTTCGTTCCAAATCTCATTTCAATAGCCCCAGCCGTTTAGGTTGTGTATTCTATAAATCAATGAGTTTGGCGGCCATTTTGGATCCAAGTTGGGGACTTTTTTAACATTTTATTATATTTTGTGACTTACACGTGAAGACACAAGTGAAAATAATATTTCATTTCTCTAGCAAAAATGGTGTAGAAAATGATTTTTGGCGGCTTTTGAATCCAAGATGGCGACCTTTCCAAAACTTTGTATTTATTTCCTGAACTACTAGTTATGATACACATTCATCCCAAATTTCGTATCTCTATCTGAAACGTTGTGGAAAATGGATGTTTAAGTCCGCCATTTTGGACCCAAGATGGTGTCTTTGGGTACATTGTGTTATATTTTCGTAACCTACAATTGATAATGTACCTCAATACAACATTTCATTTCAATAGCCCCAGTAGTTTAAGCTCTGTATTCTATACAACAATGAATTTGGCGGCCACTTTGGATAGAATAGAATATATCTTCATACCTTCGTAATATATTTTGAGGAGATTATAGATACAAAGTTGGTCTTCTTAGGTTTAATTGCAGCGTGAAGGCAAAAGACCCTTAGATACAACTTACTACACTAATACTGCCAGCAATTACGTTTTCAGCTATTAACTTGATTAAGTTCTTCACAAGAGAAATAATACTATATCCTGATCGAACATAAACTTTTATTGGTTCTTTATACAAGTCCCATGGGAACTAGCCCCATCAAATTTCAAATCGATTATTTCAGACCTATACATATTGAACTTACAACTGTGAATTCCACATATTCTTGGAACAAACGTGGAACGAAAGAACCGGACATGGATCAAGTTTCCATAAATTGAGAGTGGTGCACAGTACTGATTAGGATTAAACATTGTTTACTAGCATTTTACAGGCGAACTATAGTTCACCGCTAGCTCAATAGATTCCTCAAAGTAATCCGAATTAGCACCTACGACCAATGAAACAAAATGCATCTTCTTCTTGTGTGCAATGCTGCAACAAATACATGAAAAATTGATTGTCACTTAAATCAAAAACACATAATCAAACCCCGGGACAAGTATTGCTAATGTCCTTGAAACTTTGAAATAATACGGGTAGCAAGAAAACAGTAATCACACACACCTTCTCTGCAGTATCAGTGTTGCCCTCTCAAGAGGACTCAAACCTTGTCCTGCCAAATTCTTTCTTCAATATTTCGTTTTTAAACACAAAGTTAAAATTATTTTCGAGATCATTTTTGAAGAAGTTGCTGCATGATGGAGAGGGTTTATCGAAGAGATGTTACCGCTTCCAACAGCTAAATCGTTATGAGCTCCGAAGGTTTAGGTCCTACTAAACTCGTCTACAATATTTGTATGTTTCTCGTGTATCTGTCATGACCAGTGATTATGCAGCCTACTCTCGTTTGTACACGTTCAAGACGTCAGGGATTCCTCCTTGATTTTCAGTTTCAAGGTGATAATCACAAAATTGGGAGGGTGTAAGTGGAGTTTTGCACGGTTTCTATCGATTTATGACCATAAAAATTTTAAAGATGGGGTGTACTCTAGAATTTGGTGAGTGATAACTCCCATGGGGTCTAAATGATGACCAACGTGAGTCTGCAGAGAGAGTTGAACCTGTCATTATCATATTAGTGCTAAAAGTTTTCGCAACGCACTATGCTTAGTTTCTGTTAAGTGTTTGAAGAATGCCAGTGCTCTGTCCAGCGAAATGCGAAAGTATTTTGCTTCCGTTGTATGTGATATGTAGTTATTTTGGTGGAGGGTACCACTTACGCTATAAAAGCCTGTCGTATTGGTTGGAGTTCAACAATAGAAATAGATCCAATGTAAAATTAGATCAACTTCTTTGTAAAGAACTGAGAATTTCGGCTCGCAAACACGATATGTTCTCAAATTTTTTTTTCCTCAGTACCTACCCAAACATTATGTGGGTTTGTTAAATCGTATCCACTTAGACCCATAAAAACGATAACAACGTTTCTGTGTCGTGAGAACATTCGCCAAATATTATGATGAGTGCTTGTTTGAACATGAAAAACCTGCTATGTACAGTAAGACGATACGTCTATTGTATGTATGTGCTTTAGACCCTTATTTAACCAAATTGACGAAAATTAAATACGTTTTAATTAACATGCTTGTTCTTTCAGATTGTGACAAATTATGTGTAGATGCTGGTTCTGAGATCTGTTAGGCAAACGCGAAAGATGCGCCCAAATTATGGTTTCGCTTTAGGCTTTCTTTATGTACACTTTGATCATAAAGACATCTGATCAAAAAGAAGTAATAAAACCTCGCAGTTTAAGGAAACATTATTAGAGGAATTCATGTGTAGAATGTATCATAGAAAAGGAAAACGGGTTTAAAGAAGTAAATGCGTGTCCATGTGTGTATGGAGTAAACAGAACACTTAAATAATTTATTAATAAAAAAATAATGATTAAATTTATAACAGCCGCACAACGAAACGACTCTTCTCTATCAAAGATGTACAAATCAGGTTTGTAATGATAGCGTATAATTTTATTTTCATGCCATTAATACGTGAGTTTGTATGAATTTTACTCAACTTTCATGTTACTTGGGGTTTCTTATAAATAAATTATAAATCACAGCCATATTCAATTCACTAGTGGATGAGGCCTCTCCCCGAAGGGAGGAGTTGGTCTACTACTCCCATGCTGACCAGACCGGTTGGAAGAGGAGAGCCGAAGCTCTCACTGTGATCGCCACTGTCTTTTATTCACAGCAGCTCCCCAATTGTCCTTACGATGCTGGGTCAACACCGAATTTTTTTAGCCTCCTCCGGGAATCGTTTCTTATATATATATATATATTTACATCCGTCTACCATTATGGAATCCTTGACAGGCTGTATGTTTGTGGGACCCACCATTGATTATTATGTATAATTATATGTAAAAGCGTATATTAGACTTAGAAATTATCGTTATCAACGCTATTTACTTCGATTTTAGAAAATCCAATTTTTTACTCTCCCTATTCATGCAATAGTCAATGTGAATCCCCTTTACTCTTTTACCATTGCGAGACCCATATACGAATTTTTCATACTATCATTATGAAACCTTTCTATGTTCAGTCGTACCAACCTTTGTGCTTCATGTCAGTACTTCGAAACATGATGGTATCAGGAAGCGATAAATGAAAAATTGAGGGGTGTAAAAGCATTTTATAATTTTTTCCTGCATATTATTTTTCAAAATGTTATACCCAGCTGCCGTGGCTCAGTGGTAGAGCATTGGCTTAGCAATGGGGAGAACGCGGGTTCAAACCCGGGTCCGGACATCCTGACTGAGGTTTTCCCTGGTTTCCCTCGGTCACACGAGGCAAATGCTGGGATGGTACGAGAGAATTACATGCAACATTCCTTTACATCAAGATATCATTAATGGTACCGGTAATCCAGTTGTGTAAAAATAAAGGAAAAATAATAAATTACCACTACTGGGAATGATTGCAGGATCCCCGATTCCGGACGAGTGATCTACAAGTAAGTCAACTAGGTCTTTATGTGAAGGAAACTAGCGTCTAATTCTTTCCTGTTACACAATTCCGGGAAGGCTTTCTCCATTAAAAAAGATTTTTGAATTAAAAGTCTCTACTTGTAGTCGACTCTCTTTACTTTCCACTCAGCTGAAGCAAAAAGGAATTCTCAAGTACACAGAACTTTTTCGTGGCTGTAGTAGCTTAATTGTAGAGCACTAGGCAGGCAACTGGGAGATCTGGGTTCAGCATTTGTAGCAGAAGAAATGTAATGTTTTGTAACAGAATTAAAACGCTTCAGCTTAGTTCGTGGAAACGTACTCATCAAGACACCCCATGCAGATACATC
>JAGDQP010000152.1:171732-185254 GCA_022664845.1 Lepisma saccharinum
ATTGTATAGCTTTGCCACCCCCGTTACACACCTGGGGCTGTGAAACCAAAAAATTAGAAACCCGCTTCTAATAAACTGACGAGACTTTTCTAATACCTTAACCAAGTCCCTACGTCTTCTAGTTCCTGAGGTATAGGAGTATAAGTTTTACCCGAATCCCCCGTTTCACCCTATAGGGTGTCTAATAAAAAGTAGAAGAGCCAATCCTAATGAACTTACGAGGGCCATCCAGTGACATGTCAAGCAAGTCCCTAAGTCTTCTAGTTCCAGATATAAGAGTCTGAGTTGTACCCCAATCCCCCGTTTCACCCTATATGGGGTGACTAATACAAAAAGTAAGATAGCCATTCCTAATGAATTAACAAGAGCTTTGAAATGATACCTCAACCAAGTTCCTACGTCTTCTGGTTCCTGAGATATAATTTCTTGCAACAGACAGACAGACAGACGGACAGACAGGAGCGGGATATAAAGTCCCTTATTTTAGTTTCAAGGGACCTATAACTTACACCCCAAATTGTTCTTTACTTCCATTTTGAAGCTCGCTGAATCCAAATCTTTTTCCTTTTTTCTACCCCTACTTTATTTGAATAGGGGGGGGGGCGTCAAACCCAAAACTTCACGGAGGACCACCAATATTTGAGGTTGAATACTCCCGGAGTCTCTGATACTAAAACTGTTTTCAGTTTATCCATATCATTTATACTTTTAGAGTTATTACAATTTCTTTTTTGATTGCGAGGGGTTCTTGCACTAAACCCATAAGAATACACAGAGCTACTTAAGATGGCCTCGTGACCTTAGTTTCTGCCCTGTTGCTTCGTAACTTGGTTCATATCACCTTTCGTCCTTTCCGAATGGAACGCCAAGGTCAAGTTTGCTCTTTTATCACCCAACCCTCTTCTCGTGATCCAAATAGGAGCCCTTCACTGTTTTCAATATGTATGTGCAAAACACACACACGCACACACACGCACACACACATAGACACTGTGAGTTCTGTACGTTGTGAGGAACAAGACAGCAAGAACTGGTGGGAGAAATGAACGCATGCGCAGTTAAGTGTGTGTTAGATCACGCGTCAGGTTTGCCAACGTCTATGTGGATTCCAGTAAAGGCATGGTATGAGTGAAAAAAGCTATACATCTTTATACGATTAGCGAGGGCAGCGCCACGCACGGAATGTGCAGGAACTTAAGCTATACATTTTGTATGCACTTTTATATCAAATGGAATCCCGGATCCAATTTTACAAGTGAAGTTTTTTGAGGTACTTGGACGTTGTAGATTACGAATAACACGGCTTTTAAAGTAAGACCCGAATACGGATCTCAGAAACACCGGGGTCTCATAATGACGGCGAACAGTAAATGTAAGTGAGTCGCAATGATAGTGGGATGTATATATATATATATATATATATATATATATATATTAATTTCCCAAGGTTCACTATGATTGTAGGTATCGTTTCAAGGATTGTTTTAGATTTCATTTGAATAATCTTGCTTTCTTCTCACAAATTCCATTAGTCTAAAACAACCATTAACACAATAATACTCCCTGACCAATCCTCCACCATTCATTGCACCATCCTTTGTCACACAATATTGTTCTTCAAATGCTTCTCACACTGCCCGTTGTATCTACCCTGCCTGTCCAATTACTTCAAAAAGCATTGTTTGCCGCGTATACACCTGCTTCCTAATTCCGACTCTAGAAGCAGCACAAAGCGTCCTTTTTATTCACTAACTCTTGAGGATTGGTATTCTCTATTCCAAAATATGAAAGCCTTAAGTCACCATACGTTCTCTTTAAAACCACAGACATATGGGAGGAATCACTGTGGTTTTGACCCAAACATTGCCACTTCTTTCTTTCCTATTCTTCCCTTCCTTTCAATTTTTCTTCTTTTCTTTTTCTCTTTGGAAAAAGATAGACCACCTTTCGCTTCTACCATCTGCTTCGAGAAAGTGGTAACGCCAGAGAAAATTTCTTGTCGGAATCATTTCTGGTGGTTGTAGCTATGTTTGGTTAACCGCAACTGATAGGAGGTCCTGGTCCCCCACGAAGGCTCTCATGATATGATTCAGAGAAATATTTCGAAGAGTTAGGAAAAAATGGTGTACTATTGTTCTGTACTATCCTGTAAAGCATAAAAAGACAAGCTGGATTACAGTGGAATCATTTCACGAAATTCCGACAGATAATGAACTACGTAAAAAGTGGTTACGTGTTATATCCAGATAAGGTGAGAAGAAAGGAAGCCAGTGGATTCCGTCCGATCGTTCTGTTGTTCGCAGTCTTCACTTTCTCAATGAAGATTTAAAGAAAGCTGTAAAATCAGAAAATTGAAGACTGGTTCTGTACCAAGCGTATTTCCTGAATTTGTTTAGGGGGATACCTATACAAATATCAAAGAGTATCACACACTTCGTGTTTATCCAAAATACTGTAGTTCAAAGATTATTCAACCTAGTTTTAGTGCATAGTGTATCTGAAAATGTCGAGCTTGGTTGTTAAACCCATTTCAAAAAATATTTTTGAAACATTTATATCCCTGGTATAAGAATAGTTCAAAACGGGTATTCTTTTACTTCTATGAAAACCGAATTATTAACAGAGGTCATTTTTGTAGTGCTGCGCAGATGTTAGTGTTAGCTGCTTGAAAATTTTAGCCCTGTGCATGAAAAGCCTAAAGCGATATCGAACTAGTCAAAATGGTATGCAAATATGACGGTCAAAATAGAAGCAATTACGGTTTTCAGAACGCTTTTTCGCCCGGAAGGGGTTGAATATTATAGTGATTTTTTGTACACGATTACACATCAAAGCATATTGAAGGTATGCAGAATGTGAAGGTTTATATGTTTCGTTAATATTTTTTATCTACAGAGTCTGCCAGAAAAATGTATACCCTCTTTGGCATCCTGTATCAGGATACTGGCACTGGCAATTGTTATGAATGTTACGTATGTTGTAGTATGGGTTGTAGCCCAACAGATGTCGGCATTGTCAATTTTTGTAGTACAGGCGTTCACTCCACAGATGTCATTACTTTCAGCATGGTTAGTGACTCTTCTTTCTTATTTCTGAGATAAGAACATGGCAGGAGCACGCCTGACGTTCGAGCAGCGTAAGTACGTTTTGAAGTGTTTTATTAAGGTTGAAAATGCCATAGAAGTGCAGCGTCAGTGGAGAAGGGAGTTTGGTACTGAACCACCGACCCGCCTAGCAATCAAATGCATTGTTGACAAATTTGAGGCGCGTGGAACGATTTGCGATCTGCACAAAGGAAGATCGGGAAGAACGCCTACAGCAACAAGTCCTGCTTCGTCGGCGCTCGTGTTGCAACAGTTTGAACGGTCATCACAGAAGTCTGCTACGCAATGTTCACGGGAGGTGGGGGTTAGTGCTACAAGTGTACGACGAATTTTGAAAAAGGTTAAATGGAAAATTGTACATTCCACGATTACTGCAAGCCATTACTGATGACGATCTCGATCGTCGAATGCAATTTTGTGAATGGTATCAGCAAATGGTAACAAACTAAGAGCAGTTTGTGACGAAGGTTGTGTGGTCTAATGAGGCCCAGTGTAAACTCAATGGAACAGTCAATCGACATATCTTAGTCTACTGGGCACCGGAAAATCCGCACTTCCATGTTGATTATGCAGTCAATCTACCAGGGGTTACTATCTGGTGTGCACTTTCTGCTCTGGGCTTGATAGGACCCTCCTTCTTTGAGGATAGTGTCACTGGAGAAGCGTACCTGCAAATGCTACGTACAATAATTCTACCAGGTATACGTGCACTGTATGGAGACGATGTTGTCTTCTTCAAACAGGACAGGGCCCCACCCCACTACAATCGAGAAGTACGAGCCTTCCTCGATGACAATATGTCGGGACATTGGATTGGTCGAAGATGGCCAATTGAGTCCCCCTCCCCCTCGTTCACCAGATCTTACCCCGATGAACTTCTTCTTGCGGGAAACTGTGAAAGATAAAGTGTATCAACGTAAGCCGCGCACGCTCGAGGAAGTTCGCTAGGAAATTACACAGACATGTGCATCGGTCTCCATTGATACATTGACCGCAGTAACTGTAGCGACCGCTCGTCGTGCTGTTCGGTGTTTTTCCGTAAACGGCCAACATTTTGAACATGTACTGTAAACATATGCTTACCTCAAGATTTGTAACAGATGTATGAACACTAATTACATGTAATTACGGAATCTGAAATATAATTTTTTTTGTCGTAAACAGTGTATACATTTTTCTACCGGACTCTCTATTTACTATATAGCCTCATGGTCACTGACTCACTGTTCATGAAAATTCACAGACCAAACTACTGGAGCTAGAAGCACCAAATTTGGTATGAAGTTGTAGGACCATGAGTAGGTAAAGGAAAAAAATCCGACATTTTGGAAAAGTGGCCATCTTGGATACAAAATGGCCGCCAAACCCAATGTTGTATACAATAGAGAGCCTAAACGGCTGGGGCTATTGAAATGAAATTTGGTATGAATGTACATTATTGCTAGTAGGTTACGAAAATATTTTCAAATTTTCTAAAAGTCGCCATATTGGATCCAAAATGGCCGCCAAACTCATTGTTGTATAAAATACAGAGACTAAACTACTGGGGCTATTGAAATGATATTTGGTATAAAGGTACATTATCAATTGTAGGTTAATATAATATTACACAGTTTAAATAAAGACGCTATCTTGGATTTAAAAAGGCGGACATTAGATTTCATTTTCCGCAACCTTTGAGCTAGATCTACGAAATTTAGTATAAAGGTGTATCATAAGTAGTAGTTTACCATTAGGAGTAGGTTGCAAAAAAATGTTGTATAAAATATAGAGCTTAAACGATTGGGGCTATTCAAATGAAATTTAGTACGAAGATAGAATATCACCAGAAGGTTACGACAATATTACGAGGCGTGTTCAAAGATGCCATATTGGATCCAAAATGGCCGTTAAACCCTTTGTTGTATAGAATAGAGAGCTTAAATGGCTGGTGCTTTTGAATTGAAATTTGGTATGGAGGTACATTATTGCTAGTACGTTACGAAAATATTTTCAAATTTTGCAAAAATGTCCATCTTCTATCCAAAATGGCCGCCAAACCCATTGTTGTATAGAATACACAACGTAAACTACTGGGGGTATTAAAATGAAAATTTGGTACGGAGGTACATTATCGATATTAGGTTAAGATAAAATTACACAAATTACCCAAAGACTTCATCTTGGATCAAAAACGGCGTACGATAAAAATGCATGTTCCACACCGTTTGAGTTAGAGATACGAAATTTTAGTATGAAGGTGTATTATGACGAGTAGTTTAGGGAAATATTATAAAATGTTGAGAATGTCGCCATCCTGGATCCAAAATGGCCGCCAATTCTATTGATGTATAGAATAGAGACCCTAAACCGTTGGAGCTACACAGATGAAATTTGGCAGAAGGGTACATTATCGCTATTAGGTTACGAAAATGTTACATGATGTATCCAAAGAAGCCATCATGAATCCAAAATGGCGGATCTAGAAACGCATTTTCACACCGTTTGTGCTAGAGACACGAAATTTGGCATATATTTGCATTATGACGAGTATTTTAGGAAAATATTACAAAAGTTTGGAAACGTGGCAATCTTGGATCCGAAGTGGTCGCCCAAAAATCATTTACGACACCGTTTGAACTAAAGAAATGAAATTTTATTTGAAGACGTGCCTTCAAAAGTAAGTTACGACAATATAATAAAACGTTAAAAAAGTCGCCATTTTAATTCAAAATGGCTGCCCGAAAACTCATTTTCTAAATTACTAAGTGTAGAGAAACGAAATTTGGTACGAAGGTGTACCATGAGGAGTAGGTTAAACAAAATTGTAAAAAAATACCTATAAGACTCAGTCCCCACTGGTGGGTGGCATAATTCTAACATGGAGGTGCAGTCCGCCAAAGAGTGTCTGATTAAGATAAAGGCGCGCGCAGGCCCCCAAATTCTGAAGTTTGGAGCACAGCTCCCACGGGGGTCTAGGGGCAGCGCCTCCAGCGAAGCATAGCGAGTCCATATACTATATAGCCCCATGGTCACTGACTGACTCACTGATCATCAAAATTCACAGGCCAAACTACTAGAGCTAGAAATTCCAAATTTGATATGAAGCTGTAGGACAATACCTAGGTAAAGGAAAAAGAATACGACATTTTGAAAAAGTCGACATCTTGGATGGTGCAATGAATGATGGAGAATTGGTCAGGGAGTATACGTTTGTCAGGTCGTTACCCGCCTCGCTCAAAGTTGCCTGATAGTTCTGAAGCTCAAGTGAAAGCAAAGACGACAAGTATTTTTGTTGAAGTAGTACAGATATCCATCTGGTACGGGCTTTTGCGGATTTACCAGATGATCCAAGGAGAGAAAAAGGAGAATGATAGGTGTCGAACTCTCGCCGCCGTGGCCTCTGCGCAGCGATGGTAGTTAAAGGGTTTTTATAAAAGACCGGCGACAAACCCTCTTCCCTATAACTCCCGCTGGCTTCATTTGACTTTGTCAGTGAACACTTCGGAATGGATAGAAACGTTATTCATGATAGTTAAAAGATACATATTTCAGAAATGAAAATAATGTCCAGACTAACTGAGGATATTTTAGAGACATTAAAAAGAAAAATTGTATACCTAATTATTATTTTGTTATTGATTGTTTTAGATTAATGGAATTTGTGAGAAGAAAGCAAGATTATTCAAATGAAATCTAAAACAATCCTTGAAACGATACCTACAATCATAGTGAACCTTGGTTTAGATTTCATTTGAATAATCTTTCTATCTTTATATATATATATTTATATATAAGAAACGATTCCCGCAGGCGGCTCAAATATTAAAGAGTTGTGCCAGCATAGTCAGGGAAATTGGTGAGATACTCTGTCTGTGTCTTTCAGCAAGAATGCAACCTAAACAAGTTTTTATCTATACTTTTTATATTCTGTTTTGTTTATTCCAGTGACACCGCTAAAACGATGACAACAGCTTATCGGACAGCTATTCAAGTGGTGACACAAAGAAAATGATATAAGAATGATATCCTGTGTTATAATAACCATTTTTTATTTTTCATTTCCTTTCTTTTCAATTTTTTCTCTCGAGTGTGCTAAAGCAGCAGCAACATCGAAGAAGAACACCAAGCGTTGCTTCCTCAAGTAGTTACTTCAGCCAACAAAGTATTTCTTTCCGATACCTTGATGTCGCGCGGTCGTCAAACTTTTCTGAGTTACGACCTTCTTTTTGTAATATTTTTTTCTTTCATTTATTATAGGGATTGAAATAAGTTTATTTTCTTTCATGTTATGTAAATAAATTATTGGGAAAGGGTCATATTTAAATATATTTTTGGCAAATCTTAACCAAGATAAACTGGCAACCAGATTTTCAAACTTTGCTTCGTTTATCCACGTAGTGGA
The DNA here is from genome assembly GCA_022664845.1 of Lepisma saccharinum. NCBI lineage: Eukaryota > Metazoa > Arthropoda > Insecta > Zygentoma > Lepismatidae > Lepisma > Lepisma saccharinum. Next base: position 179,221 of record JAGDQP010000152.1, read on the forward strand.
TTAAAGAGGCAAAGTGGTGGGGTTGTTGACAAGAGGGAGTGGATCTCATTTGAGGTAACTTCGACAAAGTACGCCACTGCCCGTAGCCAGACAGTCAAATATGCGAACAACCAGGAAAAGCATTCCTAAGAATCCTGGGCTCACAATAAATAGCGGCGGGGTAAACAGCATGGTCATCATTGGATTTTAATCGACAGACGTAGTGGGAGGTAATCGACAGCAGTCTTCGCTCTGGTCGTCGACCTGCCTGCAAACGTGACCTGTCGCCGGTCCATGCCAGGACCCGGCCATACCACGATAAAGCCAATCATTGAGGTAATGATTGGGCGTCACTTTTGAGCACAACCAGCCAGCTGTACCTGAAGTCACCTGCTGCCGCCTTGCCGCTGCCTAGAAAGAGCCCAGGGTTCAAGCCACGCTGCCGTCCGCTAGACCTCTTTGGATTCTTAGGTGAGTGAGATCTATGGTTCGTTGGCTAGCGTATTTTAGAGATGGTGATGTCTCGTTGCCCGAATATCTTGGTTAAGACCTGTAACTGTATGGGTCAATAAAATCCCCTCTTGGTCTTGGACCAGTGTATATCATTTACGTATTCCTAGCATCTATCCGATACCTATGCTTACCATTAGCTACGTAACAAGCCCCCAAGGTACTTTCCAAGCATTTGCTGCCCTTTAGGTAAGGATTACCTCAGTCATACCAGGCAAGTGCCGGGATGGTACCACGACTTTCAAGGTAGGAGTTCTTGAACTCATCAATATATATATATATATAAGAAACGACCGGTGGGGGCTCACAAATTTCGGTGTTGACCCAGCATCGTAAGGACAATTGGGGAGCTGCTGTGAATAAAAGACAGTAGACCAACTCCTCCCTTCGAGGAGAGGCCTCATCCACCAGTGAATTGAATATGGCTGTGATTTATAATTTATTTATAAGAAACCCCAAGTAACATGGAAGTTGAGTGAAATTCATACAAACTCACGTATTAATGGCATGAAAATAACATTATACAGTATCATTAAACATGATTTGTACATATTTGATAGAGAAGAGTCGTTTTCTTGTGCGGCTGCTATAAATTTATTAATTATTTTTTGATTAATAAATTATTTAAGTGTTATTTTTACTTCATACACATATGGACACGCATTTACTTTTTTAAATCCGTTTTCCTTTTCTATGATACATTATACAAATGAATTCCTCTAATAAAGTTTCCTTAAACTACGAGGTTTTATTACTTCTTTTTGATCAGATGTCTTTATGATCAAAGTGTACATAAAGAAAGCCTAAAGCGAAACCATAATTTGGGCGCATGTTTCCCGCTTTCCTAACAGATCTCAGAACCAGCATCTACACATAATTTGTCACAATCTGAAAGAACAAGCATGTTAATTAATACGTATTTGATTTTCGTCAATTTGGTTAAATAAGGGTCTAAAGCACATACATACAATAGACGTATCGTCTTACTGTACAAAGCAGGTTTTTCTTGTTCAAACAAGCACTCATCATAATATTTGGCGAAAGTTCTCACGACACAGAAACGTTGTTATCATTTTTATGGGTCTAAGTGGATACGATTTAACAAATCCACATAATATTTGGGTAGGCACTGAGGAGAAAAAGTGTTTGAGAACATGGCGTGTTTGCGAGCCGAAATTCTCAGCTCTTTAATTCTCCTATGCCTTAAAATTAAAGACAAAAAGAAGTTGAACTAATTTTACAAAAGATCTACTTCTATTGGTAAACTCCAACCAATACGACAGGCTTTTATAGCGTAAGTGGTAGCCTCCACCAAAATAACTACATTCCACATACAACGGAAGCAAAATACTTTCGCATTTCGCTGGACAGAGCACTGGCATTCTTCAAACACTTAACAGAAACTAAGCATGGCGCGTTGCGAAAACTTTTAGCACTAATATGATAATGACAGGTTCGACTCTCTCTGCAGAGACTCACGTTGATAATCATTTAGACCCCATGGGAGTTATCACTCACCAAATTCTAGAGTACACCCCATCCTTAAAATTTTTATGGTCATAAATCGAGAGAAACCGTGCAAAACTCCACTTACACCCTCCCAATTTTGTGATTATCACCTTGAAACTGAAAATCAAGGAGGAATCTCTGACGTCTTGAACGTGTACAAACGAGAGTAGGCTGCATAATCACTGATCATGACAGATACAAGAGGAACATACAAATATTGTAGACGAATTTAGTAGGCCCCAAACTTTCGGAGCTCATAACGATTTAGCTCTTGCAAGCAGCAACATCTCTTCGATAAACCCTCTCCATCATGCAGCAACGTCTTAAGAAATAATCTCGAAAATAATTTTAACTTAGTGTTTAAAAAACGAAATATTGAAGATAGAATTTGGCAGGACAAGGTTTGAGTCCTCTTGAGAGGGCAACATTGATACTGCAGAGAAGGTGTGTATGAGTACTGTTTTCTTGTTACCCGTATTATTTCAAAGTTTCAAGGACATTAGCAAAACCTGTCCCAAGTTTTCATTTTGTGTTTGGGATTTAAATGCCAATTTTTCATGTATTTCTTGCAGCATTGCACACAAGAAGAAGATGCATTTTGTTTCATTGTAGGTACCTACATACCAGAATGTAGGTACACAATTACTTAAGCGTCTTCAAAATAGGCTCTTTCAGCACAAACACACACTTGTTCCACCGCTCCTGCCATTGTTGGAAACAACGTCGAAAGTCCTATTTTGGTATCTTCCGAAGTTCAGCCGTCGCGCTGATTTGGATGTCTTCGACGTTGGCAAAACGGTTACCTTTGATGCGCTTTATGATCTATAGGGAAGAGCCAGAAATCCGCCGGTGCTAAATCCGGTGAGTAGGGAGGCTTGTAGAGGAGTAGAATGTTCGTTTTTGCGAGACATGTCCCAGTTTACAAGTGGTTTTCACGGATTCGGGATGGACAGGAATCGCTGGAAGACGAGCACCCCAGTGGAAGACCATCAACCTCCAGAAACGAAGAAATGGTCGAGCAAGTGAAACAGTTAATCAGACCAGACCGACGATTGACCATCGACGATTTCGCACAAGAGTTGCAGATCTCTTATGTATCCATTCACGCAAGCCTGTCAGATGATTTCAAGATGAAACGTGTCAGTGCAAAGTTTGTCCCGCGGCTGCTGACTCCGGATCAACTGGAGACACGTGTGTAGACTGCGGCCGAATGTTTTGAAAAAAGCAAAGAGGACCCGACGTTTCTTGAGACAATCATTACTGGTGATGAGACCTGGGTGTACGCGTACGACAAGGAGTAAAAACGGCAGTCATCAGAATGGCACACAACGTCCTCTCCTCGTCCAAAGAAAGCACGCCATGTCAAATCCAAAAAAAAGCTGATGCTCATTGCGTTTTTCGACAACTAGGGTGTTGTGCACCACAAATTTGTACCACCTGGACAAACTGTTAACGGCCCTTTTCACGTGAAGGTTTGATATTTCCCTTTTAATTATTGGACGAATTAGGTTAGTTTATATTTTATGAACTATGTTTACATTAGGGTTTAAAAGTTTTTTGAATTGTTTAAAAGTATTAGCAATCGGATTTAATTGTTTTTCAAAGAGATATTTACGATTTAGTTCATTTTATAATTTATTGTTATTATTGTGGTAATTGAAATAGTTCGGGAGTAGGGCAATAGATGTCACCGCTATAATTTAATGTTCACAAATGGCCGGCGTTTTAAAAAACACCACATGAGTTGGACATTTAAGACGTTAGTTAACAGAACATTTATATGATTGATTAAGTTGTATATTATTATTGTTTTGTACAAGGATATATGAGATTAGTTGAAAAGCAAAAATGTTAAACCGATATAAACTATTGACTGCAAGTATGTAAAAGGCCATGTCGGGTTTTCACATACACTCAAACCTAGTCTAGCTGTGGGTTATCAGCGTTCTTACCGATGACCTCGTATTGCATACGTATGAGCGAGAACAAAACGTGCACGACCACAATAGGATCGACGGCATTTCTCAGTGCCGGAGGGTACGAGTTACATTGAGAAAGCAATCATTGCACAGAGACTGATCATCATCTATCTCATTGTATCATGTCTAACCCACACAACAAGTCATCATCCGGCAAACATGTCTTACCACCAGTAGTACAACGATCTACATCCTCTAAATCAGCATCATCAGGAGCAACACCAAAACATAAACGGAGTACTGAGAAACTTGCACGTTCCAGCTCACAATCACGCTCACCTGATATTCATCGCCAAGGAAGCTCACAGTCACCACCTTCAAAAAAGTTCAATACACGCCAAGACTCTGATACAGATTCAAATCATGATCATCAAATGTCTCTCACCGATTCCGACCATGAAGACCTACAGAGTTCCAGGATCTCTTCCGCATCTAATCATTCATTTCTGCTACAAATTTCCATACCAAATTTCAAACATCAAAACAAGTATTCATGCAATTTCTGAAGTATGTACCTCGAGACACCATCTCTCGCATTATACCAACCAGAAATGGAATCATTGTTCAGTCATCCGACGCCAAACTTGCTACAACCATCGGTAACAAATACAGTTTTGAAATCTTCGGAAAACATGCTAAATTGACACCAATAGAAAACAAACCGATACGCCAACCACCGCCACCACGTAAACTTCCTATGCTATCTGTAGTCATTCGAGGGGTAGATTTAGACGTTACAGACTCAGAAGCAGAAGACGAATTAAGGCAAGATGGACACATTATCACCAAATGTCTCAGGATCAGAACACAACAGGGTACATCCAGCTATATGGTCAGAACTTAACAAATCATCAACAAACCATTGACAATCTTCTACAACGAGGCGCATACATCTACAGAAAACGCCATCGAGTCGAAACATCCCGAACTTCACCACCTCTTCCTGTGCGCTGTGAGAAATGTGAAACGTACAATGACCATTACACTAAAGATTGTAAAAACACACCCACATGTGGATACTGTTCGCAACAACATCAAACAACAGCTTGCACCAATCTTCAAAATCCACCTAAATGCAACACCTGTAGTGAAGCACATCCAACATATAGTTACAAATGCAAAGGCCGACCTACTCTAGCACCTGACGAACCTGCATACACAGTACCCTTACGCTTACCTGAGAAAACAACACAACCACCTATCACTTCTGCACAACAGCAAATCACCATTGAACAAACCTTAGCAATCATCACCCTCGCCTTACAAAACACATTTCCATTTGATAGATCTAGACTTCTTCAAGAAATTCAATCTGCAGCAACCACCATTTTCAAGCTAAACTTCCAAGCAACATATTCAGGACCCTACGTTCATTTCTCTGCACATCCAATGAATTCTCCAGACTAGCATCCCTATTCCTTTCACATTGTCATTCACGAATATCACTTCACCTATCATCACCATTGCAGCACTGTAATCATCAATGTTCGACAAGGGCTCATCTGTTTTGCCATTAATGTCTAGAGTCGCCCCTAGACGAGAGGATAATCACGCATCTGTTCTGTTCATTATTGTGACGTCTACGTGCACATCATCACCATCCTCCATCACATTGTCACTCTGATCACCATAACTGCAAAATGGTTATAAGCGCAAAGCTTATAACATCCTATTATTATTGATAAAATAAATAAATGATAAAACATGCTTCAACATCCCTTAGACCATCCAACTGACCTCTTCCATAACCCAACTAGTCCTCTATAGTCTCCCTCCCGAAAAGAGGGCATAACCCTCTCAGCGGGTTTTAGCCACGGCATCACCGCGGCTAATTTGTAAAAAAAAAAAAAAAAAATTACATACAGAGGAAAACATAGTGTGAAATGTTATGTTTTAATAAACCTCTTGATTATTAATTGATTTTTATTTTGTGTTTAACTACGAGTTAGGGAGACGCTATTATAAGTGCCGAGGTCCGCTGAAAAGCACCGAAGCATTTTATAATAGGGGTGGCTCTACGGGAATAGGTGGTATGCTGAGTCGTCCCACTGTGTGTA
>JAGDQP010000152.1:188299-202888 GCA_022664845.1 Lepisma saccharinum
TGGATGGATGGATGGATGGATGGATGGATGGATGGATGGATGGATGGCTTTGCAGGTGGACACTAGATGTCTCTACTTTTTTGTATGTGAAGTCGAAGTGAATAACTTTCCTGTTAAGACAAATTGTTATTATTATTATTACATTATTGGCACGAGATTTCAATTCGATGAATAAGACTTCAGGTTTCTGTTTAAACTAATTGTATAATTGTATTTGAATGTTTGTAAAGTTATATTTATACCAGATAGTTATATGTACTTGGTACACAAATAGTCCATGTCGGGTACAGCCGTACACAACTTAACCTAGCCTAGCTGGGATTCGTTAACGTGCTTTGGAGGACGTTGTGTTACATACGCACAATCGAGACCAGCACGCATACGATCTCAATAGAATTGACAGTACTTTACAGTGTTGGAGAGTAAAAGTTAATTTGAAGCAGCAGTCATTGCACAAAGACTGATCATCTCATCAGCTATTTTGATTCCCACTTTCATCTTTCTTTCCCTCGTTATTTCACAAAGGACTTCCGGCTCAGGTTGACACTCCTACACTCGGCGCATGGCAAACAGTTCAATATTCGAGAGCCTCACGAAAAGCAAGCGAAACAGATCATCGCTCTTGTTCACGTACTCCTATTCGTGATTCTACTAGTAATCATTCGGATTCACCACCAACAAAGAAACAACATGTACAAGGTGATACCGGCAATGAGAGTGACAATGCAGACGTAATGATAACTGAAGAGACATCGGGAACCAACACACCACTACATTCTTTTCTTCTCAGTAACTTTGATACTAAATTTCAGCAGCTCTGCAAATACCTATCTAGGCAAAATATAACACAAATCATACCAACCAGAAACGGAATGATCATTAAATCACCAGACGCTCAATTAGCTACAACTATACGTAATAAGTTCAGTGAAGAAATTTTCGGAAAATCTGCAACCTTCATCAACCTCAATAGATAACGCATCAAACAGACACCACCACCAAGGAAACCTCCACTTTTATCTGTAGTTATTTGTGGTGTAGATCCGACGTGGAGCGAAGAAGAAATAGCTGAAGAACGTAGGCAGGAGGAATATGAAATTACCAAAGTGTTGCGCATCAAATGCCAATCAGGTCCCACTTATCTCGTCCGTATACTCATAAAGTCTTAGGAAACAGTTAACGATTTACTCACTCTAGGAGACTACATTTATAGAAAAAGGCACCGGGTTGAACCTTCTCGAACACAATCACCTATAAGTTATAATTCACATGCAACGAACAACTGTCCAAACCAGCCTAAATGTGGTTACTGCACTGGCCCTCATCCTACCAAACAATGTACTATTTCCTCCTAAGTGTTCCACCTGTCAACAACCACACCCTACTTATAGTTATAAATGCAAAGCACGACCTGAACCTGAACTAACAAAGCCAGACTCTGTAGTACCCCTTAGAATTCATGAACAACCTGAAGATGATCATCTCTCAGAAAAGCATCCCATACTCACCAAACCTATCACTATAGAACAAGCGTTATCATTCGTAACTCTCACATTGCAAAATGTTCAGCCATTACAACGTACACACATCTTGCAACAAATTCAAAATGCAGCAAAACAGGTGTTTCATGTCAATTTTCACGCTACTTACTCAGGCCCATATGTACATTTCGTTACGGCACCACATACAGACGACAAATACTAAAAGCCAATCATCTGACATACCATTATGGATATTATGTTATTATTTGTAAACATATGTTCTCTTCTGAAACATAAACCATTGTTCGAAGCACTACTGTTAGAAGAAAAAGTTCATGCTTTCATGTTAAACGAAACACATCTTACCACTAAATCAATCTGTAAAATTTCTGGATATCAATTCATCCAAAAAGCCAGTACAATGCCTGCTTTAAGAGCCAATGGCGGAGTAGCGCTGGGTTTCAAACCATCCATACCACACAGTACGCATCAGATCACACAGTTTCAACTCCCAGAATATCTAATTTGCACCTTGTATTTTAAAAGCCTTTATGTTATATTAATAGCCATATATATTCGACCAGGTCATCCCATCCCATTACAGTTCTTTCAACATATATCCAACAATTTCAAAACGTACATTATCATGTCAGATATAAATATTCATAACAGATGGGACAGACAGAAAGCCCAATTCCATAATTTCATCAGCAACAGCACGAACGGTATTTCACAACCTCTCCCAAAACTCACACGACCAATTACACAAACTACCCCTGATATAGTTATCCTTTCCCCCAACCTGATTCAACGCACCCTCATCGAAGTTCTGGATACCGTAGGCAGCGACCATGTCCCAGTTAAAATCAGCCTACACGGTCGTCCTAACCAAACACCCGATCCGCCCATCCCATGTACAACCACCAGATTTGACTTAGCAAATTGGAACCAATACCGAGAACATATTAACGACAGTCTACAAAATCTTCAAGAACCCTGAAACGAAGAACTTTATCAAACTCTCAGCAAGATAAGCGACAGCATCCAGACCATATCAACACAGCATATACCAACGTCCACTTCTTCACCATTTAAACCGAAATTACCACCCAATTACATCGCACAGGTTAAACTCTCACGACAGGCTTTCAGAGACTACATTAGAACTCGAAATCCAGCTTCATTACAACTGCACCGCCAACTACAGCAATCAGTTCATAACTATCTTGCAGCATATAAACTAAGGCAACGGGTAAAAACTTGCAATCAGCTACAAGATACATCACTTCCGACAACATTTTGGAAGCGTTTCAATGCTCTCACTAGCAAACGAACAAAAACAACATACCCATTACTACAGAACGATCAACCCTTGCAATCGAATCAGGAGAAAGCAAACGTCTTCGCAGCTCATCTACAAGAAATGTTCAAATCGCTATAGCCTCATATACCAAGAACTCATCCAACGAACAGACTACATATAACTTCACCAGCTCTACAACCTCATTCAGATAACCAAATCAACGAGAACAACTACCTCACAGCGCCGATTACAGCAAACGAAATTATCACCACCATAGTCAGAAAGAAGAATACTGCTCCTGGACTGGACGGTATTACATATAGACATATCAAGGAAGGACCTATCAGACTCCTATTACTGATTGCAGCTATTTTCAACTCCATTCTACGCACCGGATTCATACCAACGCAATGGAAAACTTCAAAGACGCTAATGTTCTTGAAACCCGACAAACCTTCCGCTTCCGTTTCCTCATACCGCCATATCCAGCCCACTCCTACGTTAAGTAAAATCCTTGAACGCATCATAGTCAAACGCCTTCACCTACACCTTCAAGACAGAAATCTTCTACCAACCCATCAAGCAGGATTCCGACCCGGCTACAGTATCCAGGACCAACACCTCCACCTCTCCAACCACATCACAAATCATTTCAATACCTGTAAGCCTTCATGCCTTGTCTTGTTCGATCTAGAAAAAGCATTTGATAAAGTGTGGCATTATGGAATCCTCTGGAAATTACTACAATTCCATTTACCTGTAGCTTACGTCAGATACATCTACAACTTCCTCTCAAATCGACTCGCCTACATTAGCATCAATAACAGCAGTTCATTTCCCATCTTTCTACACACAGGAGTGCCGCAAGGCTCAGTGCTCTCCCCATTGCTTTACCTGTTATACTGTGCAGACCTACCAACACGACCAGAAGACATCCAATTATATCAGTATGCATACGATACAGCCTTTCTCCCCACAGCCCACACAATACAACAAATAAACAGGAAAATGCAAGTAGTTATTGACTCATTCACTGACTGGTGCTCTAAATGGAAACTCACCATCAATGCCGCCAAAACCCAAGCCATAGATTTCTTAACACCTAAGCAACGATCACGCGTACAACGCAACCCCTCCAAACTGAAACTCATCGTTAACCAGACATGTACCAAACACACACACACAGTTAAATACTTAGGAATCACCTTCGACCACCATTTCACTTGAAACCACACTTAAAACAACTTACTATCAAAGCTTATAACCGACTAAACTTATTAAAACGGCTCACTGGCACACCGACAACAATTCTTAATACATATAAGGCATTTCTCAGACTAGTTCTATCATATGGCCACACAGCATGGGTATCAGCTCCAGAATCCTTTTATGAAAAACTGAAAATCCTAGAACGCCACGCTTTCAGAATAGTTTACCGTTTCAAGTTACCAAGCCCTACAGCAGACCTATACGCACGAGTTGACATCCCAAATATTTGTTTCCATATTGAAGCGCTACGTAAACATTACATCACAAGCAGATATGAATCCAAGCACCTACTCCTTCTAGACACTATCCATCATGATACCATATATGATCACGGACGCCCATCTCTACTCTACCCACCACTCTCTCATTCTCAGCATATATACCACCACTCTTCCACACAATCATCCTGGTTTAGTTGAGTTGACAGCTCTCACCGCCACTCACCCGCCAGCTTACATTATACCATAAAATGTAATGTATTCCATTAAATACTAATAGGGCTCGCCTCGTCTACCATCAGTGCCCCGAACTGCCCCGGGGACAGAAGATAACATACATTCGTCTATACTAACACTTCTATATTGTGATTGTGGCGTGTATGCACTTATTTCATGAAATCATACATTATTATTATTTCCACTTCTTTCATAGTTATATATCTATATAATACTACCTAATAAATGCTTACTATAAAAATTCGTAATGATCCCAAGTATTAATAAATAAAAAATAAATGATTCCCGACAACCACCTAGACCAACTCCATTTCCTACACCCGACCATCCATCGAAACCTCTTCAATGGGTATTTGTCATGACTTCACCATGGCAAATTTGTAAAAAAAAATACAGCCGTATTTCTTCAGGAAAAGTTTAGGAAATATTTTACAAAAGCCTTTTCTGTTGTATGGCGTTGTATGTTGTTCATATGGAGTTATTTTTATTATTTGGCATCCAGAACTTAATAAACCGTGTGCAGAATTAAGTGTCATAAGGACACTTTCAATATGAGATAAAAAATACTGAAAGTTTTAAGTTACCTAGTAGAACAGCAGTCCACCATGTTGGATCCTATGTTTTTACTTTTGCAGTAGCTATGTATTAGGAAATGTAATAAAATTAGTTACCAAGGGCACGTGGAGGTTAGGTTAAGTCAGGTACGGTGTTTTTGTATTGCACACATGATAGAAAACAATTGAAAGTTCTAATTTACGTAGTAGAACAACAATCCGCTATGTTGGTTCCTTGTTTTGATTTTTGCAGTATTAGGAAATGTAATAAAATTAGTGACCAAGGCACGTGGAGGTTGGGTAAGTCAGGTACGGTGTTCTTTTATTGCGCACTCGATTAACTCGTGGTTTTTCAAGCTTCCGAAAATAGGACTTCCTGTGTTTAGAAGATACTTGATTTTGGTAGTTTTACGTGAGGTCACGAGTGGCGCTCGTGGACCGGTGAACAAGGCAGGATCACTGCAAGCAAAGAAGTATTTTGTAACTGCGGTGTCCTACGTAGTTGCCGTGCATGGTGTATTGATGTGAAATGTTTCGTGTTACGAGTGCGGGTCAAGTGATTACGAGGTTATAGAATTTTGTGCGATTCTGAGAGAAAAACTTGTATTACAGTGGCAAAGGAAACATGTATCTGGAAATCTAGGAAGAGAAAGTCAGAGATTGTGAAACTCTATCCTCTGCTTCCTTAAGGTATAGTTAATTTTTGTTTCGATACTAGGTTTTAAAATCATGTGAAGTTCTGTGATGCAGCACTCGGAATTCCTCAAAATGTTATGTTTTACTTTCTATAACCATGAAAGAGCCTAAAATGCGTGTAAAAAAAATAAGTTTCTGAAGTCGAATTTGTCATGTTATTGTCACATCACAGCTTCCACTTTAGGTACTTTCTTTCCATTTTGCAGGCATTTTAGTGTATTTCATGGCTATAGGAAGCAAAACAGTATTTTCAGGAGTTCCGAGTGCTCTATGCCAGAAGGAGCTCTTGTAAAGAATTGCGAAAGTTTACAGATCATCTACCAACAAAACACCTACAAATTTTGCAGATCTTTTCAAACAAATACAAGGAATACTGATGACAAAGATGTAACAGTTCAGAGTAATAACCCTACAACTACAATAAAACAAACTCTAATCAAAGCACTAAACGAACAAACCACCATTATGCTTAATTGGGTGTCCATTGTAATGGCACTCCCTCACAATACCTTCCCTAAGCGAAACAATGCAATAAAGACAGTCTCTGAAGAACTACTGGAATGTAGACAGAATATCTTAAAGTCTGCTGATGGTCATATTTTCTTTGGGAATGAAGAGTTCATAAAAAAAAACAACAAACAAGCAAATAATAAATTACATTTAAATCAGGACGGAAATATAGTAGATGAATCCTAAATATAAGCAATCAGCTACCACTGACTCTATCAAATCCCTTAAACTTCTATTCAGTAATATTAACGGTATACGTAAAAAACTACAAGAAACATTACAACTTGCTAAAGATTAGGGGCTCCATGTATTATAATAAATGAAACAAAACTAAAATTTTTATATTCTTAAATGCTCCTGGCTATAAAGTATACTGAAAGTATGGAAAAGATGCTTCAGGGGGCTCGGCCATTTTCGTGGAACACTCTATATATATGCTCAAGAGATTGACAAGCCCGATGGATTGCGGGGTAATAATTCTCCTCCGTTACTCATCTCAATAGCAACTCAAACTGCAACCTTATTCATTGAAACTCTAATTCTCACCCAACAAGAGATATAAAATTCAGTTTTCCTCGTTTCAAACATCTTGAAAAAATAAGAAATGTAATAGTTGTAGCTGACATTAACAGCCAATACAGTATGCTTGGGGATAGAGACTCTGATGATAATGGGAAGGCTCTTTTAAGTAACCTTCTCAATTCTCACTTAATCAATCTTCAGGTTAGACGAACTTGTACTGTGAATGCAATAGAAACTGTTCCAGACAAAATCTTACAGCGAAATTTACCTAACCTTTAATATGCAGATTGACAGAAGAAATCTCACATCTACTTACAAAAATTACAAAAAAGCAGATTGGCCAAAATATGAAACAATAATTAATACCTTAATTAACCAGCAACTTATCTCCTTTGGAACTCCTGCAGATGTGGAGACATATAATCAAATTATAGTTAATTTATTGCTGCCAACTGATCAGTACCCATGAGTAAGTACTTTCCTTATACTGAACAACTTCCAGTCAACATTATTATCTTAATAAGACTTAAAAGGGCTCTTACAAGACGTTACTACAGACAACGAAACAATCTTATAAAAACTCACATAAATAAACTTCACATAGAAATCAAAACTGAAATTGGAAAGCTCAGAGAATTTAAACTTGAAGAATTTATTTCCAAACTTTCTGAATCATAGACACAACCCACAATCTTTCTGGAAGGTGATTAACAGAAAAAGAAATAGGAAATCAAAGCACAAATCATTTCCACATAAAATATACAATATATAAATCACCTCACAAGGTATTTTACTCGACATTTTTTTATAAAAAGTATAATGGCAAGCATTGTGAGCATGTTTTCGGCAATGTTCATGATGTTTAAACAGAAGTAATCTAAACTTCTCATTTAATTACACAAATTATTTCATATAATGAGGATGTCAATTTGTTAGACAGAAATGATGAACATCGCCCAACTTAGATACGGTATTTTACTGCAAGACATCACACCTGATGAAATTCTTTGTGCTCTAAAGAAGAAGAAAAATACTGCACCCGGACCGAATGATATACCGTATTTACTTCTGTTTAAATCTCCTAAATCCTTACTCTCTATTCTGACCGCACTCTATAATTCCACGCTCAAAACTGGATTTGTTCCCATTCATTGGAAAGAAGCATTTACATACTAATTCCTAAACCAAACAAAAGCTCTTCAAACTCAGATCGCCCTATAACATGTCAATGGGCAAACACAATTCCAAATATCTACGAAACAATCTTAGCCCATAGACTATCTGAATATATAGAAGAAACTGAAAAACTTTCTCCAAATCAAGCAGGATTCAGAAGCGAAATTTCTACCATGAATCAATTGTTTAGAATAACTACATACATACAATGTGCATTAAACAGAAGATACAGAGGATTCATGGATCTGATCAGTGCTTTCGATACCGTCTGGTATGATGGCCTTCTGTTCAAAGTACACAAACTTCAATTACCCAGCACATATATTAGATGGATAGCCAACTTTTTGAAAGAGAGGGCCACAAAAATCAAAATAAATACAAACCTCAGTAAGGTCATACACATTAAAAGAAGAGTACCACAAGGAGCGACTATGAATCCCATCCTTTACTTAATACATGTAAATGACACTCCACTTCCGATAGATAACTGCACAAAATTAGGTCTACTCGCAGACGACACTGCATACTGGTCCACTGTCAAATCCTCTAAAGAAGTAACCAGCAATTTAGAAACAATCACTGAACAATTTGTCCAATGGTGCAATACCTGACTTGTAACCTTAAATGAGAACAAGACTCAATTTATTCTCTTCTATTTATCAGGATGTCGCAAAAATAAATGCTTGCCCCTAAATAATATTGGGATTAAACCTGCCAAAATCATTAAATATCTGCGGGTTACTTTCGATGAAATGGTGCCATTCAAGAAACATCTTCAACTTACGCAAGAAAGGTCAGAGCACATTTAGATGAATCTTTCGCAAGGCAATCTTTCAGTGGTGGATATAAAAATGTATCTATACAAATCGATAATCAGAGCTATTATTTCATATGCACATAAACTATATAATTCTGAAAAAAAAAATAACCTCTCCTGAAAACTGAAAGACATTCTATTAGATTTTCTTTGAGATTTTTGAACGATAACATTGAGACTCTGTACAGGACTTCAGATCTGACTCCACTCAATGATATTCTAAAAGAACAGAAAAAAATATATATTTCTCTAAAACACAATATAACAAAATTCTAACTCAGCACGTAGGCGTAAACAAGTTCAACTTTTCAAAATTGCATCCAATTACATGCCAAGAATTTCTCCATTCAATAGATACTTAACCTACAAATAATCCAAAACATTTAATGTACAAATAAAATTTAGAACGAAGTAGACTTGAGTACCTCTCTGGTGATGCGAGACGGGCGGCTGGAATACACATAAATGAATCTTCCTAATCATCTATTATTCCAAACTTTATCTCCTATTCCTACCTACCTTTTCACCCTTTATTACTATGTAAGACATTGACAAAAGCAGATAATTTTACCCAGGACGAAAGTAGCTAGCGTTAGCTAGAAGTTCATTCCTCGTTTATTGTTAAGCTCGGGAAAAATGTACATTATTCGCTCGCTCACCATGTAGAGGGAAATTCTCGTAGAGGTATAGTATATAATTCTCTGATTAACAAATATATTTTCTTGTATCATCTGCGTTTGGCTTATTAGTTACACGTAGTGGAGGACTTGTCTATGGTCACCCAGACTGTTGAAAAGCGCCGCAGCGATCGGAGGCATTTACCAAGAAGACTTGTAGGTGCGCAAGATTTTACCAAGAAGACAAGTTACGAACCCAGCACGACCAGTGAGTTCTGATGTAATATGAGTCTGTGAATTGCGACCGCGAATTTATCAAACTCAGTTTAGAAAAGCTTCTCACTGCTGCAGCTGTTGTCACTGGAAGGGTTAAGTAAAGCTGTAGAGCAATAGTCAAATATGGGAGGCAACTGATACATCAAAACATTTCCTCAACAAGTAAATTAATTACTTCCCTAACGTTTTTCTTTTCACTTATTTCTTTCCTTAGTAATATTCTAAAATATATTACTTGGTCATGCAGTGATAAGCGTTTACAACATACTTTTGAATGTTGTAGTTCAGGCTATATGACCGGTTGCACGTAGTTTCTTTTCGACATTTTCAAAACATTATAGTTTGTATGATACATAAGAGAATTTTGGTGATGAAAGTCAAAATAAAATCAAAGCTCATTAAGAGTCAATACAAAAGTATTTAAATAAATTTATTAAAAATGTTTGGATAGACCTGTATAACCTGTTTATCCCGAGAATGCACCACTGTAAGCTTTCGTGAAATATGAAACCGCACGAACATGCAGACTCCGTTACCTCTAATTTTGCACTCCCTAGCTCCGAAACTAGGCATTTGGAATATAACGTTTACACGGTAATGCTTAGGACATTGGTCTGAATCTCGGAAAATTTAAACGAACTCGGAGGAATCGTTGTCGGTTGTCAGTGACGTTAACAAGAATACTGATATTGATACGGTACGCATATGGATGAAGATAGCTTCTGCCCCTTAGATACGTATGACTTTTCTGAAGTCAATGCTGGTGAAGTCCTTGAAACTATTAAAGCCTTTTGGGATTCAAAATTAATAAGATTAGATCGCATTCCAGCTTTCCTGATTAAGGGGTTTTGTGGAACTATTGAAACATCCTATGGCCTAAATATTTAATCTGGCTATAAGTACCATCACTTTCCCAGAAGTTTAGAAAGTAGCAAAAATAACACCCAATCCAAACTCCAGGGACACCTTAACAGTTGAGACAAATTTCAATTTTGTCGGCTTGTTCAAATTTTCTTTAAAACCATTCTCTTTATAAGATGATTTTCTCTCATGTTGCACCCATTATTTCTCCTCGTGAGCATAGTTTTATGCGAAAGAGCCTCATGATATTGACTTTGCTAATGTTTTTGACAGCTTCAACCACGATGTTAGTGAAGAAACCAGAATATCTTCATTTTTCAGTATGTGCTGTGTCACTTATGGATTCATACTTAAAAACGTACATGATGTCTGTCTTAGATTAATAGTTTATCAAATAATTTTAATTCGCCATCGGGTGTTGTTCAGGGATCCCGATTTGTCCTATTATTGTTTATATTATTAATTAATAATCTTCCCATCTTCATACGTTACATCACAATTTTAATATATGATGATAATCTTAAACTATTTAGAGAAGTTAAAACCTACGAAGATGTAATGTCGTTATAGGCTGATATTGATGGTCTTAAGGGGCATAGCAAAAGACGTACAGTTGTAAGGGGACCTTCATTTTATCAACTTGTTGGAACTTCATATTATTATACACAACCATATTATATATACAAGTCTTCAGCAATAACATACAGGAGTAAGATTGACATACTGTATATTCAATGAACATTTGGGTTATTTGTTATGAATGAGAGACAGTGTTATTGGTCGGTTGGATGGTGGTAATTGCGTATTCCATCTTTGTATACAGTAAGTCGTCTTAAAGCTCATTTCGACCTACCTTTATTTCAGAGAATTTCTGGAAATTCTTTACTTCCTTTAGGTAAACCCTGCGCCCTGATTGCACAATTTAGAAATTTGTGCTTTGGAAAGAACATTTTTTAAATCCTTGAAGATACCATGTAGCCTCAGCTCTACTGTTTGGGTGGTAGGAAATATCAAACTCTAAAGTTAGTTTCACAAGCTTTCGGCATCCTGAAGCTCCAAAAGATGACGGCGAATTTTGCACCTGGTGACTACACAAGCTTGAATAACCGCGACTGTATAACCGCGCCTACTAACAGAATCCATGCTTTTCTTAGTACATATCAACACGAGGGTTTTGACCACGTGATTTTACACATACATTGAGAAGCATGGGTGTTAGAGGACGTGCTTTGCTCTATTATTACAATAGTTAACAATGGCCTCCAAATACGCAATATTTTTTCCACCTTAATCCTAACCACCACCCAGGAACAAAATAGAGAGCGAGAGCTAGGAAGCAAAAATAAACAAGTTTAAGGTAATATATTTTCACTTTCCTAATATAACTGATAAATAGCTACGCATTTGTAACAAAATAAACAAGTATTCATTTCTATTTTAACTTCAACCACCAATTTATATTGGGTACCAGCAAAGGTTCTGCCCGTTTTTGGTGTGCAAATGAAAGTGCGAACAACACAAAATGAAACTCACCTAGGACTGTGCATAATCGCCATCGCAATCGTTATTTTTCATCTTTCTAGTAGGAAATAAATCCCACGCCGATACAATTCCTGAAGTTTGCAGTCGAAGAATTGTTTTGCGGCAGTTTTCACATCGTCAAGATTTTCGTAGCGAAATCGGGAAAGAGGTGGTAGGCTAAGTGAGGAAAATAGGGCGCCGTAAAACCTTCCAACCAAAGTCCATCAATTTCTGACGATGATGACAGCAGCACACGACCTAGCGTCACCATGGTGGATGATGACTCCTTGAAGATACCTGGCCGCTTCAATCGCAATGCTCGCAGTCTGTCCAATAGTTGACAGTAGAAGGTTTGGTTAGATTCCAGGAGCTCCCAGTGAATTATGCCTCTGGCATTCCACCCACACACTGTCACAGATCACCTTCTTATGAAGTTCTAGTTTGGACGTCGATGGAGGCGGTTCAGAAACGTGACACAGAGTCCTCGACGCTTTAGGTTCTGGTATATAACCTATTTCTCATCGCAAGTGACAATGCGTGTCAAGAACCGGCCATTTTTGTACCGGAAAAGCAAGGAAGTATAACGCGACGCGCCCTGTGTATCTGGAAGGTTTCTGCAAATTCCTCTACGGTTGGATTCGGGCTATTCTGTATGTTTTGATCGAGTTCCTCTTCGGAGAACACTGATAGACATCCAGACAGTGGTTGAACTTGACAGCTTCTGTCTCCGTTTCCAAATTTTCGAAACCACATGTGCCATCGTCAATTCCATCTTCACCATACACTTGATAAATGTTGCGGAAGGGTGCGGCTGCATTACTGTCTTTATCAAGCTTAAAAATAAACAGTGTCTGATGTGTTCCTGATCGGTATCTACTTCACTTACACGATACGCTGTTTGTTCTTCTATACTTACTGCCTGTGCCTGCTCTAATGTTTCCCCAATTACCCGGCTACCGATTCATTCACTGGTCACACAGACTGTGAGGTCAGGACTCCGCTAATCTGTGACATATCAAAACGGATAGAAGTTTTGCATTTACCCAATACATATACAATTAATTTATCTTTTCAGTAATATTATTCTCACTTCTCATCCGTAATAAATTATCTAAACGCTCATATTCCATCATAGTTTTTGTTTGATGTAGTTTGCTGAAGTTTAATTTGTAGCTTCAAAGTGCCCTGCCGTAGCAAGAAGTTGGAAGAGGGAGAACTCTAATTCTAGGATATTCAATCTTCTTTACTGTCCACAGTCAATGAACTGAGTCAGTTATTCTTCCCTTTATTCAAATTAAAACGATGAATTCGAATGCTGTTTAACGATTCACTTGAATCAATTTTACCAATATTCGTTCAGCTTAAACCGAAATTTTCTGTTTAACAAAATAAAATAAAGTTTTTTTTACTTATAATAACATTTTAAATAAGCAAATTGTTTTCTCCTGAAGCAGAGTTCGAGATAGTACTGTTTTTGAATGACTTGTAATAACTCGGTTACAGTGGTGGAGCGAACATTCAATTTTCTTACGTTGAACACAAACAGGTTTTAGAAAGGATAATCTGTTTATGACTGCCTGGCAATCCTCACTACTGATATCTGGAACGCAATTCTACAGCAGAAAAGTACATCATTCGTTTTAATAAATTTTTCAAAGGCCTACTACTCCTTATCACTACCATATTTATTTACTCAACTTAAAGAACTAAATCTACAAACGAAAGTATTTTCACTATTACATAACTTATCAAAAGAGAGAAAAATTGGAGTGACAACCAACGATACCGTGCGAATGTTTCGAACTTCCTCGATATCTCTGTCTCAGGAAAATCTTTTGTCACCCCCCCCCCCCTGCCATTTTACCTAGCACTACGCAACCTTCATCGCAAATTACTACAACATGTTACAGTACTTACATTGGCAGATGATCCCTTATTATGTCACGGATGACTATAAATTTGCAACTAGACAACTAAATACAGCTCTCAAATTTCTTGAAAACTGGAGATATGATTCAAGACTTGCAATAAATACAGATGAAACGCACAATATAACTTTTGGACGGAAACGACACCTACCACAGCTAAAGCTGAGCTACTGTGGAACCATTTTGCAGCAGTCATATCCTTAAAATATCTAGGCATATATTTGGATTCAAAACTAAAATGAACAGCACACATAAATCATTTAAAAAACTTCCAAGTTGGATTTCTACAATTTAGTCATTACATAACTGGAAAACATTGGGGTACAACTACCAAAAATTATTAATCCTTTCCTCTACATTTTATGACTAAACTCCAATACGAGAATTTATATGTCCAAAAAAAATAATAAACTAATGAATAAACTGGAAACCCTACAATATAAATTATTGTACAACTTTTTCCGCCTACCACCAAATCCTCCAAAGTCAGGAGTGTTTGTGGAGCAAAATGTTGCTACATACAGAATTTTAGCTGAATACCATAGTACAAAATTTGTACTCAAAGTACATTGTTGGACGAATCACCTATTACTACCAAATTTT
>JAGDQP010000153.1:0-38295 GCA_022664845.1 Lepisma saccharinum
AGCTCAAATAAAATAGTGTTGTTCTCAGAGGTGAAATATGACATGTATCAAGAAAAACATGTCAAAGTCTGTGAGTAGTGTCTTAGTGTTAATTACCCATATGGTTTCTAACTCATTTAACCCTGCGATCATCATATCCTCTGTGTGATATGTGTTTTTCTTGTTTGTTTTTAAAAATCTCCCGCCTCTCCTGTTGACTTGTATTTCTCTTCTTTGATTTAAATGTGGCGATCCCAAGTAGAAGTAAATTAACAGGAGAATCTTGTGTTGCTGACCCCCCAACACTCCCCTATACACCTCATTTTAATCCGGCTCCTAAACCATAGGGGGCACTTTACACCGATTAGTCTGTTAAAAGGGAATAGTTGCATTTGTTTGTAAGAAGTATGCAGAACAGAGTATATTTTGTTAGATTAGTCAAATTAACTTTTAATTGTAGGCATTCTGTTAAAGGATTTTGTGAGGTTTCGGTTAGGTTTGCAACAAATCAGAGAATCATAGGTTCGAACCCTATCGCAGACAGCTGGAGATTTTCCATACTACATCTGAAGACGCGAAAAACGGAGCACTCTCCCAGCGTTCATACTACAAAATATATACCACGAATATCTTTCCTGTCAGAAGACGCCACGAGCTGACGTAATATGCAACAAAACCTGTATTCTTAGTGTCCATTCGTTGTCGATGTGGGCATCCATTGCACTACAGATGGACATACATATCATGTCCATATCAGGGATGTACTGGTACCGGAACGTCGTTCTGGTACTGCTTTTTGGGAGAAAAGAAAATCCATTTTACAAAGAAAATATTGACTGAGTGTAATGGATCATCATTACCCCCATCGATACGAAACTGACAGTGCCACATGTGTCAAGTTTAATGGTTGTGAAATTGCGCGGCCCAAACTTGAGAGATTGGGATCCAGAGCCATATGCGGAAACGTGGCTGCAAGAACACCGAACTGCTGATGACACCAGAACAAGACAAGCAAAGGATTTAAATCCACTTGATCAGTTTTGTAACACATTAACATGTGGTTGCATCAAGATTGGACTGTTTCAGCAAGTAAAACAAACGATTTTGGACTATGACATTTCTTCTATTAAATATTTCTTATTCAGCTTCTAAATGTTAAGCTTAAAAATTGAAACGTTCCGGTTCTGGAAAATTTACGAATGCACCTCTGATCCATATGGATGGACTTCCTTGGTCCGCTGGGATGTCCATTGGACGTACGAATCAGGTCCATATGGAAGGATATTGTAGCTACACTGGGATGTCATTTGGCATCCATTGGACTACATTGCACGTCCATTGAATGTCCGTATGGCTCCGGATAGGTCGATCAAACCCTAAGGATGAAACAATTGTCAGACTTGAATCGTGAGGTAAAAATTCTAATAAAATTACTTAAATGTGGGAAGTCGTCACTAAAGCTTAAAAAGCATATTATTATTATTGGCAATTATAATTGTAACGTATTTCGAAGTTTTCAATAAAATAGTTGAAATGAGAGTGTAAAACTGTTGACAGCAATGATTGAATGGTCTGACGGGCCTAGTGTAGCGGACGAGACAAGATTTCGGATGTATCGTCACGAAAATATCTTGTCCAGAGAGTGTCTTGTCTCGAAAAGATGTATACTTTGCATTACGAGAGCTCTGTCTCGTCTCGTTTTCTATAGCCACTTCTCTTGTCTCGTCTCAACACTATCTGAGGAGATATGTCATGAGTTACAGAGTTTCGGCGTGAATCCCGACTGGGACATAGATGCTGTACAATTTTTAAAATAAAAGTACCTTATGTCACGAGAGATCAAAGTCACTAACTTGTACCGTCTCAAACTTATACAATTTGTCAAAAATGTAGATAGCCCAGCTGTTTTTCTAGAAACTTGGGTATCGAGGAATAATATTTGGTGCAGATACCACTAAGTTTGGTGCAGACACATGTAAAACTATAAAACCTTTCTTTGCAAAAATTAAATCTTTAATAACATGACAACTGTGGTACTTTGGAGGTGGGGACGCGCCCTTCCTCTCCACAGTCGTGTTTGTAAGGTATCGAAGAATATTGAAGGCAAGTTTATTGGGGATATGTTGAATGGTTTAAGAGCTCTTGCAGAGTAAACGTTCACTTTTATGGTTCAGCAATGAGTTTCTCATATTATCACCAGGGAGTTGGATATTACCAAACCGCAGTGTCATCTACCGTCAGTTAGTGTTCTAACTTCGTTCTCCAAACAACCAGAAAATTGCGGAACTTAAGATCACAATTACAGATAAAACTATTCTCTTTTATTATTTGTAAATTCATATTAAAATAAATTTATTTTTCTAAACTTCTCTTCAAGCTCTTGAGGAACTAAGGCCGCAGCTTCTACTTTCGCAAGAAGCAAACTCCGCTTTTGGCGCCTATTCGAAGGAGCCAAAGACGTATAACGCCCCCTTCTTTTCATGTAGCGCCCCACTCGGCGCCCGGGGCACATTCCTCCTTCCTCCTCCCTAGTACCGGCCCTGGAGGAACAATTAACGATTAAAGTACACTATAACGGTTATCAGTAAAAGGTCAGGGCTCTGAACAAATAAATTACATGATAGCAGGGTTTCCGCCAGAATTTTCAGTTTGGGGAGTGTAAAGTCAAAATTAGGAGGATGGAAGTGGAGTTTAAACGGTTTCTATAGATTTTTCACAGCAAAACATTTTAGTTGGGGTGTTGTCGAAATTTTGGGGGGTTGACATCCCCCACAGGGGAGGTCTGGCGATATCACTGCAGGATAGTCACTCATTATTTGTATTTTACTGAAATAATGGCACGTAGGCATTTCATATAGTCAAACCAGACTCGAATCAATTCCAATGACAGGTAATCAAAATTCACAAGTGAAGGGGAAGTCACGCTTCATCATAGAATTTATTTCTCAATTCGATTTTGACACGATTATTCAAATATTTTCGATGCCTATCTTATGTCCTCTTTTTCAGCTATCTTGTCCATGCTTTTTGTCCTTCACAATTATTGTCTGATAATCCTAACTATTACACTCTCATTTCTAATTCCTTTGTATAAGAAAAATAAATAATATATTGTTATTTTTAAATAAGAGCTACTTATTATACGTACCATATGAGTTTCACTGGAAATTTTGAAAATTCATGAAGTTGCCAAAAGAAATTGAGTCGAAACTTCTGCACCCTAAACCATTTGTTCTTTGGTGTGTGGAACTATTGCTTGGAAACAATAATAACAATATTCATTTCTTTAAAGCGATAGCCATTGTTATAACGATTAATTTCTCATAAGTTTTTTAACACTTTATTTTTCGTTTTAATTTATAACTAAAACAGTAATTTTATATGTTTGTTTAGAAACTGCACGGCGAGTTCTCAACTCTAATCCCAGATAACTCTGCTCTCTGGAATCGACTTATTGCAAGTCAGTTTATGTAACGAAAAATAGTGATAAATTATTTAATTATATAACGGGGTCGTTCTATTGTAACTAAAATTTCATAAATAGCAGATATGTTGTCATTGAAGAAAGTGCACTATGGGAGATTTAAAAAATGTTGACCTGGCGGGACACGAACCTTGACCCTACCCATCGATCCGACGCTTAACCAAGGATGTTCTAATAGAGGATATGCGATTTCAGCATGAACATGAAGCCAAACGTCACTGCCTGGTCCCGCCCAGTTAGCCCATTCACTCCAAACAAGGACATAGTTTTCGACTAACAAAGACGGCAGCAAGCTCTGTAGCTGTCTGCTAACAAATCATGTGCGTCGCCTTGGTCGATGCTCAGTTGTTTTTTCGCTTCACCCTTTCGCTGTGTATGAGATAGCTATAAGCGTATTAGAATATCCTTGCGCATAACTCACTACACTAAGCGACCAGCTCCCGGCAATGCTTAGGAAACGATCGTTATGCTTCGACTCTTAGAACATCCTTGGGCTTCGGCAACAAGCAGTTCCACGTGGTAGAGCAAATGCCCAATAGATGGCAGCACTTCCTGGATATTTCTGTAGAGATACGGTCTAGTTAGCGGTTTTTAAGCTGTGAACCATGGACTCCCAGGGGGACACGCAGTGATTCGGCCAGACCCCACCCTGTGGGGGGTGTTACCCCCCCCCCCCCAAAGTCTCGACAACACCCTCCCAACTTTAAAAATTTTGCTCTGAAAAATCCGATAGAAACCGTACAAAACGTCACTTACACCCAGTTTTGACTTTAACCCTCCAAACTAAAAATCCTGGCGGAAACCCTGGCCGGCCACGACGACCTCACAAGGGGGCCGCGAAGGCTGAACGAAAAGTTAATTATCATATTCTGCAGTTAAAATGGGAGGAAAGAAGAAAAAATAAAGGAATGATAAAAAATTTTGTGCTTCGCTGTGGTACATTCACATACTTACAAGGAAACCGTGAATGAGACCATATCAAAACCTATCTTGAAATTCTGCTGACAGACTGCGACGTATAAAAAGATTGTATGCAAGAAAAAACCCATAGCTCCTCCTTTCGGCTTTCCACCGGAAAATTCCCGAGATCGAAGTTGCAATATTAAGTTCAAATTGTACAAAAGTGATGGCTCCTATACTAAAATCAAGAACACAGTTTTTAAGTAGTCTTGCAGTCTGGGAAAAGACGCTAGAACTTGCCATTCTTTTATTCCAGAGGACGAAAGTTGAAGCCAAGTACAGGGGCGTAACTTCTATGGCACAAAACCCCGCAATGTGGAGTGGCCCGACACTGTAGGCTTTCAATGGGCCGAGTCGACCTCCGGCCTTGGATATTCTCTTGCGGTGGGGGAACATAAAATATAGTTACACCTCTGGCAAGGAAAATCATATTATTAGTGAAATGCATTGCCAAATACATAGGGAAACCACAGTAGCTAAGAAGATACCAATTAAAATATAAGAAGATCTTGCATGAATCAGTCCTGAATCAATAAAGAGCACAGCACTGAACTAAAAAAAAAAAAAATAATGGCTTTTGATATGGACAGCAAACCAGCAATATTTGCTACACGGTAAATTTCGTTGGATATCACGAAACAAAATTATATCTCGCTTTTCGGAATTGAGGGATAAGATGCAACATTTCCCCATGAAGAAGCGATTTTTTTTTTACGGATTTACCTATTTAGTAAAATCAGCATATCTGTCAGATATCTTCATCATTTAAATATACTTAAATCTTCAACGAGAAAAGGGGACCACGGTGGCTCAACGACAGTGTGACGCTCAAAGAGTGCACTGTGATCGTTGCATGCGTGAGAGCTGAGTGAAGGGAGTGAATGGAGTGAATTGGATTGTGGTTTAACAGAACTAATCAGGAAGTGAGATTGTAGAATACATATTTAAAAGTTACTATACGAAAAAGTTTTGTTATTAGTGTTTTATCGATTAATAATCAATTGTTCGGAGGAGATAAACCATAAACTGTGATATGTAATGGGGAATTCGCGAGTGTATTGGAAATTAACCATGAAATTTGGATCTTCTAGCTTTGGAAAGATGCCCAGAATCACTCAATTTACGTTGCTGTAAATGATGTTCTCTATTGCTCCTGGAAGAGATTTATTCCGTAAAGGGATAAAAACACAAGACAAACACATATATACACAGAAAGACAGACAGACAGAGAGAGGCAGGCGAGAGACGCACACTGTGTATTCATAAGCGTTAAAAATTTCATTTCTTTCCGTGTCATTCGCCATTTTTCTTTTCTTCTTTTCTCCCTCATTTTTTCGTTTTTTCCCCGTCTTCTTCCATGCTTTCTCTGTGTGTGTGTGTGTGTTTGAACAAGACATTTTTTGTTGCATTGCACAATGACGATTCCTGCATGATGTCCATATTATTATTATTTTCCTTTTCCTCGCATTAATTCCTATTCCTTAGAACTTAAAGTGAATGGAATTTTTTCCTTTCTATCTCGTGGTTCTCTAAATTATGCTGAAGCACTCAATATTTCTTCCTCTAAATAGAGGAATATCCTGGCATGCTATGTTTTTGCGCATATTTGTACTTTCACGTTGGTCGTCTAATTGTTAGGTGTACATCGAAACAATTCTGCTGGAGGATAGAGCTAGTATTTCTTATAACTCCAACCTCCATTTATTATTGTGAGTGTACAATGTATACAGGGACGTAACTAGGCCCAGCGGGGACCCGGGCGGAGATTTGCTAGCGCCCCCCAGGACCATGAAAATATAGGTCGTATAATTACCTTCTTTTTTATTTTAGAGATATAAATAACAGTAATGTACAGGAGGTACATTACCAGTACTTTTATGAGGTACATAGGTTCATACCATTAAATTTCATAGGCCTAATTGTATTTTATTTTAAGTTGTACATTGTTTTCTAAATTGTCTTTTTCTTTAACCAGACGGAAGAAAAGGATATAAGCCTTAGTCCTGAGAAATTAATATCAAGAAAATACTATAATTTGAATATAAGAGGTTTTATCCAAATTGTTTAAACTTTTCAAGCAGGATTAAATAACATTTTGTAGAAGTTTTCAGTTTTTATTTGAAGCTGGAATGAATAACACAATCTTATACCTTCTTTGAAAAAATAAACTTTCCCCTTTAGCATAAAAAATAATGTTATAGATTCCAATGAAACATTCGAAATTAATTTAAAATTACAAATATGTTACAGTCTGTGCAGTATTATCATCCATAACATAAAAATAAACAAAAGAAAGTATTGTAGCTATAATGTATATCCATAGAGTTAAGAATATAAATAGATGGAACCTTAGGCTGTTTTGTCAGAGAGGGGAATGAAGCCAAGAGACGGAAGAGACGAGGCATTTCCGCCATATTGACTGGCCTCATATTTAGAGACCCTCTTTTCCGAGTATTGCCTCTCTGAGGTGCACTCATCCACCTATCGAAAAAGGCAATCCTCACAATACTCGGTATAGAGGGACTCTAATGGGGCCACACAAGACGGCTGCCGATTAACCGTAATTTGGCTTCATGTGACGTCATGTATGTTCTCTCTATTTTCTTCCTAACTCTATGTGTATATCATTGAATAATAATTGACTACAAAGAAGCTGAAGAAAAAAACATAATGGCAATGATAAATTGCCCAATATTAGGCTACATTGTGGTAGAAACAAATAGTTGTAAACTCAAAATACAACCAGCAAACATAAATACAGAATTAATATTACAATTACTGTCATTAAATATTCATTAGGGACTTTCAATTTATTTAAAGGACTTTTTTCTTGCTTTTTTGTCAGCAAAACCATCAATTATTTTTTTTAAACATTTAATTGTTTTGCCTTCTCATTTTCGATTGAACACTATATAAGAGATGCTGTAGCTTTTATTTAACATCGGAACTTTCGCACTACACATATTTTAAATATATTTTTCACGCATTTCAGTATCTTTTATGGCTATAGGAACGCAAGACGTAGTATTTTGAGGCATTTCTAGTGCTTCATGGGCAGAAGTAGCTAAACTGCATATTATTAAAAGATTATTGGTCTGTTTATATTTCCCTTAAAAACTTTGTTTTAGACCTTTATACCTGTAATAATTTGTTGTGCCATCATGTGTGTTAATTTGTGCATCAAGTAATAACATGAACATGTTCTCTTTATCTTGTAATCCATAACCAAACAGCCAAGTAGGAAACCACGCTATATTGCCAGTAAAAGAATTGCCATAGATTATATGGAAAATAGAACTGCTTCTATTGAGAGAACACATCGGAGATGCCATGAAAAATCGTACAATTCGTGCTTTACACGATCAGAGAATGTAAACGATAAATTGCATACGAGGGTTCGTCTAAAGTGGCCTTTAGAGGAAACGTATCTTTTGTCCATCTTGTCATCCCGTCTTGCTCATTGGCCTCTATCTGAAAGAGATACTGGTCTGATCGCTGCCATAAAAGTATTAATGAATATATGATGCCAAGGAGCGGAGAAGGCAGTTAATCTCATTCTCGATTGTCCACTTCCAGCCTAAATCAAAATGGACCAAAATTTCAGTTCCAACTCAGTTTTTACGCCTGTTATCTGTGTATGGCCCGTTTTCCGATTTATATGTTAATTCTTGTGTAAAAAAAAAAAACGTAAATATTGTACACAGAATGTACTATTCTATCCCGTCTTGTACGTACATAACTTATAAGAAATAAGGCTGATTTTCATGCCCGCTTGTGTTGCCTTCTTTGCTTGCGATTTGGATGAATATCCAATTAATAGCAACGTAATAAAAAACACGTGTATCAATTAGCTACTCACTCTAATCGCAAGCTTCCATGGAAAGCAGCCCTTAATGCCTTGTTTACATTACTAACATCTTACCATTGTTAACGTTTAACCGAGATCATTTTAGTAAATACAAGTTGCAGTTAACGTGGGTTTCAAAGCTAAACAAAAGCTGGTCGTTAAGCGCTGCTCCACTTGGTGAGTTCCTTTCTTTATCGAAATATATAGTATCCTTGTGGTGCGAATCACTTTTAAAGTATAAAAGAATTATGGCAGAATTAATCTACAAAATATTACGCGATTAGCATCTTACTTCCCTTTGTTTCCTGCATTGCTAGTCGTTCCTTTCTTTGTTTGTTTATTCCTTCGTTGTATTTGGGAGATTTCGTTCAATAAGATGCATGGCATGCGGTATGCAGTTGTTATTTGCAGCAACAATTATTTTAAAACAAGAAAATTTACAGAGAAAGGAACCATTTAGTTTAGATCTCCTTAAGATAAGCGTTTATCGTTGTGGGGGAGGATCGTTGCAAATCAAAAGAAGTTTTATGTTCAAGTACTTTTCTTAGTAGACTCTGTATGTGGTGCTCAATTCTGTTCGCTCAAGTGTAAAAGATAGAAAAATGCTATAATGCGTTGAATTGCCTCTTTTCGAATTGAATTAAGGTATAACTTCTTTAAGCATCTTTGAATTGGACTAGGATATGGTAAAGTAAATAATGGGAAAGGTAGCGGTCAGGAACTTACCTAAGTGCCATTCCGAAATTCGCTTAGTAAAGAGAAGGAACCCTGGAAAATCTCAGTCAAGATGGTCGCGTGAGGTTTGAACTTGAACTTTATTTACGACTTTCAGGCATCTAAGGCTCAGGCCGAGTCAGGGGAGAGGAAAGGATGCGGATAGATGTCGGCCAGGATCTAAGTTGAAGGTACCATCCCGGCATTTGCTCCGTGTGTTTGGTGAATACCCCTGGAAAACCTCAGTCAGGATGGTAGGTTGCTGGGACTGAACCCACGACCTCCCGAATGCTAACCCAAACTTCTACCACTAAGCTAAGATCGCTTGGTCCATGAGGTTTGAATCCACCTGCCTATCCGCTGTCAGCGACTTTCAAGACAAGCCGAAAGCGACAGATCCTTCAAGATATACTAATTCCTCTCAATTCAGTTCCTCTGGCGCCATCTTTCTGTCTCAGAATCCTTCTATCAATTAGTTGGATTTCTTACTCTTTCCCCTCAACCATACCTCTCAGGATGGTCGGTCACTGGTATCGAACCTAGGACCTCCAGAAAGCGAATCAAACGCTCTACCAGTTATTCTGCCAACAATACATCGATATTCTTGCTTAGCAATTCTTCAATTTGTGGGCTTGCAAGCAATTTATCTCTGGGAGTGTCACTCTCCAAATTTGAGAATATCCCAAAGTTTAAAATTTAAACGATCAAATATCGATAGAAACCGTGCATGACTCCACTTACACCCTCCCTTATTTTACACTCCCCACAAACTGGAAGTCCTGGCTGAGTCCCTGCACTCAACCAATTGAGCTATGGCCACTTCGTGCTTTACAGAATTTCGCGATCCTAGGCATGGGACAACGGTGAGTACTATCAATTTTATGTAAGGTAAGTGTCCCGATTATGACCTGGGTTCCCAATATGGCCCACCCCTCAGATATCTGCAGCTATCCGTTGTTGCTATTAGATCTCACAATAAATTATATCCTAATGACAAAAGAAAGCATTTTCCCGCGACTCATTTTTTTGTGATTAGCGTGAGCGGTATCAGCTCCAGTTGAAGTGGAATATTGAGCAAAAAATTGGTTACTGTTATTTGAGCATAGTAAGTAATGTGTTGTTTCAGTATCCATTGTTGAAAACCTAATCAGTATAATGTATGGATAATGTAGCTATGCGAGCATACGAGATCATAAAATGTGTGTGACGCAATGCATTGCATTGTGTAACTAGCAGGCGCCAGAAAAAACAAAGAGGTCAATAGTGCGCAATATGGCCCACCGTCACATTGGCCAAAATGCATAACTATTTAAAATGAAAGCATTGGATATTTCAATAGTTTATATTGAACACTCATCATCATAATATTGAGTAATTAAGACGAAGATAATGCCAGGTAATAAGGAAGTTATCTATTCCAATACAAAGAATAAGAAGATTAAAACCAAAACAAAGCAAGTGTCATCACGTTTAAAACGATCAGAATTTCTGCAACTGCTTCTAATAGTCCTGAAGAACCGACACTGAGTTGCTCCAAGTCTTGCGAAACTTGGTTTTGTTACCTTGTCAGGAAGACAGGGTTGCAGACATGCTCTTTGCGTGTCTTAGCGCAAATACGTTCATAAAGAGTGTGCTGGAATGACCGCTAAAGATCACGGACCATTTCTTTGTCCCTCATGTGAGACGTGGCGTTCTAAACTTCTTCGTTTGTGTTACACTTTTTCTTATTTATTCATATTTCGTCTTCATGTATGTTCAGTTGTTTTTCACAAATTTTGGTATTTTGTATTAATATCGTAATGAGATAGTAACTGTGTCAGTAGGTAAGCGTGACAAACACATAAAGGTGTTTATGTCAACACAAACAGCAGACGACAGTAAACCCTGGTGGTGGAACAAAGAAATCTCCAGAGGAAGAAGAAGAACACATTATAAAAAGGACCAACAACAGGAGTCTACATCACAATCAAATGGTCACTTCTCCCTTCTGTAATCCTGGGACCTGGTACGGGGTCCACACC
Source organism: Lepisma saccharinum (assembly GCA_022664845.1). Lineage (NCBI taxonomy): Eukaryota > Metazoa > Arthropoda > Insecta > Zygentoma > Lepismatidae > Lepisma > Lepisma saccharinum. The sequence goes on from JAGDQP010000153.1 coordinate 11,006, forward strand.
TAGAAGCAAACAACCAGCTATACCTGGGACCTGGTACGGAATCCGTCTCAAGTCAAATGTTCAAAGAGAAGTGATCCACTTAGTCACATAGCAGCAAAAGACACGGGTCCGAGATCATTATAGTTGTACTTATAAATCGGGCTAGTGAAATATTATTGTATCAAACTTATATTGGGAACTTTCATAATAAATTGGTGTTGGGAAAACACAAACCAAGACTTGTTCTATTCACAGTGATTCCTACTCGATCCTGCTCTACCTCTATTTTATATGACCCGTAAAGGATCATAACGATATAATTTCTTGTGTTTTCAATGTTATATAAATTATGTATGCTTGAAATGTATATCTCTCAGTATGTAGCATATTTGAGTAATACAGAAAGTTTACACATCATTTTTGCCATACGCTTCTGTTTCTATAGCGGGCCATATTGGGAACACCATGTTCCCAATATGGCCCACTGGAAACACTTTAGTTTTCGATTTATTACATTTTTATACGTCATTTCTAGGAAGCAATTTTTTTCAGTTGTCCAAATAGTCTCCCTATTTGATGGTTCAGGCCATTAGTACGAATAAATAGTCTTTCTTTTGAAAAAATCAACAAAGCTTAGGTGAGCCATATTCGGGACCCCTACCTTATATTAATAATGTCAATTGCAGCTGCATTCCGCCATTAAAACAGGATATGTGGGTATTGAGGACGATCCTTCTTGTTCATATTATTTACTTAACAGTCTTAAAAGTAAGATATATATATATTATAGAAAAAAAGGAAATTGGAAAGTAAAGTGGAAAACACGGTACGTTAAAATGAAAAAAAAATAAGGGCTGATTTTCTTGAAAGTTTGTGTTGCTTGTGATTTGGGTGAGTATTCAATTGAAACACGTGTTTTATGGTCCCCTATTACGTGTTCTACGTCTAAAGGATGGATTTCATGAATGCTTGGGTTGTTTGCGATTTGGGTGAATAGCCAATTGAGACATGTGTTACAACACCTAATAAAACTTCACCACAAAACACCACGTGCTACAATTGTCTACTCACCCTAATCGCAAGCGAAGCAAGTAACGCAAGCGGACTTGAAAATGAGCCATAACACCTATTTCAATTGGCTATTCACCCAAATCACAAGCAACGCAAACTTTCATGAAAATCAGTCCTGAAAGGGTAAAAGTTGACAAGCGGCAATCGAACTCCGGAAAGGTATTCACAAAAGCTATCGTAAGTGAGCATGTAAGACAAGTTTTACGATTCCCCTAAGTTTGTGATGTATATTCGAATTCACGAAGCTCAGATAAATCAAACTTACGACAACCGTAAAAGAAACAGCCTTAAATGAAACACGTCAAAAAAAATGAAGAAATTTCCAGTTCGACGCTACAACACTGATGATAAGTGATGTCACCTTAAGCTTCAGCCAACCAGAGATTGAGAAAATACTATGTGTTTCGTGTATAGGTTTTTCATGTGTAGGAACACTTAGGCCCAATCCTAAAAACACATCTATGTTACACATTGAGACAGTGCACGTTACTCATTTCAGTCCTTTCTGTTTTTAAATGTGGTTTGGATGTTTAAAGTTGCTGAAGTAGGTTATACGAAAGATTATGGTATTAACAAAGTCATCAAGTAATCACATGTACCGGTATGTATTTTATTTCTTCAAACTTCCTAATCACAGAGCGTTATAATCACGGCTTGTGCTATATACCTTAAAGTTAAGGCTATTTCAATGATCAAAAAGGCCGCAGAGCGCTTTGTGAATACACATCAGTCTTAACGACAAACTTACGGGTGACCTTACGATGGTTTTCATTGAGTGATCGATGTTCATTTTTGTGAATTGAGAGGCTGGTCGTCTTTGCCTTAATAGAGCATGTTTTAAGTGAACGTTAGAACGTAAAACAGCTTTGTGAATTCGGCCCCCGATCTCTAGGTGGCAAGCTGACACTCTACCAACTGGTCTACCCAAGCTGCTGACGAGTAAGGGCTGGTTTTCATGAAAGCTTGCGTTGATTGCGATTTGAGTAAGTAGCCAATTGAAACACGTGTTTTATTGTAAGGTAAGTGTAACACGTGTTTCAACTAGCTATTCACCCAAATCGCACGCAAAGCAAGCAATGCAGGATTTCATGTAAATCAGCCCTAACGATTTGGACAGAATATTATCACCGCACGCCGTAGAAAACATGATGTCATTAGTATTTCAGCTATTTCCAGCAATCTTATAACGTATCTGAAAAGCCCACATTCCTTAAAAGTGTCTGGAAGAACTTTGGCACGAAAAAAAGCGTGTTTGAAAATTGTACCTTATCCGAACACTTTTAATTCTTTTTATGCGTAAACATTGTTGTAAATAATCTTTATCCATGTATATCATGAAGATGAATGTCCTCGTAGGTGTGAAGAATTTCTCAAGAACGATTTCATACACATTTTAATATTCCTGAACAGTCCTGATGTCAGAAGTATGTAAATAAAGAGTAACTGTTTAGTACGTTTAGTGTCCAATAGAAGTCGACGATGTATCAACATCGGAACTTGTTTTATGGGAAGATACGGATGATGACCTTTAAAGATTTTGGTTGATATATTTTGAGACAATATCCACATGATCTATTTCATTGAATGAAGGTGAAGAATGAAGCAAAGTATTTGGTTCAAATCCCACAAGTCACTGTCAGTTATGAGAGAAAATTAATGATACTGACAAGGTGGTGCACTTTGCACGCTGAAACCTCCGTTGAAATATGTGTTTCGATTTTGGATGATTGGCTCACAAAGCAGAGCCCGCAGGGCGCTGAAAAGCTCCTTAGGTGCACATCTTAAGAGCCCAGATCTAATGCTGTGTCAGTTAGTTGTAGCCCAAACGATGCAGGCCAAGTCACCGGAATTGGTCATACTAGCTGTGTAAAAAAGGGTTCCCTTATAGAAACGATTTACCTTCAAATTGCCACTGTAGGGAGATTTTTGACGTAGTATCTCAGTCTAGACCCGTTGTCACTTGTCATTATGAAGCAGCAGTCGTTGGGAATTGTTGATGTTAGTCCATTTCCGAGGTTCTACAGGGATAATTTCATTAAGAGAGGTTCACCTTCAGAAGAATTAAACACCACGCAACATAATAGGTTTAAAAATAAGTCTGCTTCAAGAAGTAGCCGTAGCGAAGTCAGGAAGATAAAATTACTTAAACTCTATTTCTTTTAACTACTCAGGATTTCAAGTGGCATACGTATTGAGTTAGAAGTAGTGTCAGGACATCGTTTCTTGTGAAGAGGTCGTCAAGAACTATGCTTGGATACAAATCATCTTTATGGTAGTTAATCATCTAATCTACCAATGTACCAAATTGGCAACTGGAAGCAGCTGCTAGGAGTAATGCGCCTGCGCGAGAGCCTTAATAGGACATTCTATGTTTACACACTACTGAACTTACGATTCTCTTACATAGAGTACTCTTCTTTCCCACACAGCACACAATGTTGAATTTTGACGTTGTATTTGGAAACGTTGAATTATACGTTTTATCAACGTAATTTAATAAATGCTTAAAGAATGACCAGTATTAAACGTTCATTAAACGTTGAATTAAATTGTGCTCTTAAACCTTCTAAAATGGTGGCAAGCACAACGTTGAACGTTTATGAGTTTTCCTAATCTACAGAAACAATTTTCAGTGATAGTTTTATGCTTAAACTTCACTATGTGTTATATAATATCAGTTTTTCTTGATGGAAACGCACTTCTATTTGACATTCATACAATGCCTACGTTATGCGTTTGTCTTTTGTTCTCTCAACTCTTAAAGAAAGGCGCTTCTTCTTTGTTTGTCTGCTGACTTAACTCCAACGGTGTGGGGGAGCCGGAAGGCGGTTTAGTTTGAGGAAGGATGAAAGAAAATATACTAGAAAATGGGAATGACATAATGTGAGTATAATTTTATTTTCCTGTATTTTATCAGTTATATGTGTTTAAGTTTTTGCCAATTCGAGAAAATTAGTAGTAAACAGGATCAAGTGATTAAGGAGATGTACTTTCAATACGCTATATTTTAGTAGCAAAACGCACTTATACACGATGTATAACGTGCAAGATGTTGCATGGATTATATCATCTGTCGCATGAAGAAGATACCTGGAAATCAGTCGCGAAGAGTGTAGAGAACTGCTCCATTCTATGGTGTTAGGTTACAGATAGTACAGAAGCAGATAAGGCTTGCAACGCGGCTTTTTGCGGTGGGCACGATGTCAGCGCACGGCTGTTTTCAGCCACTTTGAGTGGTTTTCGCTACCGGTTTGGCCTCCCCCCCCCCCGTGCGAAGGTCGCCCCTGGTACTCGTTTTCAGAGACTGGGTCTACCTCCGGGGTTTACGGCCTAGGTAAAATTGTCTCAACTTCTCCCACCGGGAATCAAACCCGGATTGTTGGTTTGTCACGTTTGGAGAGAAGTAAAATTTAACTTTCAGGACAAATTTCGTACCTTTCCCCCAAAATCCCTACTTATAACGAATATTTAAATCTGTACAGATGAACAGAACAATGTAAGTTTCCCAGACCGAAGCCTAGTACTTCAATGTTCAGTACGATACGCTTTAATTGAAATTACAATTTTAGGGTAGATATCAGGTTAAAATCCTATAATCAAAGGATTTTTCCTGGAATCAACTCTAAAATTGTATCGTACTGAACAGTGAAGTACCAGACCGCCTCGATCTGGGAAACTTATATTATTCTGTTCGTCTTCACAGATTCAAATATTCGTTGTAAGTAGGTTTTTTTGTTAAAGGTACGAAATTTGTACTGAAGGTTGAATTTTGCTTCTCTCTAAACGTTGTATAAACTTTAACTTTTTGTAAATGACAAAATAAAGTTGTGGAAAAGGTTTAATTCAACGTCTTTAAAACTTTTTTGAAACGTCAGATTCAGCGTTGAATCAACATTTCTTAGAATACTAATCCGATAATTGTATAAACGTGGAATCAACGTAAATTCAACCAAAATTCAACGTTTATTAAAAATTTAAGAAAAAGTTGAATAAACGTTTATTTAACGTGATTGTGCTGTGTGGGTTCCTTCGTGTAAATATTCCTTATGATCTTTGATTTTCATTTTTCATTCTATGTGTATGTTGTTGAAATATCAAACCATTGAGAAGTTTTTGCCTATAAATAAATAATTGAGGGTGACAATATTTGTGTTAGAGTTAAGGCAAATATAAGTTATTCAAAAAGTTGTAGTGTTTGGTTGAAGAATTGCTACAAGGAATCAGGAAACAATTTTCTTTGCATATTTATCACTTGAGCATTCATACAATCAGTAAAATCAACAATTTGTGATTAGTGAAGTGAATTATTTTTATTTTGCTTAATTCATGGGAATTCATACACATTCGTTATTAGTTGAACGAATTGTGAGAAATAAGTAAAAGCAATCAGTCGAACAATCTTAAGCATAGAACTTTCTCTGCATGAGAATACTCTCAGGACTCATTTTCAAGCCCGCTTGCGTTGCTTGTGATTAGGGTGAGTAGCCAATTGAAACACGTGGTGTTTGGTGGTGTAGTTTTATTACGTGTTGTAATACGTGTTTCAATTGGCTACTCACCCAAATCGCAAGCTAGCTTGAAAATGAGCCATCAAGCGTGGATTGTCGACATGACGAGCTATCTATGTATATTCATCAAGAATAAAGATACTATACAACGTAAAGATCACAGCAAGATTTTAGCTGACAATATAAATACAAAGATCAAATAATTTTTATATTTGTTTTTGTAACTAATAGTTTGTATGCGTATTGTATCGCTTAACGATTCAAATAAAAGCATCGTTTTTATTAGTCACGTCGGAACTGCAAATGAATGGTGTTATTCTTTACTTCATCACAAACTGTTGATATACAATACATTCTCGTTCAGTCCAAACACGAGTGAATTTCTGGCTTGTTAGTTATCGTAAAATTCATCATCTCATCAACCGCACTTCGCACAGAATTGAATATTGACTCTCCTTCTTCCAAACCATAACATAATAACGACCACCGATTCCTGTCGCCACAACTTGTGGCTAGACGCTGATCATTTTGTAGAGACTATGTGTAAACCACTATACTTTCTTCCAAGAATATTAATTTTGATATACTTGCGAGTTAATGTTTTTGCTAGTTTTCCACTCTTTGATAAATAAGCCTACTTGATGTTTATTTTCAAAGAAATATTTCGTCAAATCCATAGAGTTAGGAATAGAACAGAGAGGGCTTTCATGACGTCACATGAAGCCAAGTTTACGGTTCAGCGGCAGCCATATTGTGTGGCCTCATTTGAGTGCCTCTTATATCGAATAGTGTAGGTCAGCTGGTGACCCTTTTCAAACGCACATTTCTGTCGCGTGACTACAAATGTGCAGCACATCACATCTAGGATATTCTCAAACATTTTATAAGTGTCAATGCTCTGCGAAACAACTGTCTTTTCGAGTAACGATAGCCATTTTGGAGACTACATCTGATATGCGCTTTTCCCAATAAATTTATATTTGTAAAAGAAAGAATGAGAAGACAATGCTCGGTTTAGAGGACCTCTAAATATGGAGCCAGTCAATGAGGTGGAAGCGCCTCGTCCCTTGCGTCTCTTGGTTTCTCTCTCTTCGTCCAGAAAACAACCTCACGCTACCTCTATTCTATTCCTAATGGTCAAACCATGAACACGATAAAGGAAAGAGTAGTAATCATATTTCATGGTTGCAGAGAGTCTGCTTTTTTCTTCTTAACAACCGCTGACAATATTTTACTTCACACTGTAAAAGCTACTACAGTGATGAACTAGAAGACAACCAATTTTGATAACTGTTTGTACATAGGCCTATGCCCATTCTTGTATTACTAATTTTTAATCTGCCATAAATATCATCGTCTAGAAACAGATCATCTCTTGTTAGCCAATTGCATATTTATCATAGTTTACGGTCTTGGTGCGAAGATGCATTAAAACTGTAATAATTCATCTAAATTAGTCTTTGAAAACTAATAAGACAACTGAAAGCCAAGAGCGCTGTTGTTGTTCGACTGTGACTGTGTTCAACGCAGTAAACACTGAGCTGCTCTGTGAGAAAAAGTTCATAGAACTATAGGTTGTCAGACGTGGCGTCATTGACTTTTAACTAAATATTAAAATTGCACGGTAGACCAAAATTAACAAAACTTGAATCTGACAACCTATAGTTTTTAGTTGATAGTTCTATAAACTTTTGCTCAAATAGCAGCTCACTGCGTTGAATGCAACCATTAAATATTTATTTTCCTTATCTTAAAACTTAAAATCAGATTTTCCTCGGATATCTTCCTTTCGTTTAGCTGAAACTGTGCTTCTTTGCAAAAATATTAACCCTGGCGGAAGAGATAGAACGAAAAATATTGTTCTCTTCTTCGGTTGCTCCCAGCGAGCTCTACATAACGATACTAGAGTGGACTGCTTTGGTTCAGTTCTACCTACGTACAATCGACCGCTAAACTTCTAGTCAACGATAAGTTGAGGCCAAGTCTGATTTTTTTTTTATTATTATTATTATTATTTTTTATTGAGAGTACGCTAAATGAGAGTTCCATTCAACTTAGTGCTGACTAGAAGTTTAGCGGTCGATTGTAAACTGACCCTTAGTGTCGAAAGATAGAGGCCAGAGCAAATATTTAAACTCGTTTGTCCACTTTCAATCTAATCCAATATGAACCAAATTTTCTGTTCTCAGTATTCTAAGCTTGTTATCGCTGTGCGGATTGTTTTTAGATTTATGTACTAATTCTTTAGTTATACTGTATTCTGCATATAATAGTAAATTCTGTAAAACATAATTACGTTTTTTACAAGAATTAAGGCATAAATCAATAACAAGCCTCACAGCCATATCAAGCGTAAAACATTGAGTTGAAACTGAAAATTTGGTCCATATTGGTTTGGATTGGAAGTGGACAAACGATATTAAGTGTCCCCCTCCGCTCCCTGGCTTCACATATTCATTAAATTTTCAATGGCAGCAGTCAGTCCAGTGTCGCTTTTAGATAGAGGTCATTGGTTGCCCCTGAACAAATTAATTAGTAATCTGTCAAATGAAATAGTAACATTATGCAGCAGTAAATTAAACATTTTAATAACAAGATGTACTGTACATTATTTTACGTGTTATAAATGAATCAAAATTTTTTTATATTAGATGACAATACATATATTAAGTTCCGTTATTATTCGTATGTGCGTATGACATGATTTGTTTGTTGACTATACATGATTAGAATTATTGATCTTTTTCTTCCAACAGAACTGTTATTTACAAAATAGCAATTTAAAATATAAGACAGATGATTGTCTTTTCCAGGATAAATATTATTATTGTAATTGTTCTTTTTTAGATTTCTTCGTTTGTTATTGGTCTATTCTTCATGTACGATATACAAAAATGTTAAAGTTTAACGTTTGCCTTTACGTTTGGTTTTCTTCCCTTTCTTATCAGCTCTCCTGGAAGCTTCTTCTTCTTCGTATGCCAAAATCTGTTGCATGAATGGACTTTCATTCTGTAATTCATCTAAATACTCCTGATAGGTTAGATCAGTAGATGCACCTGGACGATTTGGGTCGGATTCAACTCTTACTGTCCTTCCAGAGTGAAGAGGGAGTTGCTCCGATCTTTGACCTTGACCGCAGCCACTACAATATTGGCCTTCGTACTCTTCCTCTTCCGGGTCAGGAGCTTCGGTGTCAACCGTAGGACTTCTTTCAGTTGGTAAATAATCGATAAAACCTTCCTCATCATCAAATTCAAAATAATAATCCTCATCATATTCTGGCATTTGTTCATCTTCTATTAAAATATCTAGCAAAGGTGATCTTGACGTAGCTTCCACCAGTCCTTCTGGTGGTTGTGCAAGACGATCTGGTGATTTCACTTGTTGCTCAACACTTTCTTCTTCCTCATCTGTTGCTTCATCAAGTAAAGCATCTTCCCCGTATGCTTCTTGACCTGGAGAATGTCGTTCACTTCGCCTGTCTAACGGTTCACGACTTTGTGGAACTTTCATCCCCAGATCTCCTAAGAATTTCATTGCTTCTTCTTGTCGCTTTCTCAAGTACTCTTCAGCTTCTCGACGCCTTCTTTCTTCCTCGGATTCTTGGCTCTCCCGCATTACAGTGCCCAACTGACGTCTTTTCTTTCGCGTTTGTGGAGAGGTTACTTGACTAATTGAACTGACCGGAATTTCAATTTGTTCTTCAGTTTCTTCACAGCGACATTCCGAGTTCTGCTCCTCTCTAGCTATTTCCTTTTGTCTTTCCAACCATTCCTCTGCATCAAAATCTCCAATTGGTGGCTTTTCAATATTATCAAACTTTGAACCAGGTAATTTAGGACTCTTGATTAAATTACGCCTATCCCTATGACGGCTTCTTACTGGTTCTATTCCCCGATCTTTCAAATGCTTCGTAGCTGCTTCTTTTCTCCTTCCCAAGTATTCATCACTCTTGCGGCCCTTTTGTGCTTTCTCGAGCTTTTCACCGACAGATTTCTCCGTTCTTTTAAGATTTTTTCGTGTTTGTGTCGATGATGGTGTTCTCTTTGAATCTTCTTTAAATTTTGATGATGCAAATCTACTAGATGATTTAACGTCAAGTTCAGAATCTATTTTTGGACTTTTAATTGGTCGCGGACCTATCAAGTCTTTACGTTTTATTTTTGAGATGCTTTCAGATCCTAATAAAGGTCCTCTCTCTCCTCCTGATCTCTTGCTGATCGATTTTTGTAGCTTATTTAAAGAATCATCCCTCTCACGTTCTGTTTGTTCAATTGAATCTTCTTCCTTTGATTCCTGTTCAATTTGTAGAAATTCACGCATGGAAATATCTCGACGAGGTGGCCGCCGTACTCTTGGTGTACGTCTACCCGTTCGCTTATCCCAAGGTTGTCGCTTTCTTAGTGGTTTCATTCCTAGATCTTTCAAAATCTTCATAGCTTTTTGTTTCTCCTTTCTGAAATAATCGTCTATTTCGCGATCTCTTCGTGCTTTCTCGAGATTTTTTCTGATCAATTTGCTTTTTCTTGTTTCAGGTGTAGACCGTGATCTCTTAAGGTCGTCTGAAGACTTCAACGATTCTATTGTAGAAGACGATTTAGGGCGACCAGTACCTCTCTTAGATGTTCTACTTATCTGCGAAGTTGCGAAGTCCCCATGTTTTAATCTTGAAACTTCGTCCCTCTCCTTTCCTCTCACTTGTGCCTTTTTCTTTTTAATTAATTGTATCATCTTTTCCTGGCTTTCCTTCTCAGCAGCTTCTTTTCTTTTCTTTTCACTTGCTAATTTCTTTAAATATTCGCGATACTTTAGGTTATGCGTATTTACTTGTTTCTTACGAGGAGCTATTGATTTAACAGCAGTTTCACCTTCTTCGATTCTATCCCTCTCACTGATTGCTTCAACTGCAATTCCTATATCTGAAGTACTTGTAATTTCAGATGTTTCACTTTGATCTTCCGATGATTCTACCAATTGGGTTTTGGCCTTCTTTCCTCTCACTTGTGCTTTTTTCTTCTTAATCATATGTGTCATTTTTTCCTGGCTTTCCTTCTTAGCTGCTTCTTTTATTTTATTTTCACTTAATTTCTTTAAATATTCGCGATACTTTAGATTATACGTATTTACTTGTTTCTTACGAGGAGCTATTGATTTAACAGCAGTTTCACCTTCTTCGATTCTATCCCTCTCACTGATTGCTTCAACTGCAATTCCTATACCTGAAGTACTTGTAATTTCAGATGTTTCACTTTGATCTTCCGATGATTCTACCAATTGGGCTTTCGCCTTCTTTGCTCTCACTTGTGCCTTTTTCTTTTTATTCAATTGTATCATTTTTTCCTGGCTTTCCTTCTTAGCTGCTTCTTTTCTTTTGTTTTCACTTGCTAATTTCTTTAAATATTCGCGATGTTTAAGACTATGTGTATTTACTTGTTTCTTACGAGGAGCTATTGATTTAACAGCAGTTTCACCTTCTTCGATTCTATCCCTCTCACTGATTGCTTCAACTGTAATTCCTATATCTGAAGTGCCGGTAATTTCAGATGTTTCAGTTTGATCTTCCGACGATTCACAGTGACATACAGCTCTATTTGCTTCACGTTTCTTACGCTCTTCCTTCTCACGTAAATCTAATTCCTTTGATAGCTGTTCAAGTTTAAGAAATTCACGCATGGAAATATCTCGAGGAGGTGTCCGCACTACTCTTGGTGTACGTCTACCCGTACGCTTATCCCAAGGTTGTCGCTTTCTAAGAGGTTTCATTCCTAGATCTTTCAAAAGCTTCAAAGCTTCTGCTTTCTGCTTTTGCAGATATTCATCTACCTCGCGTTTTTTTCTTGCTTCTTCAAGTTTTTTGCTGACAGATTTCGGTCTCCTTTTCAAGGTTTTTCGTGTCGAAGATTTTTCGCGTCCTCCCTCTGCTTCTTCTGTTTTCAGCTGCTCATCTCCACTCTTTCGAGTTTGCAATTTAGAAACTTTGCCTGACGGAGTTCCCCTTCTCACGCGTGTTTGACTTTTCCCTGATTCTTTTTTACCTCTTGTTTTAGTTTGGTGTCTTTCTTGACTCGCACGGTCTAGTAAATTGATGGCACTAGAATCTGATTCATCCTGAACTGCGTCACTCTCCTGGCCTATGTTTGAAGGGAGTTTAAGTTGTTGGCCTGTCTGTTCTGCCAATGGGACTTTGGCCTTCTTTCGTCTCACTTGTGCCTTTCTCTTTTTAATCAATTGTGCCATTTTTTCCTGGCTTTCCTTCTCAGCAGCTTCTTTTCTTTTCTTTTCACTTGCTAATTTCTTTAAATATTCGCGATACTTTAGGTTATGTGTATTTACTTGTTTCTTACGAGGAGCTATGGTTTTAACAGCAGTTTCACCTTCTTCGGTTCTATCCCTCTCACTGATTGCTTCAACTTCAATTCCTATATCTGAAGTACTTGTAATTTCAGATGTTTCACTTTGATCTTCCGATGATTCTACCAATTGGGCTTTCGCCTTCTTTCCTCTTACTTGTGCCTTTTTCTTCTTAATCATATGTGTCATTTTTTCTTGGCTTTCCTTCTCAGCTGCTTCTTTTCTTTTCATTTCACTTAATTTCTTTAAATATTCGCGATACTTTAGATTATGTGTATTTTCTCGTTTCTTTCGAGGGGCTATAGTTTTAATAGCAGTTTCACCTTCTTCGGTTCTATCCCTCTCACTGATTTCTTCAATTGGAATTCCTATATCTGAAGTACGTCCTACTGGTCCATCCTTTATAGATTTAAGAGCTCTTTGCTTCTTTGTAAGCTCTTTGTCGCGCTCTCTTCTTGGCTTTCCGAGTTTTTCACCGGCAGATTTTGGTCTTCTTCCAACGATTTTACTAGCTCCTGATGATGATGGTCTTACAGTAGGATCGATCCTACCTCCACGTGATTCTAATTTTGATAATTTTGCGCGATTAGAATCAAGGAGTCTCTGTGTCCTCAATTCGAGGAGTTTTGCTTTCCTGGCAGCTGCTTCTTGTTTTTTCGCAATCGCTTCCTGTTTACGTTTTTCTTGCTCCCTTGAAAACCATTCATCCGCTTCTGTCTCAAGTTTTAGATATTCATCAAGGGAGATATCTTTAGGAGGCGCACGCGGCTTTTTTGGCTCACGTCTTCCCGTACGTTTATCCCAAGGTTGTCGCTTTCTTAGTGGTTTCATTCCTACACTTCTCAAGTACTTCAAAGCCGCTGCTTTCTGCTTTTGCAGATATTCATCTGTCTTGCGGTCTTTTCTTGCTTTCTCGAGTTTTTCGCTTGCTGATGTGGTTCTTTTTCTTCTAGTAGTTTTTGCTGTTTGTGATGATTCTGTAACTTCAGGTAAAAGATTTGGTTCTGCTGCTTCTATTACTTCTTCTTCCTGTTGTCTCACATCATCTTCAGCGACTGCGTCTTGTAAATTTATGCCTTCGTCACCCGAAACATCTTCTGGTAACATAGCCACATTTTGGCTACCTGCTGTGTCGCCGGTAGTTCCACCATGATCAGTGGTACCTGGTACGACTGCCCTTTCATTTCTTGCTAAATAACGTTCAAGTCTTGTTACTGCTTTACAATGGGCACATTCACAGTAGTCGATCTGCGATCTTTCCCTACATGCTTGAGTTTGCTCTCGGCAACGTAGTCTTCTTCTCCCTGCCATTGTACTTCGGGTTAAACTCTTTAATAAATTTCAATAGAAGTTCCTGTTGGAAAACAAAACATTGTTTTATTATATTAATTATTTTCATCTTGCACTGGCATCTATGGCGTGAGCCATCTATAACTTTGATACTTGTCCCTCCGTAGACATACCTTCAGGAGAAAAGAACTAGGAAGGAAACTGCTGAAAAGGCTGAAGATTTCAAACCCAGCATTTGTCTGTTGAGGGGTGGAGGTAGAGTTGTAATTTCCCCCTCTCTGCCAAATTCTTTCCTGGCTCTGTTTTCATATATATCTTCCAGGTTGGGAAATGAATACGATATTCTAGAATCTGGGAAAATCTTTCTCCTGTCTGGAAATTGTACAAATCCAACACTGGCTGTAATTCAGCATAAAACTATCAAATCCTCGATGAGGAAGGTCATCCTCAGCTACATTCGCACCGACTCTACGGTACCTCCTTAGTGTCACTGCACAATAGGTGTTATACTAGTTACCAAGAGTGACTCAGTGGCGAGTGGTGCAACGACAGATCATCCCTGTGTAGGTGGTACAGATTCAGATGCTTCTACACACGTTAACTTTTCACTTATATTTTCTCTACTTTTCTCAGCCATTCGAGGCAAATGTTGGAACTGTGTCTTCAAGTAAGACCAAGCCCGCTAACTCCGCTTTCCTCCTGTCAAGGACAAGTTAAGTTATCGAGAAAAAACGGCTAGGATTTAATTTGAATTTATTTTTGGCATATTTGCCTCAGGCGATCTGGTTGGTAGGGGATGAAAAAGATATCAGCTAGGGCCTTACTTAAGGTACGATCCCGGCATTCGACTGGTGGAACTAAGGGAAACTTTGGAAAATCTCAGTCATGATGGTCGGTCAAATTTGTCAATAAATCGGTCGTTTGCCACACTACGCTACGTCTTTTCAGGTTAACTTTTTACTGCTTGACAACTACTCCATTCCACGGGACATCACACAACCCGGAGCGAGTTCCTCAAAATTCCGCCGTATAAAAGCACACAAATGAGTTTAAGCGTAATCTTAAGTTTAAAATATATTAAAACCTAATTTTAGTATTAGCAGCAAATTGGGATGCATGTAAGCTATTGTACAATTATATTGCTACTGTATACTATATATACATGAACAGTTTAAGAACGTTTTTAATGTTAATTTTATTTATGACCTTAATGAAAAGACGTTCAATCTCCGGAGAGAGTTGTAACGTCAACCGCGCGTGCGTGGTTGCCAAACACACGCGTGTGAGTAATTCATACACACTGAATTCAAATAGCGGAATATTTAATCTACTTAGAGCGGAAAAAGGAATCACTCTTTTAGAGCATAATTTCAATCGAAAAGTGTGGTTTTCAATGAAACGTTCTCGTTTAGGATATAATATATGATATTTCTAGATGGAATTCCGATGTTTATGGATGTAATTTATTCTTCAAACTTGAAAGAGCGATTTTTTTAGAGTGGCTAACAACGCATCATGACTACTTATCCAGTTTTATTCTTTGTCATTGATAAGAACATTTCGTTTCTTTGTTACTCTTTGTGAATAAATACTGCCTTTTGCTTCTTTCATAATTTCAAAATTTTATTGCGTCGATTTCGTGTTCAAAATATGAAAAATTTATACAATTTAATGTTATCTTATCTTTTCAACATTTTATCTAAATAGATGGAAGTTCATCAAAGGAATATTATGCCCACGTTCCCAGTGAAAAGAACTACCATAGATCTCATCTTTATTCGAGCGGAAATTTTTCATAATTTGTCCAATGAAAATTCGCTCTGAAAGAGCGGGATCCCTCTTTGCGCTCTCAAAAGATAAAATATTCTACTCAAATCGAGCGGAATTCCGCTCTTTCTACTTACTGTGTACGTATTCCTTCCAAATACCTACAATCTTTTTGGATACTTGTTCATTTAAAGTATATTCTATTTTACTACGTTTATTGTCAAAGGTGCAACGTATGAATATTAATTCACAAACTTTGGCCTAAACGTTTTTTTTAAATCAATATTTAAGATGAAAATAGTGCTCTTATGAGTGTATGAATATCAGTAAATCAAACTATTTTATTGATTGTGTGATTTCATTGACTAGAATTGAAAGAACTATATTTTGTACGGTTATATATAGCCTTATTACTCAATTGTAAAAACTATATAAACGCGTGTCATCATTTGTGAAGTTCCTCGAGGCATCTGGCTGGAGCTCTTAATAAAAGGTAAATACGTAAGATTAGGTTTATATTTTCCCATTGAAGTATCCACGAGATTATTGTAGTGTATGACTTGTTGAACTCTACAAGCAACCTAAAGCTCCATGTCATAAAGGTCTCGGTGATTATTCCAAAAGCTATTTATCTTTCGCCTTAAAAAAAATAAAAAAATAGGAATTAACAAGGATGTTTTAATAGAGGATTTGCAATTTCGCCACGAAAATGAAGCCAAACGTTACAGCTTAGTCTTACCTAGTGAGGCCCACTTACTTTCAATCAGAATTGTTGTTTTCGGCTAACAAAGATGGCAGGAAGCTCTGCAGTTGTCTGCTAACAAATCAGGTTCGTCGCCTTGGTCCATGCTCAATTGCTTTCAGGCTTCACACTCTCGCAGGGCATGAGATAACTATAAGCAGATCCTCTGTTAGAATATCCTTGGAAATCAAGAAGTATGCAGTTCCAGTGTTCCGAGTTACAATTGCGACTAGAGGCAGGATAAGCACCCGAGGATGAGCCATTCTCACGCACGCGCATTACTTCTTAAAGTTAAATATTATTTCCAAGCATTTGCTTTCAGTTGCCGATTTAACTGAATGTATATATATATATATATATATATATATATATATATATATATAATATGTGTGTGTGTGTGTGTGTGTGTGTGTGTGTGTGTGTGTGTGTGTGTACAAGGTATTAGTACAAGGTGTACCTGACGCATGGATGTAAATACGGTAGACGGATTGACTGGCCCAATACAATTAAGCTGGGTCAACTTGACGACAGTTTTCAATTAATCTTGCCTGGATGATTGGGATTAACTTGCGTCTTATTGGTTGGCCTATGCCTGGGTGTGTGGGAACAACGAATAGAGGAAGATCAAGCAAAGGAAGAGAGGAGGAATATTGAAATATTTTAAATATGGTATTGCACGGAACGTGATGTTCAGTTGTTTCTTTCATCAATTACACCTGCCAGGTACTCATGGCATGTGCTGACTTCAATTTCGGGTCGCTAGAAGCAGATCCATCTCCCGTATCTAAATCCATGTCCCGGACGAACGGTTCAGAGTGTGTGGGGGAAAGATCGGCCAGGGTCAACACAAAGGAAAAAGTATTTGTTTGTGGTTGACAAAAAATGTTGAAATAGGGCCCAAACAAAAGTTTATTTGTTTCCAAACAAAAAGTTTTTAAACGAATTTGATTTGCACCAGTGAGGAAAAATAGTTCAATGGTACCGAGCTGGATTCGAAAACGGGTGAGCCAGTTGGCAGCTCGATGCCTCCACTCACTTACAGGGAATACTGGAAAGATCTGGAAAAACCTCAGGATGACTGGCTGCTGGGATCAAACTAAGGACCTACCGAATGCAAAACCAACGCTCTACCAACCGAGTTACAGCTGCTCGGTAGGAACAATATAAATGAACATCCTTTAATTTGGCTTGTTTTCTGTTTAAGTTACCAACCGTGGCTTTCGATACACAATACTGCAATGCAATTGGGCGTTGACCGACAATTCGCTCTATCAAATCGAGCTCTTCCTTTTATGATCAATTCATCTATTTTCTTTTCCATACTGATGCATTGTGATTCATTTCCAATAAGCTCCGCTCTACCAAGATACAACAACTGTGCATTGTTACTCTATAACTTGAAATAATGGAAGTTTAGCTCTCGAACAAAGAGAAAAGCTATAAGCATAGGTTCACAATATAAGATTTGTCTTTGTAAATGATTCGGAAAACAACATATCAGTATACAACGTTTCCCATTGATGGTCCATTATCTATTTTTCTTAAACATTGTCTACCAAGACATTCACATTTTCGAGTGGAGATCCATATCGCTGGTAATTTGCAAATACCTTGCATATAAAATTTATTAGAGATAAGAGGTAGCTTGAAAGTACCATTGATATGTGTACCCTAAAGCATGGGTCTACAACCTTTTTTGGCAGCGGACCAAATTGGCTAAGCAGGAAGAGGGCGAGGGTCGCATTATAAATGATCAACTCAGAAGTAAAATAGACATTTTCATATAGTAATTATACAGGGTGATTACAAATGATTCATCGGGTTTCGTGAGTTTATTAAGGAAAGAATAATGCACTTACAGTGAAACAACATAACTAAAAATAATCAGAAACTGTCCAAGTTTTAATGCGTAATTTCTCATAATGTAACTTTCACGAATAGCGACAGATGGAATCATCATCACAAATGCTCTATGTGGCTTCCTTTCGTAACACGACACACATCTAATCGGTAGTCCAATTCTGCCCAAACGCGTTCTAGCATAGTGATGGTTGTGAACGCATGTGTAATGCGTTACTTGAGTTCAGCCATATTGGATGGTAGTGGTGGCGCAAACACTAAGTCCTTCACATAGCCCCAAAAGGAAAAAGCCACAAACCGTGAGATCGGGAGATCTAGCCTGCACTCGCTCCACTGTTTCATCTCAGACGGTAAGACATCCTGTGCTTGTACGTCTTCAGATACAACCTGTATCCTTGAACAGACGATACCATAGCAATATGCTTTGGTGTCCTTGTGCTTCTGGTTCGAACTGTCTCGGAATGCACGCTGAACTGTAACGACTGACTGACACTTTTCATATTCCAAGACACAAAGCGCCTTTTGCTGCCCATTCGGCGTTTTCACAACTGCTGCCATCTGCCGCTAGTCGTGAAAGTTACATGTATGAGAAATTACGCAATAAAACTTGGACAGTTTCCGATTATTTTGAGGTATGTTGTTTCACTGTAAGTGTATTGGTCTTTTATGAATAAACTCACGAAATCCGATGAATCATTTGTAATCACCCTGTACAGTATTGCAAATTGTGCAAGTAACAATAAATAGAATACAAAACAGTGGTATCCCAAGTAGGAAAATCTTGTTGGACCAACATAAATCTGATTTTTCGTTTTAACGTAAGATTAACGTTTTTCAGTACTACGTCCTATTTGGCCGTTAGCCATAACGTTGGCATTAAAAGTGATGTTCAGCGTAAGGCAAACTATATGATAATTTCAATGTGCATGTGGCCTGACGTTAGGCCAACGTTTATTTTTCAGTTGTATGCAGCTAAAATAGTACCAAATTAAATTTAAAGGAAATTTACTGTTTTAGTAAACGGAATTATGCATTTTTTACAATATGTTTAGAAAAAAACTTGATCTTGATTACATCCTCTCTTTATTCCACAGTTAAATAGCAAGGCACTGAAACCAGGATAGCCAGTCATCGCCTAGAAAAAGAATAATGAATATTTGTCTTCAGGCTGGTGTAAAAAATACCCCAGCACGTGTGATTAAGGCTGGCTTTACAGGCGCTCGCTGCGTGATTTGCTTGCGATTTGACTCAATAGCCAATTGAAACACGTGTTTAAGTACGTGTTCTAAGTGTAACGTGAGTTTCCATTGGCTACTTATATAGAAACGCAAGCAAAGTACACGGCAAGCGTCTGTAAGGAAAGCCGGCCTAAGGGTTAAGATATTCGCTATTAATTCTTATTCGAACTTCACGCCACTTCAAATTTTTCAACACTTTATACTGAGCCACTTTATAGTAGTTTTGGAGAGATTGAGTCTCCCTGCCTTATCCCTGTTCCTACCTTGAATATTTCATCCTTTTTTGTGTAGTCAAACGGTGATATGGTCCGTATCGCAGTACAAGAAAAATAGTATCTCGGCAAATACTCGATACTTCGGGGAAAATAGTATCTGTACCGAAATACTCGATACTTTTAAGCGTTATCGACTTCCGGTATAAGAGATCCTTTCTACGATACTTCCTGATCAAGTCAGTGCAGTCGTTGAGGGAAAAATTGAGAAAAATCTACCGTGAATGGTGTGATAGGTGTTGGCAACATTGATAAGAAAGACGTCACATTTATTTTATATAAAAAGAGGCAGATGAATTTTCCGATTTTGTTCTAAATGTTTAACAAAAGAATCTTAAGCTAATTTTTCGGGATGGCTAGGATAAATGTTGAGCATTTAGACCATATTCCTCTGATACACATAGAACAATACGCATATTCCGTTGAGCACAGTAGTAGACTGTTCAATGCAGCAAGAGGCGTTTTCCAGTACAGAAGAAGGTAGTTGTCAGATGAAATGTTTGAAAATCTCTTTGTTTCTGAAATTCAACCCGAAAACGTTCACTGTCTACGTGATAAACGAATCTCCCGTATCCTGCAAGGTATGCCTTTATTTCATGTATCTTTGATTTCTAATTGAACCATATTATACTGATTTCACTGTCAGTATTTATGTGTTTACAGTAGTTTTATCACTTCAATATGCGTGGTAGCTCTTTCGTATTAATGCTTACTTTTATGTTTGTGTTCGTGAAAGAAACGAAGTACGGATAAAATATCAAGATAGTTTTTAGGAGTCCCGTATCTTTTACTTATTACAGTTTTTTAAAAAATAAAGTATCGGATATCGGTACCTAGATACTTTTTCTTGCAGTATCAGAATCTTGTATCAGATATTTCAAGCAGTATCTTTTCCATGTCTGGTCAAATGACAGATTTGATAATACTAAATATAATGTCTGCATAATCTCTAGTTTTATTCACATATTTGATCTTAGAAAGTAAAATTTTGTTGAATCCAATATAATATTTACTTGTAGAGGAGAAGGTCCAAATACAGGCTTCTAGACTTGTATTGTATGCTTGTGTAGTACTGCTGACTGGTGACAAAAGTGTGAAACAGTTCCCCAAGGACGAAGGTGGCGGCGGAATTCAGTTAGCGACAAAGAGTTGGATGTGGTTAATTTATTTGTATGTTGTGCCTGTTTTCAACAGTGGGAAAGTTTTAGCAGGTATTTCTATTTCAGCTTTTTGAACACAATAAAATCAAGTATCGTATGTTTTATAAGCTAAGCTGTATTCCTCAGAGACAGCACTCGTACTCAGTATAAAACAAAAAATAAATAATATTGCGTATTGACTTCAGTTGCGTCACGAAGCAGCATCTGTGAATGTTCTAAATATGGGCTGCCTTGCCTACTTACATCTTTATCTTAAGAGTTTCCTTTTCTTAGAACACAGTACCTGGAATTTCAAACCTAGTAAGTCATTTTCATATTTCAGCAGTTCCTGTCATAAAGAAAAAAGTCAGCAATCGACTTAGAAAACGAGGAAGTGCAGGGGTGGAATGGAGGGTATACGCGGGTACACGCCGTGTACCCACCTAATAGAATAAATCACAGCGTGTACCCACCTCAGTGCATAAATATAAAGGAACGTGTTCCCAAATCCAAATTTTTATTGAGCAGCGTGTACCCCCCAAAAATCTTACCATTCCAGCCCTGAGGAAGTGTTACTGTTATAACGGATAACCCGTACTAAGAAACAATTATGGCTTCCTTCGAAAAGCAGGAATCTAGTAACTGCAAGAAGATATTATCTTTTAGTTAAGTTGAGCAAAGAGCCGAACAATTTAAAATGGAATATACCTGAACGGAAAAGAAAACAAGGAACTTTAGAATTCACAAGACAAGAATCGGATTCAGAAGAATCCAGGATGATGTTTTCTGATCTAGGTCCTTGTGATGATGAAGATAGTTACTTTGATACACCATCTGAACACGAGAAGACAGATGATGATGATACGAATTGTATATTCTGCGACAGGATATTCTCTGAACACTCAGGGAGACATATGGGTTATGTGTATCATGTGTTCGAGGTGAGCACATAAAGAATGCGCTGGTGCAGAAAAGGAGGACTATCTCTGACTTTTGTAAATATACATTTATCATCGCTATATCACTCATTCTTGAACATTATTTTGAACTGTTAAAATTTCTTCTTAATTATTTAAGGAAACTTTAAAGGGTAGCCCATATTTAGACCAGTGTTTCAAAAGCCAAGATTATGACATCTCTGTAAAATATGTGTTTAATATCATAGTCATGGGTTTCTAATCTAAATTTTCAGTTACATTATAAAGTAAACTTATCTCAGACATATTTGCAGTTGCTGTTTAGTTCATTCCTTGGAACATTTTGGAGATATTCGAAAAATAAAAGTGGTAGCCCGTATTTGGACCTTGTCCTCTACTAAATGGATACTGGATAATACAACACATAGGGTAAGCAATCATAATTATTTAATTTGAACACCGAGTTTAGCGTAAATGTTGATTCGTATCTTGTAGTGCCAAGGATAGGAATATTAGCGTAAATTGAACGCGACGCTTGTCGAATATGATATGACCTCTATTCACCCACTCATATTTAGCTTAGGGTAATTCCGTGATACGGAATGAATAAAACTCAAGTGTTGAACAATCTATTACTAGGAGCAAGAGAACAAAATTCTGTTCACATTTGGCTATTTCTGCGAGAAACAGAAGCATTGTCTATCTAACCCGAAATTACCCTATTAAGTGTAAAGTGAGTTAAGAAATTGAATTATTCAGTCACTCTTTACCAAAAGAATCGATTTTACTTTTTTATGCTATATTTATGGATTGCTTAAGCTGCTAAACTGGATGATATGTGATCAAATTCATCCATATTTTATCTTAGTTTTATTCTTGTATGTCATTCATTATCAGGACGCGTTAAGGATCTTTCCTATGAACTGTCTGGCTCTATTCTGGTCTAGAATCTTAGGTTACGTAGAGTAGTGTTCATATTTATTAACAGTATAGAAACACTGAAAATCAAACTACGTTTTTGTTGCACAATATGTTCCCAAAACAGTTAACAACACGTTCCAACCTCTACCATGGTTTTAGTGCATAATATATTAGCTTTTCGTGAAATTTAAATGAACTATACCGTTTATAGTGCATAATATACGAATCTAAGATAATGTATTCGCAAAAGTTTATTTAATAGTAGCAAATGTACTAACAGTGATTTGAAAAACGAACTCTAAAGGATGTTAACTATATACCGTAAATATGAACTAAATGTGCACAAAATACAGAAGTTAATAAGACACATTCAGAACACAAAATGTTCATATTTTTTTTCAGTTGGCTCAAATAAAGTTCACATTCGTTCACTTGAAGTTCATTTTCGGTTAAGTTTTTGTGTGCTTTTTGTGCCATGAGATTTTCAGTGAAGTCAAATAACCTATAACTTTACGTGATCTAACCTTCTCGACTAAAATATAGTGACGAGGAGATAGCAGAATAGGTTCCAATTCAATTTATATCAATCTTTTATAAAATGCATAATTAATGCATGGATATCTCGTTCAAAACAAGAATTACATGTGTAAGATTTCTAAAATAACATTTGTATATTATTTTCTAAGAACTTTACCTCAATTTGTATTGCTGGAGTTTAAATACTTAGAATTTAGTTTTCTGAATTCGTAGTTGTTAAGGAAATTCGAAACGCAGCATTCGGATGCTGAAAATTTGATAGATGATAAGTAGTTACTTGTTAATTTTCAATCATGGCGTCAAATTTATATATATACAACAATTATTCATTGTTGAAAACTATAGTTATCGATAGAGACAACATGTAAAATCAACAATTAAATGAAAATTAGTACATTTATTCTTTTTTAAATACATTGTAAAAATTCTATATTTTGTTTTTACATCTTCGCTGCATTTCTGTAAATTTAGTGCAAAAGAAATTTGTCATGTATACACGAATTGACTATAACCCCAGTAGCATACATACGTGTTTTCAATGTTGATTTTAGGTTCATTTCGTTGATTAACCGTTATCAGTTGAAAGAAAGAAACGTTTTTTTAAAACAATATTTCAACAAAGACGTCATTGCGTTGATAAGACTTTAATACAACGTGAATTCAATATGTTATTTTCAACTATGGTATAGATTTTGTTTAATGTATTTCTTAGTATGTTATGTCAAAAAATATAATTAAAAATATAATGAAAGCTTCCGTGTTTCTGTTGCCTTACGTTTAGGAGCAGACGTCTGTGTACCTCACCGTTGTCCAGCATGTGGAGCATTCGTGGATCAACGGGGCCTTCACGGTCTCTCCTGTGTCAGGATTGCTGGTAGACACATGCGTCATTCTAGTGTCAATGATGTCATCCTCAGAGCTCTAGTTTCTGCTAATGTACCATCAGTACGAGAACCATCTGGCTGTAGCCGCTCCGACGGTAAGAGACCTGATGGAATGACGCTAGTTCCATGGAAAAGAGGAAGACCTCTATTATGGGATTTCACCTGCGCTGATACATTCGCCATTTCAAATGTTACTCATTTTTCTTTGAAAGCGGGTGGTGCAGCTACTCGTAGAGAGGCCGATAAAAATCGGAAATACTCTAATTTACTTGCTCAGTTTATTTTTGTTGCGATCGCAATTGAATCAAGTTGTACTTGGGGCATGGCAGGCCTTAATTTTATATAAGAGCTTGGTCGGCGAATACAAATCGTTTCGGGTGATGCCCGCGCGACCACCTTCCTAATCCAGCGCCTCAGTATCGCAATTCAGCGAGGGAATGTATCTTCTATTCTTGGTACGGTGCCTCCTGGGAAGGCATTAGATGAGTTTTCCTCCTTTAAAAATGGTTTTTGATTTTATTCAAATTTTCTTTAAATTGGATGGTTGTAACGTATATTCTATATATTATATTACTTTTTTTAAAAAGATTTAAATTTAATTGTGGATTGTTGTAAACATAAATTTGAAATGTTTAGATTTTAAAATTTCATTTGTTTTTTAGTTTATATTGTTATAAAGAATCGAAATAAATTCATAGAAATTCAAATATGTTAAAAAGCAATAAAAAGAAAAAGGATTTTTTTAATCTAAAAAAATTCAAGCTAATTGAATGACAAACTAATTTTTATGTTCTCATGTGCACGTTGAAAAAAGATTCAATTTTAAACTAAGAAGATAGAATTTCTTGATAGGGCGTTAATGTCACGTATTTTCAACTTACTTTTATACTATATGTTATACATTTCGTTTCACACATGTATATTTAATATAATTGCTTAAACATTGTAATTAAAATGAAATGTAACGAAATTAACTACATTTTTCATGTTCTCATTTTTGCACGTTGAAAACAGATTTAATTTTAAACTATGTTTCAACGAACATTTAATTTCGTTAATAGGGCGTTAATGTGAAGTGGCTTCAACTATGACATAAATTTCGCTTTCTATGCATTTATCTAGGGCGACATATTACAAACAAAGAAAGAAGGAAAGTTTTCGTTATTCTTATTCTTACATGATGGTGAAACGACCCGTAGCAACTGCAGTCTAGACTGCTTGTTGATAGATACAGTAAAGGAGTGGTGAACTTTCAAGGTGGATCCGTGGATAAATGGTCAACGCGTCGAGCTACTAACGAAGACTGTAGAACGTTCCTGCTTCGAACCCCACAGCGGGCGTTGGGATTATTTACTCTTGGAAAATTAATACTGTATATCATGAAAGCAACGGACAACAAAATGCAACTGAATGTGTGTATACCAATAGACAGCAACCATGCTCTGTTTTGGCCAACTCAACCGTCTCTTCATCGTCCGCTTCTTTTCAACTAGTTTCTTCTCAACCATTATTCAACGTTGAATAGACCGTTGAACAGGCGTACATTTCGGTACATTTACAACGTTCAAATCACGTTTGGGTACTAACGTTTAATCCAAATATTTTCAACTTTTGCGTGCTACTGGAGTAGCTTGCCTCGCCATCAATTGAAAGCGAACGATCTGCTCTTAATTTTCATGTGTACGTACAACGGTGCCTCTACGAACAGAATATTCTAGTCATGAGTTCAGAGAGCATTTTGACCAAATTAACCCCATTTTTTCCGGGTCAACTTTGGGTATATCTATGTGGGACTAAAATTCTTGTGTATCCTAAATGAATTGAGAACAACAATTAACATCATTTAGTCGTTAAACCACACCCTCAAAAAGAGGATGTTCGGTTCCATCTCGAAGAAGTAAATTACTAAATTTCACATACGCAGTTCGATTCTACAGCACTTAACCATAAATATTATGTATGATGCTTGTCGATTTTCGGTAGTTTTTGTTTCTATGACGTCATAAATATGGCGTCCGAGCGCAAAACATCAACTTGCACTTAAACAGCAATATCTTCTCACAGAATAAAACTAGAGACTTCGTTTATGCATCAAATTGAAGATAATGGAGTAATCTAAGTAATCAAATGTACTATTGTTTAATTTACAGCTGTAATATTGAAATATGGCGGGTTTTATTTACAGAATTTAGTTATGTTTCTTGCAAATATTTTTTTAATGACAAATAACTACGAAACTATCTCAGTTACGAAAAAAACACCTTGAAATAAACATTATAGGGCACAGTGTTATCTGTATAACGTTGTGTGTATCGTTACAAATAAAATAGCTAGTTTATTTTATGTGGCCTCATGTAAGCACATATTTTATTCTCTTATTCAGAAACTTGAATCCATTCGTCATTTCAAAGTTTTGATAGGATCCTTGTTGTAAAGGAAGAAAATACAGCGTATTACGCAGTCAGGTGTAGAACTTTTTAGGAGTGGGGCGGAGGTCGAATCCTGGATCAGGTTTGTAAATAATCTACATATAATCAACTTCTCTCATATTCAGACCTCTCTTTTGAGCTATCATAGCCATTCGAGAAAATAATCCTTTATCTTTCTTTAAGATGAGCTCCTTGCCTTTGACTTTGGTCTCCCTCGTTTTCTTCAAGTTAGCCAATATTTTCAGCCTTTTTCTAAGTTAATGGTGAATGAAAACACTCGGACGAGTTTCTCTCCAACGAGCAAGAAGTTTTGAAGTCCTTACATGGCAGTAAATCAGATATCTGTAGTAAGAACAGTACCATTAGATATATTCACCCAGCGGCGTATTCTCCATGAATGCAAGGCATGCATTGCATGCCTTCGGGTTCTAGTTTATTTATTTTATTATTTTCCAATGAGAAAACAGAAAAGGTTTTGAGAAATTGCGAAACTTCAACTGATATCCTGGTCCAGAACTCGTAATACGAAAGCTGGCAGTAAGTAGTTTAGTAAACTGTTCATGTGTTGCGCTGCAGTATTATCGTCTGTATATGTGGGCGTCTACTCAAGATCTTTGTCGTCCGCTTCGTTGTGAACGTGTGTTTTATTGGTAGAAAGACGCGAGAGAAGTCCAAAATGCATGCAACGCTAAAAGTCGCATTCAGCATAGTTGCCATCTAGATGAGAGAGTGTGTGTAGTAGCGCTGCCAATCTATGTGGAATTCCACAAAATGTTTGTAATTTTGGTACTTGTGTGTAATTTGCGTGGAGTGGAATTCTGTGTGGAATATGTGTGGATTTTTGTGTTTCCAAAAAAATCACAGGGTAAACTTCCAAATGTGTTATATACTCATATTTTCTTGACTTTACTGAGGATACTTCCCATTTTCGCCTTTCATCTAGAAAAGGATAAAAGTTATAAAGTAACTTAATTACTTCCTCCTTAGTGGCAGCTGTAATTTACGTGAGCGGCAACATATGAGCATGTTTGTTTCAAATTCTTTTTTGCTCTCTTTCTTGTAATATAAGATAAAATGAACTGTATGGGCGGTAACAGCACTATGGCTTACGCCCGTCCCGATCTTTGTCTTGTATATACCTACCGCACCATCCAACTCTTTCTCTATAGGAAATTATAATTTACCACCAAAACGAGAAGAAATTATCACCTTTTCGGTTCCGTTTTCGCATGAAAACTGGCATGCGATTGAAATACTTGTAAATCACCTGTGAAACTACCATGAGTGGAACTTCGTTACTCGAGGTCTATGACAGTAAGAAAGAGGGAATTACAAGTTTGTAAAGAGCAATTAGATGGAAGTGATATCTAATTCCCATATATAAT
>JAGDQP010000153.1:38395-59302 GCA_022664845.1 Lepisma saccharinum
TAATAATAGTAATAATAATAATAATAATAATAATAATAATAATAATAATAGTAGTAGTAGTAGTAGTAGTAGTAGTAGTAGTAGTAGTAGTAGTAGTAGTAGTAGTAGTGGTGATAATATTTCATACCCAATCTCAAAAGTCAGGATACGCCACTGTATTCACCAGATCGAATGATTGAAATGGATTGATGCAATCACTCTCTAATAATGCAACAGCAATTGCTAATTCTTGTGGCCGTCAAATCAAGATAAGACATTTTGGTTCTAGGACAGTTTTCAGTAACTTCATGAATCGAAGGAATTCTATTCCACATCTGATGTTAAGTAGTGGCGTTCGATAGTTCATTGACGTTTACTAAACTTCGTTGTGCCTGATGTCCCTTTGGTGTCTTTGTGAATTGTCTCTTCTATGACCTGATCGACTGGAATATTTCCAAATGGATTAACTGTACCGAGTTGAACCGAAAAGTCCCCATTTCAGAAGAAATGGTACACAGATGGATATGTTCTTTCTAAGGAAACCATATCAGGACAATACACTGACAAATAGCGGGCATAGTTGATGTGATCGTATGCAAAACACCCGGGCATGATGCCTCGTATTCCACTTAGGTTGATCAGCCAATTACCTTATCTAACTGCATGCAGTATCATCAGTACCAGTTCCACCATGTCTACATAAGACACCCAGAAAAAAGACAGACTTCCATTGTAGCTTCTGAGACACTGTAGAAATTGTTGAAAGGTGTCATATACTATGTCAAAGAAAGAACCTCGACCTCACGATAGAACTTTAACCTTGACCTCGCCATCGAACTTCAACCTAGACCTCATGTTTTGAAATCGGGACAAATGAGGTTGAGGTTGGACCTCACGAGGTTCAACACCTCTTGTGAGTGTTCAGTGAAATAGATGGAGATTCAATGTATTTCAGAGAACCAGCAAAAAAGTGATAACCCAATGGGGGGAGTAACTGCTCTTCCATAACAGATCTATATAACATGTCATAGTTACTGTTTATACTTGCATGGTGATATACAGTATACATATAAATAAATCACAGTCATAGTCGATCCACTACTGAATGTGGCCTCTCCCCGGAGGGAGGACATTAGGTTGCTCTCCCATGCTGACCAGACGGGTTGGGAGATGAGAGCCTGAGCTCTCACTCGCCAATTGCATCACGATGCTGGGTGGACACCGTTACAGACCCACATGCCTTAAAAAAATCCTTGGGGGTGCCAGGAAAAGAACCCGAGACCCCTCAATCCGTAGTCAGTAACGCTAACCACTAGATATAATGCTTAATTAACTTTTTCAAAATGGTTATAACTCTAAAACGATAACAAAGTACCAGGCTGTCCCAGTAGTCCAGCACCATGAGCACTCTGAGCTCCATGAGGTGACGTTTACGAGTGTAGGTGGCGCCAACGGGTTCGTGGGAGCAAGTGAAGGCAGGGACTGCATTTGTAGCGTGTGTTCCGGGAAGTCAAAGTGGGCATGATGAGTGAGGATCAAATTGTACTTCGTGCAGTGCTAAGATTTTTAAGGAAAAAAGAACGAACAGCAAAAGCGGGCAGCGGAGGAAATTTGTCGTGTGGCGAACGAAGCAGTGGTTAGTCGATCGACAGCTTCCCGTTGATTTAACAAATTCGCTGCAGGTGATCTCAGCCTCGCGAACAAGCTCCCAGAGGAAGACCTCTGACAGACATTAACTATCATCTGCAGGATGCTATGAATGTGACACCATAATCCAGTACACATGCGTTAGCAAAAGTGTTTGGGTCATCCAAATAGACAGTGAAGCGTGTCTTGCACGACATGGATTACACCAAGAAACAGCCCCGAGAAAGTCCGCACGAGCTGACAGAGATGGAGGCCCAGCACAGAGTTGCAATTTGCCAAATATTCCTACAAAATCCGCGTGATCTTCGTTTTGGGAAGAAAAATGTGACGAGACGAGAAATGGGTGTTCCTGAAAAATCCTGATACACGTAAACAGTGGGTAAGAAGAGGACAGGAGGCCATAGCACATGTGAAACAGGCATATTTGGGAAAAGTTTATTCCGTGTGGTTGGTGGAATATCGACGAGATTGCCCATTGTGAGTTTGTTCCAGAAGATCGTGCCGTAACAGGTGAACTGTATTCTGAACAATTACGCTGAGTGTATGGCAATTAGAAAGGTAATATTGTGTGCTATCACGTTTATTTCAAGGTGTTTTTCCGTAACCGGGATAGTTTTATAGTTATTTGCCATTAAAAAAATATATATTTGCAAGAAACGTAACTATTTTTTTAATTTAAAAAATCGCTATGTTTAAATATTACAGATGTAAATATAACAATAACACGTTTAATTTCTTAAACCTACACCATTACCTTCAATTTGATGCATAAACGAAGTCTCTAGTTTTCTTCTGTGAGAAGAAATTACAGTTTTGCGCTCGGACGCCATATTTATGACGTCATAGAAACCAAAAGCTACCGAAAATCGACAAGCATCATGCATAATATTTATGCCTAAGTACTGTAGAATCGAACTGCATCTCTGAAATTTACTCCGTCGAGATGAAACCGGACATCCCCCTCTGGCTCAATGACAAATTATAAAGTACGAATAAAAATTGTATAAGAGAAAAAAATTCACTTTATGTGACACATCGGCTTTCCCTATCCCAGGCCTATCGAGTATAGTCCTATTCATAGTTCTTTTAAATATAACTTAGTTTTCTTCTATTTTAGACTTGACTTTTGAAGTCGCATTGTGGTTGCGTTTAAATACATTTCCGTATTTTTAGAAGCTTGACAGCTTGTCGATTCAAAAAATGCAGAAAGACATTATTTCTTCTAAATATCCCAAAAAAGAACTTTTAAAATTGCTTTTATTCCGTTACTGTAACAAATTTAAGACTTCTGAATGAACACAGTTTCTCTTAAGACCAGGGGCGGACTGGTAATCAAAGGAACAACCCGGGAAAAAAGGGCAACCCACTGGTAAAAAGAAGTGCCCTCGCGGTAGTGGACGTTGTTGCGCGTGAGTCCCAAAAACACATGTCAAGGGCCCTCAATACACTTCATGATATGGGCCCCAAAACCTTAAAGATCCCTTTGGCTACTGATCAGGTTCCAAAATGCAAAGTATTAATTAAATATAGTGCCTTAAAAGAATATGAAAGTCTTAAAACTATGTGCACTTACAATAAAATGTTACAAGACTCCTTCTTACGATTTGTGAGGGACCTACAGTAGGCTTGCTGAGATTATATTTTCAGAACTGCCTTTGTGTTGGTCATAAGACTTGTGTGTCAAAATTGCTCATTTTGGCAAGACCAAAACGCTACTAGTAGTAACAAAAGTGTCTTCTTTAATGAATAGCATTACTCTTCTAAGACAAAAGGACAGACGGGGGCCCACGCGGGAATTCCCGTGCTCCCGGCCGAGCCACTCCGTCCCTGCTTCTGTCCGAATGTTAACTCACAGAAAGTAAGTTTAAAGAAAATTCAGTTTATATTTTGCAACGTTTAGTTTAGAATGCTTTTATGCTTGGTGATTCTGTCGCGCGACATAGAAGTCAGCTGCCGCGCCGTTTTTGTACCCTTATTATGCATGTATGATTTGTCGCGCGAGTTGCTGGACAAGAGAAAGAAAGGAAGTGTGTCGATACAGTGTTTCCTGTACTTTTTTCTTGTATTCGTGTATATTATACTGTAGTGGAAAGATGAAAAGGGTGGTGGACTGTACATCCCATCAACTCCAGTAGTGTTAAATTCTGGATTCCATGCTGTACAACTATTCACTGATGTTTTCTTGACATATCTGTTTTTATACTCATCTGAAGAATAATCCCAAATTGTTTTTCTTTTCGTCTTTTTAAGAACGCCTGGCAACACTTCCGCTGTAAAATCCAAGTCGCGCGATTGTATAAACATAGCCATTGAAATCAACGTAGTTAGAACGTGTCCGGCAGGTTTTCGCAGCTCGCGATCTCTGGAAAACGTCGAATGGTTTCCAGATTGTGGCATCAAAAATGTTGCCCCGGGTGTATAAAAGCATCCATTTGCTTCCATTGTTTTACAGAACGGACGGTTTCTGCTGCTTTCTTACCGCGTGACAGAATTGCCGTGCATAAAAGGGGTCTTACTTATAATCCTGAAAAACAATATGAACTGGTAACAGTGATATGCTGGTAGTCGCACCTGGTCGTAATGGATCCGCTGGTAGTCGCAAATGGATCCTGAATTATTTGCTTCTTGGGTCTAGTCGTTTAGCTTCCCAAGCAGCACAAACACATGAACAAGACATCATGTTTTGGTTGGCAAAATCAGATTCACGTCAACACAGAAAAACCTACGTCGCTAGTACGTGAAATGTTGGTATTTGATTGACGTGATTAGTGTTCCGTTATATTCCCGCTTTCACGACATAACATGAGCAGTGTTGCTAAATGTCCGACGCAAGAATAACCTATGAAGTGATAAAAAGTAGCGAATTTCAACTGCCAGTAGCGCAGACTAGTTTTAAGGTACTATCCCGGCATTGACCCGGGGTGACTGAAGTAAAACTGAAAAACACGTACTCAAGCACAATTAATGAAAGTATCTTGCTTACCTTTCATTTCCTGCAACTAGTGCGTAAAGAGGACTTGATAAAGAGCGTATACTTCAATACTTAATAGTGGCTCAGTGCATGGAAATTAAAAATATGCCGAAACAGTTTTTGTAAATAACATTTTTTTAAACTACTGGACAAATGACACGCAACAATAAAATTGTAAAAAAGCGGTCCCAATACTTAATGTGTGTATAAAATGAACTGTCTGGAACGCTATTGTTTGTTTTAGCTGAGAAATTAGACTACCGTAGATGATTACGTTTTACGCGTACGCAATTACGGGTAGCCCAATTTTTCAGCTAAAATAAACAATTTCAATGTTTCAGATAGTTCACTTAATACACATTTACAAGTATTACTGGGACCGCTTTCCAAAAGTTTATTGGTGCCTGTCATTTGTCCAGTGACATTTAAAATACGAAAACTCACGCTCACACACACACACCGTAGATCTCTTAAGAGGTGGTTTCACATAATGGTCGCAGGGATCCAAAGAACGTGACTTCTCTATCACGTCCCTATGGAATCATATGTGGACGTCATAAAAGATCATAAAATGATCTGTCCATGACGCCAATAGAAAGTTACTCACGTACGTCGCGTGGCCGTCATGTAATGACGTCTATTGGACTGTCCCATTTCGCCTTCATTTATTTTCACGTCATTTTTGTTACTTTGTTTACCTTCCAATGACGTGAAAATAACGTATCTGTGCTGCTTGGGTTGGTGCCTTTTCTTTTAAAAAAAAGAAAGAAAGCCTGAGTCTCCATTTTGAAGCGTATTGTAGGTTTATATTATAAGACACGAAAACGTTTTTAAAAATATTGCCTTTATTTATTACCAATTTTACAGTTACAATAATGAAAATATGAGCAACGTAAGTATAAAATGGAGACTGAAAATAAATTTAAATGTGAATGAAAAATAATTGTAGATATTGTTTTCTTACTTTTTCTTTCCTTTTTTATTTGTGTCATCAGGTGGTGGTTTCGGTTTGCGGTTGAAGAGCTTGTCGAAGAATTTTATGTCCACAGTTTCGGATAAGGGCGGCAGAAATCTGTATTTCTCCTCGGGCGGTTCTTCCGGGGGTGGCGTGGGTGGCTGTACCTCTTCTGGCATTAAAATGCCAGACATTTTTCCTTTCGATGTCTTCGCACCCTTGCCTTTCTTTGGTTCTTCCTTTGGTGGGGGAGGAGGGGCTGGAGGTGGTGGCGGTTTGTGTTTCTTGGGGATATTGAAAGTATATGGCAAAGTCAGAACAGCTAGTGGGGGTGGGTCTCTTAGAGCATACGATATCAGTTTGAAGTGGAATCCATTGGCGAATCTGAAAGCAGAAAAAAATTAATAAAACCATATGAAACAATGAGTTCGTTCACTCGGTGTTCACTAAACTTCTAACATCGAAAGAATCTACCTTATAATCGCACAGCCAGTAAGTAGGTGGGTGTTATCTTCGCTGCACACGTTATCATCTAGGAATGAGGTTTCAGGATTTTTACTCTCTGCCGCTTCTGCTGCCTCAAAGCAGCTTCTTGTACCGCGCTCACCAACATACAAACGCAAGAGAAAGGAAGAGAAAACGACATCATCGTAATTCTCTTCTCCCTCCTGCTATTTAAGCCTTACTCCCGCTTTACCCCACCTTAAGTTTAATCTAAACTTTCGAAAATAGGGCATTAGCTCTATTGAAGGGTTTGTTCGCACAAGTACTAGTACATATGCTAGTACAGCTGCACCTACGCTGTTAGGCGGTCAGCGTAGGTATACGTAGTGAATCGTTGTAGTTTAGCGTAATAATCTCTGCCATGTTATTCTTCCATTTAGAGGAGAAAGAGGATTTTAAGAAGCACCTATTCAAAAGCACGAAAGATAAAGGATACGCTAAACAAGTAGTTGTATTCTTTAGAAGAATTGCAGGAATAGAATCATACCTGAAAGGCTCTGTGGCGTGATCGCGATGACAGCAAGTTGTAAACTTCAGTTGTATTTGTACTTATACCTACGGTTGGCAAGGACTCATTTGTTACAGATGTAACATCTAGAGTGAAGTAATTTTATTTATGGCCTTTAGGCATCTGAAGCTGAGGACGGGATAGGATGAGAGGATATTGGGAAGTTCTGAATGTACTATCCCGGCATTTGCCTGGTGTGACTGAGAAAAAACCTTATTCAGAATCAGGGGTGCGTTCCAAAAAATTAAGAACTCGCAAGTTCCTCCACAAGTCATTAAACGCCGAAAAGTGTGTTCATTTAATTAATGTTTAATCTTGAGCAATTTTAACAAAGGGCTCGGAAGAAGTGTAAATATTTAACAAAGGGCTCACGCAAGCCTCTGTCCAGCATACACCTGGTCAGCATGGACGGCCGCTGGGAATGGAAGAGAAGGAATATTGAATTGTTGATAAATGTTAGCATTGAAAAACTCAGCGAATAAATGTGTTCTATCAGACCCAATATCAGGTAAATTATTGTATGTAATTTCCGTTGAGACCTGTTTACTACTAGTTTTCTGCTTAATTAGTGGCCAATCCTTTTTAGAATTCCTACGAAGTCTCCTAGTCAGAGCTGAAAATGAGTCACTTTTGGTAACATGGCCTGTCCCAAACGTAGCTGACCCGGTCCGAAACTTAACCCGATTGTCCTGGTCTTCACCCGAATGACTCCGGACCTAGTCTTGACCGGAATCACCAGAATGAGTTAAATCAGCGAAACGATGACTGAATCTAGACCCAATTTACCCGGTGACCAGCCTTCTTTTTATGATTACACAGTAAAAAATAGATGTGTTAATTCAACACAATGATGTGCTCCAGCGTGACTACCACTTTTAGTGTGTTAAATCAACACAATACACGGT
The DNA here is from genome assembly GCA_022664845.1 of Lepisma saccharinum. Taxonomy (NCBI): domain Eukaryota; kingdom Metazoa; phylum Arthropoda; class Insecta; order Zygentoma; family Lepismatidae; genus Lepisma; species Lepisma saccharinum. Next base: position 45,865 of record JAGDQP010000153.1, read on the forward strand.
GTTGATTTCAGTACTGGGAGAAATTAGAGTTTAGGCTGCAGCGAGATTTGAACGTGGGTTGCTTAGTTAGAAAACGAGCGTCTTACCATCTTGACTAACCTGTCAGACAGAAAAAGCACTAGATGCAAACGATATTTATTGAACAACATTTAAACTAAACGACTACACTATAGATTTAAATAGTGTAGGGGATCAAATATATGTTGCTAAACCCCCAACAGAAACTAAGTTACTTGCACGATTTGTCCCATGGTTTAATCACTTTCTATTTGTCCATTGGGAACCGGAATTCCCATTCGTTGAGAATGTTTCATTTCTATGAAAGCAAGCAAGATGGCGACAGCCAAACACTTGACCAGCATTACGGCTTTCTTATCGCAACATGTCAAATGCTGCGCTTGCTTTCATAGGAATGGAACATATTTTCAATGAATGGGAATTCTGATTCCTAATTAACAAATCGAAAAGTGATAAAATCATAGCATAAGTCGTGCGAGTAACTTTGTTTGTGTTTGGGGCTACAGCAACATTTTATTATCCTCAATACTGTTTGAACCTAGTGTGTTTTCAGTCTGGCGATTTAGCCCAGACGGTAAGATACTGGACTTCCAATTCAACAACTCATGTTCAAATCTTACTGCAGCTGTAACTCTTTCCCCAGTACCGAAATCAACACCGTGTGTTGTGTTGATTTAACACAAAAAGTAGTAGTCACGCTGAGACACAGCATTGTGTTGAATGAACACAGCTATTTTTTACTGTGTAGAATCAATCAAGATTGTAAATTGTGAGATTCTTTGAGAAGTGAGATTATGATCCTCATTTCTGAGAGTTTTAAAACATTTTAATGCTTTTATCTTATTAAATACTTAAAACACAAATTTCTTTCCGAATAGTCTTTCCGATGGGATATTTGTACACATCCAGTGGCATTTTTGCTCTTTCCGGGAATATGAGACTGTTTTCATGTTATTGGTATTGTTATGAACTTTTCTGCGTCGTGTTTTCTGTACTCTGGGAAGTATGACACCTGCTTCCGGTCACCGCAGGTAGAAAGACTTCAAATGCAACAGTGCATATTAAGGAAAGAATGAAATCTCTGCTTCGCCCTCCGGGTCATCGGGTCAGACCGGGTCCCAAGCATAGGCCCGGTGACCCGGTCCAAAAGTTGACCCAGTGACCCGTTTCAGCTCTGCTCCTAGTTATGCCCTGTATGTATTCGTTATATTTTGTTCGTAAATGATTTTTAGTTGAGTTCGTGAGTAATTTAAAGTTGTGATGAGTATATCCATTTTGAAATGTTTTCCACAAGTCCAATGCTCTTTTCTTATTGTAGCTAAATAACCCGCTTTATTTTATGATTAAATTAGCATTCTATTAAGCGGTGAGGAACATAGATTCATTCATATTACAGCTAGCAAAATCTCAATCAACGTATCTCAGTCAGGTATTTGGTGTGCAAAATCAGAAGAAAAAAAAGGGGGTGTAAAAATTTCCGCTATCGTTCTTACGTATTTCTTTCAATATGGCGGACACTAATTTTACGCGTCCTGTACAGTCTAATATATACACTTTTAGATAAATATTCCTCTCCCTAATATCCCAAATACACGCACAAAACGTCGAAATATACTCTCATAATTGTTCTGAAGGTCATGCAACCCATTTCCTTATATTTCACTGTGTGAGATGAGGCATGGAGCCCGTCCCTTCCACATTCAGTCCCAGTCGTAGATTCGCTGTTCTTTTAAGGATGTTACTTCATATGTATGTTCTCTCTATGACTCGTGTAGTGGAGCCGACCGCGGTAATCGTGTAGTCTGAAGTGCCAGGTCAACGTAACCAAGGTTCTGGTTTTGAATCCCAGCTGAGGGATGGACGTTTGTGGATTTCAGAAACTTAACAGCTAATGGAATTGTGAATGGCCGAAGTCGTTTGTTACTAAAATGGCCCAAATATATTAAGTTTTTTAAAGTTAATCGTGTAGTGCAGAGGTTCCCAAACTGGGGTCCGTGGTAATGTTTCAGGGGGTCCGCAGACATTTCTAACAAAAAATAGACTATACCGTCATTTTCTCCAATTTTTATGTTCGAGCAATCATAAGTTATAGATTTTTAAAAAAATGTTTAAACATTTCACTTTTAATGATTAGCTAACAATATATTCAATCTCTACGTCATTTCGTTATTTCAATTGGTTATGACTAAGGAAAGTTTCAATGCGTATTTGTAAATAGCGGACAGTTTGTCATGCCCTGATGGCGTTCGCTATTCGGAAATTTCACTGTACAAGCAGACAAGGTAAATAAATACTTGCAGTAAATACCTCACTCATACATAACACGCAAAAGTTAAAACAAAAGGAAGGGTAAAAAGAGGAAATTTAGGTAGCATGAAAACGGAATGAAAAGCATGTGCAAGAAGTTCGTAAATTATCCGCTAGATTACACTAGTTTCGCAAACATAAGCGCTAACTGTGGATGTGTAGTGGTACTAACAATCGCGCTCCGCTTTTTATTTGTCCGTGAGGATGATGTTACTCTTTTTATCAGACCACTTTCCGGTCTTGGTGTTGTTTAGCTCTGTCCGTAGCTCACACACAGTCATTTACGAATATATAGCCACTGTAGTGTGTTGTAACATGGATTGTGGGCTTAAGTTCAGCTCTGTGAGGCGTTCTTCAGAGATTAAAAATATTGCAGGTCTTAGTGATATCAGAAACTTACGTTCTACAGAGACTGAAAATGTTGCAAGCCCAGTGGAGGTAACACAAAAATGATTCCTAAATATTCTGATACTTACATAAATCTCAGGTTTATTTCCATTCAAAACGAAGTATTGTGTGCGCAGTGTGTTATTTGCTATCAATGAAAGCTTGAAACCAGCAAAGCTCTCTCAACATCTCGATGTATGCAGACAAAACAACCAGATTATGTTACAAAAAGTCAACGATTTTTTTATTTTTTTAAAAGGAAAACTGATACACTCAGTGGTATAAAAGTGTTGTTCGTGCTTCATATGAAGTGTCTACCGATGAAAGGGGGAAGCGAGGATCACTATTGGCGACAAATTAATAAAACACCCTGCTGATAGGCTCGGCAGTTCTGGGCCAAAAAGCTCGTAAGCCTTTGAGTTTAATTTCATTATCAAATAATACAGTTAGAAGAAGGATGGATGAAATGGCCGAAAATACTAGGAAGACATTCATAAACAGAGATGCCTGAAGGCCATAAATAAAACTTGAAAATAAATAGAATTAAAAAATATACACGTTTTTCTACCCAGTTATATGAGAGCACTTGCACTGTTAATGATGTTTAATTGCGTTCAGCCGTTATGGTTATGAAAATAAATTGCACGAGGATTTTTTTGTAAACATCTACCATCACATACCACATCAGAAGAATTGTTTCAGATTGTGAACAAGTTCATGGTTGACAGTGGTATTAATTGGAATAAATGTGTGGGTGTTAGCAGTGACTGAGAAAGATCGATGTGTGAAAGGAAAGTGGGTTGGTTACTATTCTAAAACTGTAGCACATTTTCAGTGTGGGTTCATTCCTGTATCCACAGATAGGTATGAGTAGCAAAGAAGGTGCCATCAGGTGTTGCCTTGACGAGTTAATTCAGGTTGTGAATTTTATTAAACCACGCCTTTGAATTCTCGGTGAAGAAGTTGAGAGTAGCCACAAGTGACTTAATGCACTGTGAAGTAAGATGGCTTTCTCGAGGAAGGCCATTGAGTAGATTAGTTAAACTGAGGGATGAAGTCCAGCTCTTTTTGTTTGATTTCAACTTCAAACTTCGACAGGTTCCACTAATTTTAACTGGATTTTTAAGTTATCATACTTTGCTGATATCTTCAACAATCTGAATGCACTCAATTCAAGCATCTAGCATCACTATTCTTCAGGTTCGAAATAAAACAGAGGGAATGTTATAAAACTGAAATCCTAGATTAAGAGTTTAGACTTTGAAATCTTCGAGCAATTCCCTTCCATGGCAGAGTTCGTTTAGATGTCAGAAGAAAATGTCCCAAAGGAGATCCTCAATTGTGTGTGCAACTAAGGGAATATTTCCAGGGGACGGGTCAAAGTGACATGTGGATAAGAAATCCATTTGCTGCTGGGCTATCAACGAACTTCTCTCTTACGCCACAAGAAGATTATTCTTTGAAAGACCTTCAACTAACAGTTTATTAAAATTTCAGTTTTCACAATTGCAGCTATCTGACTTTTAGTTATATGTCATGACTGACTATCCTGAGCTCTCAAGAAATTCTTTGAAGTACTTAACTCTGTTCCCCAATACTTATTTATATGAAACCGCATTCTCCTACCTCACGTATTTGAAATCAAAGTCAAGAAAAAACTTAAAGTTGAGAATAACTTAATATTGAAGTTATCAGGCACTGCTGAGTTAATTGTTCAAAATCAGTTTCAGTGTTCACATTAAACTGTGTTTGGTGTTATTGATATTATAATTTTGTCGAATTTGTACCACATTTACTGTCTGTTGTATTTCAGAACTTACAGGGGTCCGTGAAATTTTAATTTTGTTCTCAAGGGGTCCGCTGACTGGAAAGTTTGGGAACCACTGGTGTAGTTGATTAACATCGACTAACTATCCCACTTGTATATGCGGATTTCCTGCCTGTGAAATTGTTTATTTTCCATATTTGCTTACTATTTAAAAGCTTAAGTCTTTATCTGTTTTTGTGTATGGCCGTGTGTGCAGTAGGTAGGCCCTAAACACCTGGCACTAGCTGTTAGATTACTATACCGAAGACTATATAACAGATCGATTTTATCTGTTTGTATATGGATGTGTACCTTGTGTGGGTTTCGCCTAGTGGGTTTCTACGACTTCATTTATGGATTTCCGTATGAGTTTATTGATTTCAAAAATGTCCATTAAATCTAGTTACAAATCCATTTTGGTTCCCTTGATTTGCTTTTAGTGTTTATTTCATTATTGTATTTGTCTTTCTGTATTAGAATATTTCTATTAAGAGTCTCCCTACCGCTTAAGTCACAATACTGTTGACTAACCTCTGATACATTAGTTGTAGCTTTATCCTTTCCCATCTCCTGCGTCGTTAGATTCTCAGTTTCGTTTCTTCTGCTTTCCTTGATAGTGTACAGCTCCTCTGAACTCGTTAACACCATTCTTCAATTGATTAATCTGGCGTTTTTCATTCCCTGTTTTGCTCCACGGCTTTTTATCTCGTGGTTTTGCTCAGATGCTGGACCTCAAAATGGTTGTTTTGCAGTTTGTCGGTCTACTTTTGTTCATGTATTTTATCACGCTGTTAATTTAATTTCCCTTTGTTATGTTTCTTTTGGTTGAAGTTTTGTTCGTTGGCCAATTATTTTAGGTGAAAGCTACCTGTTTTAAATGTTATTTCAACTTTCTTGGCCTCTTATCAGTAATGGGTCTTGTAGCATCTTCATCCACCAGTTTTCCCTGTTACATTCCCTCTTGATTCTTTCCAGAGGGTTCTGGATTAGTTTGTTCACTTTGTTCTTATAATAATTAGAGTTATTGTCACATTTTGTTCTCATTTAAACCATCTGGTTTCTTAAGTTCTTTTATTGCTTATTATACAATTTTCATTTTACATCCTCTAGCAAAAAACGCTCTTCCTAATTCTTTTAATCTTTTCCCAAGTCTCGGTTTATTGTCTGTAATTTATTTCAGACGTAACGTCTTACTCTTAAATAGTGAGACGTTAAGCATTTGGGTGTGCCGAGTCTGCACGCAAAAATTCAAGCCTTCTAGTAATGTTATATTGTACGACCGTTTGATCTCTTTGTTAATCTCTAAGACGTTACGTCTTATACCTTTATATGGATGGATACCTGATCGGATGGTCATTTAGTGCTTTTATTTATTCGTTAGTATTAGTTGTATTTGAACCTTGCAACACTTGTCTGTGCCTCATGACGTCAACGAGTTGTCATGAAGCGCGCTGTTTAAATACACTTTGATACGAATTTGTTATAATGTTGTAACTAGTAAATAAGTCCATAGTTACAGTGATCTCTCTGTCTTGGTAGTCCGTAGTATATGGACGTATAGGTGCACTTCTTCGGGTTTGACTATGCGTTACAATAAAGAAGAGTTGCATAAATCATGCGTTTGTGTTCTATCTACCGATAATGCTATTTAGAACTAATCTGCAAATGAGATTCGGTTTTACTGAGGAATATCTAATGTGTCTTGTCTAATGGGTAACGTCTTTACTGCTGCATGTCCTTTTGCATTTGTAACGTCTGCTGCTCTTAGTTGGTCATGTCTGTTGTTCCTACAGTTCTTTCGGATGATCATCTTTACCATTTCGTCAGGCATAGCAATACCCAAATGTGAACTCAAGTCCTTTTGCGTTATTGTTTAAGCAGCTTATAATGTTTTAGTTGTTCACTGTCCCAGCAAATATTCCTACGTCATCATCTAACTATTCCAAGCATAGGTTTCGCAGGAAATTGTCAATGATAAATTAACATGTACATGTATGTTGACATACGCTACAGAAACAGATGTTCCAGTAGTCATGACTTTCTTTTGAAGGAATCTCTTGTTCCCAAAGCTAGTGTAGTTCTTATAGATTAGAATCTCCCAGACCCCTCTTTACTCGTGTTGGGGATAGTGGCTTCAATGTTTCCTCACTGCAAACTGTTTTCAGCCATTCACATTTGGAGTTGTAGTATATTGAAACTAGCTCTATGCTCCTTCTACTTTCTATGCTTGTTTATAAATTTATGTATATCTGTAGTATATAGTATGTCCTTAGGACTTATTCTTTTAACACTTCTTATTTTCTGTAGAAAATTTAAAGTGTCTTCTATGAATTGTGGCAGGGGTAGGTAACAATTTTATGATAATATGTTTTAAGTATTGTCCAAATATTTCGTTGGGTTGTTATATGTGGAGACTGTACGTCTCTACGGCGGTTCTTATTTTATTTCGCTTATTTACTTTTTGCAATTTTTCAAGATTTCCAGCCGGACCACTAGGGTTTCCCTCATGGGACGTCCGGGTGGTGGCGTTTGCTTGTACCTCTCGGGTGTACCGCTACTCTGCCTTTTCGGAGTAGGCTTCTCGTTTGATCAAGCCTTGTTGGTACCTTGTAGGACCTCTTCAGAAAATCCAACGCGACAATCTTGGCATGCTAGACCACTTCCTTCGTCGTGACCTCCGGACTGAAGCAGATCTTCCTCTCCTTTAAGATAGATTCCCGCTCTTAACCCAACTTCGGCATTAACTGTTTATAGTGGTTGGTAACCTCCTCGTTTATACTTAGGATTGGCCTCCGTAGAATAACTGTGATGTTCTCTTCAAAGTGTTTTCGTGAACACGGCCAAATTCAGGCCAGATCTTTGGAGTCTTATTCAGGGTATTCTATTTCGCATCCTATCATTATCTCAGACTAGTAGTGCTGAACGAGGTAGCGTGTGTATAACAACTTGCGCAGTGTCTTAAAACATTCCTTCTGCTGACCTCTCAACTTATAATTTGGCCTCAAGGGACCCTCCCTGTTGGCTTGATAGGTGCTTCTCGGTACGATCAACTTCGCTTCTGTGATTCTGTATTCCTTGTTTTCTTGTTGCCCAACCTGTATGTCGTGTACGTCGTTCAGGGTGGTCATTCAGCTTAGGTAGGTCCATGGAGAATGCTTCATTTGTATCCACGCTCTACTAAAAAGTTCAGTTATTAAAGGTTACTTTTCTAGGTAAGGTTGAGTGCTTCTGCTGGTTACTATACTAGTAAGTACATGTATGCAAACCAGTGTTCGATTTGTAGCGTGGGATGGTTGGGATTACACCCCTCTCTGCAAAAATCTTCTCTGGCACTGTTTACGGATATATACCTCTAACCTGGGACATGGACGATTCCAAAATACCGTATAATACACATCTCACTAATTCTTCCTCCTCTCTGGAAATTGCACGAATCGAACACTGATGCAAACCTCACTATGCAGTAATTGGAAACCAATACTTGTGAAGGTTCTCGCTATTTCAAAGTTGTTCCAGGCAACTGCAAATGTATCAACTTGCTGCCCCTTGTTACACTATTGACATCTGTTGATGTTAATTTGTTACCTATGTAAATGGACTTTCATGACATGAAAATGAACGTATGTTGGGTGCAGCAACTAGTAATGAAAATGGAATATGTGTGCATACTTAAAAAAAAGTAGCCTACTTTAAAAAAAACATTAATTGCCAACATCAAACGATTGTCCGTAATATGCCATGTACGTTCATACTGTGGTTAGCATGCACATCGAGTTTCTTAAAGACCACTGAACGTGCGTAATGTCATTCATAGCTCCTTTCCACTGACAAACTAGGCATTATTTGCGATGCCATGATTTCTCATTCACAATTGCATTCCACTTGTCAGACAGAATTACTGTTAAATATACAGTATAATTCAAGCATATTGTGCAAATTTTAAAATAAATATTGAAATAGCCGAAAGAGCTAAAAGAAATTGTATTATGTATTTTCAAAGATACGTTGCCACTAAACAAAGAGAGTGGGTTAAAAAGATACGTGTTTCTTAAATAAATTGCATACATTATGCTGTACAGTCTACGTGATATTGGCTGCCATGCTGGTCGCGATATTGAAAAAAATACATGAAAGCAAAAGCGAAAAAATGGCACCCAACTTTTTCTGTCTCTGCACACTAAATTCCTAGAATCTATGTAAAAGGATAAAACTTGGAAACCAAATCGAGCGGGAGTCTAAATTTCAACAAATATCACCGTACTAACTCATCTGAATGTCACCAAACTAGAAAAAGCTTCATGGTAAAAGGTCATTTACGTGACGAACAGTCCAATTTGTTTTCCTCTAATTAGAAGTATAATACTCTTCCATAATACCTCACAGACTGGAAGCAAGTAGTTACCCAGACAGCACAGTAAACGTACAGCAAATTTGAGATTTCAAGTCTCCAAGTTTGCACCAACTTTCACATTGCAAGTTTGCATACTTGCTAGAAATTTTCAGCAGAGTTGCTAGTTAATATGTTCCAAAGTTGCTACATACATTTGAAGCCGTTAGAGGATAAAGGTGTCATGTTACATTTTTCGAAAAAATCTGGTGGTTTATGAAAGTATTATGTGATATTCTTGCTCTACAACACCCCACTTAAGTTATTCCTCGTCTGCATAAAGAGATTCAGCAACGATGAAGGAGATTTGTTACACAGACAAACGAGTTTGTTTGTGGAAGAAAGTGGAAGGAAACATGTAACATGACACCTTTATCATCTAACCGCTTCATTTCACATCAAACTTACCACCAACCATTCACGTCAAACATGTTACAAACCTGTATTGTTATAACATGGTGACCCAACATCAAACCTGTGGCGAAAAATAATGAACTGTTTGCAGTGGGGATCGTACACACGATCTTCAGATGTGTTTGTTATTCGCCACTCTAACCACTACACCATCGTGCCATCTCGTGATTGCTTTCTATTTTAGTAGTTCTTTTATGTTACGAAGACAGTTCCTGAAGTAAAGGCACGCATATAGCTTTAAATTCTAAGCTGGGATAGTTGATTGATCCTGGGTTAGAACTATGACGGCTGCTTCGTTGAATTTTCATAAACGAGGTACCTCAGGAAAAACAATGATCTGTACTTTACTGTTCGGGTCGATGTCACATCGCGATTTTAGTGTTTGCATTGTGTTTAACGAGAAAAAAAAAGAATAATTATCCAACCAGAATTTTTAACCTATTTTCGTCAAATGCGTGAAATTTTGAAATTTATATATAAACACAAAGTAAAGGAAGAGGAGTAAATATGTATAGGTACAAACACAAAGAAAAGAATGTTTAAATAAGAAGATAAAATATTTCTTTGTCGAACCCCGAATTTTCAGTTGGTAATCCAACACGCTAACATTACACCAACCCAAGAGGTAGTTGCAAACCCTTTGGCACCTTAATTTGTTCTTCATGTAGCTAAGCAGAATATGGATTATTTTGCCCAGGGTATCCACATCCTACATGATATGGGTTTAATCTCGAATTCAATCTCTAATATTGTTGGTACGAGGGATGTCACGCCCAAGTAACTCCGAATTGTTTATTTATAATATCTACATATACACGTAATTATACTATAAAATAATGCTGCTTCTCATAATCAATTAATTCATTAACAAATTATAATACCTTTATAATGAAAGTGGTACAGATATTAGCCAGAATAATGGAAACACTTGTGGAAGTCGGAACACGCGCGCAATATAGCTTGATCTCTGGACGGAATAGACCAATACACGCTCTGAATAGTGGTGGGTGGAATTAGAAGCCATTCTTCATGCAGTACAGCCTCCAGCTCAGGTAGAGACGAAGGAGATGGAAATCGACATTCATATACGTTGCAAATGCTGTTGTTTTGTCTCTCCTCTGTCTTGTTTATTGTACTATGAATGCGAAAAATATGTTTGCTGTCTTTGCTTTCATTGGAGATGTTCTTCTACGTATGAAAACGTAGGTGAGAAAACCATCATGTGCTCAGGTGTATGGATAGTTTCGAAATAACGTATTTGAATGAATGTTACCTTTTTACACTTAATAGCATTTCAACATGTTTTATTGCACTCGAAAGAAGAAAAACACATTGGCACAATTTTTCTCCAATTGCGAAGGTTCACAGTACCTTTGAGGGCTCGAACATGGCATCTTTGGTTTACTGTTTCCGAAGATACCCGATGCTGAACTTACAGCATTTTCAGCTCAAAACAGCCTAATCAATCCGGTCAGCCTTTTGGGAATAGACTGTACGTTCCCTCAAAGCAGTGAAAAGTGTAACACACAAACCATAAAGGAGAGGCTTTCTCCTGGGTTAGAATTCAGGAGAAAGAAAATTCTATCACCCTAGTCTCGGATTGCAATAATTGAATCAGTGTAGTACTATGCAAGGAAACCTTATTCGTTGCAAAAGTCCATTCGTAAATATATTTGTGTATGGAGCCCGAAGGCACGTAGCTGCATATGAAATACTAACAACGCTCTCGATGAAATTGCCAATGAAAAAAGGAAAATATTGGTAATGGATACAGAAACAGTTGTATTCGTGAACACCATTTTCTCACATACAGAATTTTTAGTACATAGTTTGCAAAACTGTGGACAATTGACAGTCACCGTGCTTAGAATGTCGGCTAGTTAATTAGAGAGTATCGAGCTCGAAATTTGCAGGCAAATCACTATTTGCAAGCTCCTACCGGTGTTTAGTGGGTAGAGTTGGTTTATTGTCTAGAAGATTCGGGTTCGAATTCCGGTGGGTTTAAGATATTTTTTTTTCAAAATACATTTCCTTATGTTCATATTTTTTATTAGTATATGCTTTCTTGCATTTTTTCGTAGAATACATTACATTAATAACCATGGATAGGTTAGGTTAGGACAAATTTGACTGTCTCTTTGTACATCCAGTTCAGAAATTCAGATCGTGAGACGCTCGTCTTTTAATGAGGTCACTGGAAATATGGAAGCGGTAAACAGCGAAAAGTAATCTCTAATTTTCCCAAGTCAATATGAAAATTTATATCTCGGTAAAATACTTCACAGAATCACATGTTTATATATCACTGGAATCGGCATTAAATACAGAGTACTAAAAACCTAAAAACCTACTCATAACTAGGGTGTTTGTAAAATATAATGAACGAGGCAGCAACATGCCCATAGTATGTCGAGGTGTTCTGCTTATTCCAATGGCACATTTAGATACACCTCACAGGGCAGAAAGATATAGGGCTATAAGGCACGACACAGCTAACTTGTCAAATATATTTGTAGATAAAATGGAATGGATCTATTTTAATATCAAATACCAAATCACCATCCCCTCTGATAAATCGAACACTGCTTAAGGCAATGTTAAATTAAGTTATTAAATACGATATATTTCAACTAGAATTCAATTAAAAACAATTAATAATGCAAAGACGAGCTTTTTATTGTACTCATAGTGAGTACCAGCTTTTAACTATGTCAGAAGCGTACTTACATCTTATATATTTGTTCGTTCATGGCCTTGATGTCATTAATGGTGAATGCTTTGTCTGTTTCATTTCCCTCTACACGTGTGTCCTTCAAGAAACCTACACTATTCATTTCCAGACTTTTAAGTTTATTCAAAATTGCGTCCCGATTGCAGATTTCTTCATCTGTAAAGTGAAAAGAACATCAAATAATGTTTATGGAAGAACTTGAATGTAATCTAGTCATTAAGACCAGCAGTGCCGAATCTAGAAATTTTCCTATGGGGGCAAAGTTAAATTTCGCCGCCCTTTCCATCATTTTTAGCCAAACAACACAACCGGCCCACGACTACAACAATGTCTCGCATCACGTAGTGTACTTTTGTTATCTTCTCTGGAGCCTGTCGTGGTATCGCTATTACTAGTGTCGGATCATAATAGCAAATACGGTCGTAATTGTAATATGCCAAATTCTATTCATATCTATTATAATAAGTGTGTTAGGAACAATAATTTAATGTTAGGAAGGTCAGGTTCGATTGTTTTCTTTTCATTATCCGTGATAGGACGCCGCCATTTTAAACGTTGTCTTACGACCGTCTTTACTATTATGATCGGTGTGTGCTATTACTATCTCCAGTAATGCAGTAGACCTGCCTATCTGACTTGACTCGCGGTTTTGAATTTTAGAGATGAAGGTAGGTTGTATAAAATAACATAAAAAAATGTCTTAGTGCGCCGGTATTGAAATTTTGAACTCGTTTAGGTCTATTTCAATTTGATATGCGATTTTACTTCCTAGAAGCTTTTATGTTTTATTTTTAGCGTTTGCCGCCCTCTAAACGTGCCGCCCGGGACGCTTGCCCCCTTTTGCCCCACTCCCTAGATCCGGCACTGAAGGCCGGAATAAGATCACTTGTTCAATCACTAACTAACTTTATGGCTTAGGGAACCTGCAAGTTCATCGCCGCAATAACAAACGTTCCTCATTGGATTCTATCCTGGGCAATATCAAGCCAGTTTTCATCTTAAACATCTATCTCTCGAAGATCTCTTCTAGTATTGTCATCTCAACGACTTCTCGATCTTCCCAGCGGCCTCTCTCCCTCCAATTTACCAACCAGGATGGAATTTGAAGGGTTTCAAAGCAGAAACGACTAATTCATCGCAGTCAATAAGAACGTTAGATGTCTGCGATGAATTGGTAATTGGATCCTTATTGATTGACTATGTGCGTTTCTATAATATAATCTTCTCTGTTTTCCCATTCGAGCTACATGGCCTGTTCATCTTAGGCGTGGTAAACCATAATTTACAGAATGTTGAGTTCATAGAGTGTATTACAATATTTTATTTCGCGCTTTCCTGAGTTCATTTGACTTGGTAATTTAAGAGAAGATAAATCAATTGTTTCATT
>JAGDQP010000153.1:64302-118198 GCA_022664845.1 Lepisma saccharinum
TGCTACGTGAGTGTATAAGAGCAATTCCGTCGTAGCCACTAAACTATATTAGTTCCGTAAACCAATGTATTCATACAACAACTGGTTAATCCTCCACCTTGGACTACAGGTACTTTATTATATGAGTATACATTCACACATATATATGACATGCAGGCATACAATTAGGCGTGCAGTTAGTTTTAATATTTATCACCAATGAATGATCCCGTGCTACCAATATATCATGTCACTTTACCCGGCAATAACGTACGTAGTCACATACATCTTCTTATTATTGTCCACAACAAGGTAAAAGTACAAAATATTAAATATATAACATATAATAAACATGACTAAGAAGAAAGCACAGAACATCTGAAGAATACTTTCCTTCCAATGGAACAAGAGCTTCTTATATTCAAATTTCCCGCGGATAGCCACGCACCATAGCAATGGGTAGATGAAATCAAGCGTTTTTCAGGAGCTACATGGATGAGGATATCAGCAGACCGAGATATTTGGAAAGAAAAGGGGGAGGCCTTCATCCAGCAGTGGATAGAAAACGGCTGAATATGATGATGATGATGAAATCAATTGTATAGGCGGTAACAGCACTTAGTAACTTAAATATAACATTGAATTTATGTAAAAAAATAATCATAGTCTGTCCTTTTCTAGTATTACATGTTTTCCAGTATCTCCCTATAGTTTTTATTTTCGTTTTGCTAATTTCTTTTGCCAAGATAGATTCTTATAATGAGCAGGTTATATTATCAAAATTACCTTTGATATATTTTCTTAGGAACTGTATGGTTGAAAGCATAGCTGCTTGCATGTACTTAGGCATATTGAGTACATCTTGTAAGTGTTTCAGACTTTCCACCAGGATATCCAAATACCAGAAAGACCATAGGTCGAAGTTGAAGTCCATGCATCCCAAAAGACGAGATAAACGCCTGGAAGTACAATAAAAATGACGTTCAAGATATTTCACTAAACATTCGATTGCATTTATAGCTGAAAAGACACAGTATCCTATAGTAAAATTAGTAAGTGACGCTTCCGTAGCGCCCCCAACGGGTGTCGGTGGCGCTTTGAACGGGTGTAGGTGGCGTTTTGAACGGGTGTAGGTGACCCTTCAAACGGGCGTCTGTGGTGCTTCATACGGATAACTGTAGCTTTTAATTGTTCAGTGATGCTAATAGAGAAAAGAAGGAGACGAAGACATAAATTTGGCAGTAAAACCATAACCAAATATGAATTTTGGACTATAGTACAATTCGGGATAATAGATGTCAGCAAAATCGGTAAGATTAACCGTTCATACGTGCATCCATATCAAACTCAAGACAGTAGGACAGTGAAAGTTGAACGTATGAATTTGAAATTATTTCTGGCCTTTATTGGGCAGGACGGGATGTGGTAGGAGAAAGAACGCGGGAAGAAGTCGGCCAGGACCTAAGTGAAAGGGTACCTATCATTCCGATATTTGCCTGGTGTGTGACTGAGAACAAGACAGTCAGAATGCTCAGAATCTGGTTTCGAACTTTGTACCTCCTGGATCCGAAGCCAACACACTAGTAAGTGAGCTACGGCAGCCTGGTAGGTGAGTGTATACTAAAAAATCAACAAATTACTATTTTTTTTTAAAGAAATTCTTGTAAAAACTCTTATAGAATCTTATTATTTTCAGAAACATGCCAGAAAAATATACAAGGAGATTCAGAATTAAGTACATTACTTTCGGGAGGTAGTTACCGACATCGGAAGGAGGAAAAATGTTCCTATTTGAATTTGAATATATTTTAATGCCTTTAGACATCTGAGGCCAATATTGTGAAAGGTAGACGGGTAAGACCTATTTTGTAGGTACAGCGTTTTGGAGATACAGCGTTTCCAACTTCAAGCCCGAAATCGACGCCTACAATGAGAAGAAAATTAGTAATTCTCAATAAATCAGAAACGTTGCATTAAATGAAAAAATCGTTTGCGGAAAAATTTTCTAACATCATGATGGCCATCAGGAGTGAAAACACGATGTCATGTGGTCGTCAGTGTTGCCAAACTGGTATAAATTTTAAAATTTTCAAATAGCACTACGTCATGTTGTTGGATATTTGTCATGCCCTAGCGGTGATAACATACATAAAGCACACATCGCAGTGTTGCAAGCTATGAATAAGACACGAGATGAAATATCGCAAGAAAATAGCCTACGTAGTTTGTATAAAATCGCAAAAGCCTTTCGTTGCCGGGCATGTGGATAGGATTGCTTGTAAGGCTTTTGATACAATGAATTGTCAGTCGAACGTATTATTAATGAAGAGAATTATTCATTTTCTTTCCATTGTAGTCGTCGACTTTGGACACTAAGTTGGAAACGCTGTATCTTGAAAACGAAGCTGAGTTTCACCCAGCCTTTATTTTTTCTTATTTTGAAGCTAGGAATCACTTCCCGAAAGTAATGTAGTTAGTTCTGAACCACCCTGTATTTTGGAATGTTAATTATGGAAACTATAGAGTTTTAGTAACATTTTGATATGATTAAAAATTGTATAAGCAATATTTTTTCTTTTAAATAAGGAAAACCGCTATGGCTATCCTGCATTGCCAGCTCTTAACATGACAATACTGCGACCTGTATACAAGTGTAGTCTTGTTATAAATAGAACTGGGAGGTGTAACGTGTATAACAATAGCTTTCTCACTTGCACGCATGTACTTAAAATCACAACTGGAAACACCGATTTTAACGTATCAGAACGACCATTTAAACACCTTAAACAATAACCAATTATCATTTGCAGTACTTTGTTTCAACTTATTATTACTACGAACAATTCTTCTTCTCCATAAAATGACATCACTCGCAGAAGAATATATCCTTCTTATCTTGAGAATTGTTGTCAACACTCACGGAACGTTTTCGCCTAATGATTTGAAGCTAGTTATTCCATTACTACTCCCACAGGAGAGTTGAGAAATACAGCACTGAGTATAGAAGCGGTAAGTTTATTTATTTATTTATCTTTCAAAGCCGCCGTGATCTAGTAATTACTGTCAGTGCCGAATCTAAGGGGGGCAAAAGGGGGTAAGCGCCCCGGGCGGCAAACAGCTAAAAATAAAAAATAAAAACTCCTAAAAAGGATGTAAAATTGCATATAAATTGAAATTGACCTAAACGTGTTCAAAATTTCACACCAGCGCGCTAAGACATTTTTTTTATGTTATTCCATACAACCTACCTTCATCTTGAAAATTTAAACCCGCGATTCAAATCAGATAGGCAGATCTACTATCTTACTAGAGTTAGTAATAGCGATGCCACGACAGGCTCCAGAGATGAAAACAGACTACGTGATGTGAGACAATGTGCTGTTCGGTCGTGTTGTTTGGCAAAAAAAAAAAAAAAACTATGGAAAAGAACGGTAATAACGACGGCAAAACTTTACTTTGCCCCACATAAGAAAAATTCTAGATCCAGCACTGATTACTTCCCAACATCGTGGACTTGGAAGCTACGCGGGTCCAAGTTCTGCTGCTGGCCATTCCGACTGATGTTTTCCACGATTTCACCAGGCAAATGCTCGGGTTGTACCTCCATTAAAGTTCTGAACTAGTTTTCTCATCTCTTTCTCTGGAATGTGCATGTGCTCACCGGGAGGCGAGATCTCTGACATCAGAAAGGCTGCAGTTATAGATTCCATTTGATTTTTACAATTTTTTAGGAATATAAGGCTGAGACCGGGATAGAGGAGGGAAGAAGGATTCGGGAAGGTGTCGGCCAGAGCCAATGATGAAGGTGCCATCCCGGCATTTGCTTGGTGTGACTGAGGAAAAACGCTGGAAAACCTTAGTATAATGGTCGGCCGCTGGGATGTAACCCACGACCTCCCGAATGCTACGCCAACACCCTACCACTGAGCTACAGCAGCCCGGTAGATGCCATATGATCTCATACAGTAAGACGTAAATTCAATAGTGTTTGTTTAATTTACCTTTCCTCTGCTAGAGAGAAATCCATTGCCCGAATCAGTTACAAGTCTAACAGTAATTCTTCGATGAAGAGGGAGAAAAACGTAGCCAGAGTCTGATGAACCTGGGGAAAAACCTTAGTTAAAATTTCCGGCAGCATGATTCGAACCTGTGTACCACATTTGAGCCCCCTATGTTAGCTACTATAGTCAACCAGAACTGAAACGGGTCACTGGGTCATTAGGGACTATATATTTTTTTCATTATACACGATACACATGACGGTTATTACTCAGTCCATGCTCTCGGTCCGAATGCTGAAGCAGTCAACCACGAATCGGCAATCATTTATAATGCAATAAGGCACGAATCACCAATCTCTTAGAACAGTGGTTTCCAACCGTGGACTGATACCGGTCCTTGGCACATTAGTTCATTTAATTATTTAATATTTATTTTACAGATTTCCACAGTTCAAAATTAAGATTAAAGTTTACATTTCTTTTCTAATATATCTAGATTCTGATGGTATGTTGGCATCCTTTGAATGTCAAATAAACCTCTATCTTACTGGCACCTTTCTGGTCCTTGAAAATTTTCCCTGCCTTTTGCCGGTCCCTGATTATTAAAAGGTTGAAAAATACTGCCTTAGAATACCAAAAGGTAGTTAAGAAAAAAATATGCTTCCTATTGCCACGTCAATTTTTTGTGGTCAGTTTTAACTTTCTTCTTTCTCATGCTGAAACCATAAATGCCTGTCAAGTCCATGTATCCTGCAGAAAAAAAATGTTTAAAGGAGGCACTATGAAACGTTCTGTTAAAAGCAGTAAAACGCGGTAGTTTTCACTATAAGTTGTCGTGTTCTACAAGGTATTCTGTGAGACCTACTACATGTTCTGTACCTCCAACATAATATCTGATCACTTTTATAAGAATATGAAATGGCACCTTCAGTCACTGCGGTAAGTCTTCTGTTAACATTTATTTTCCATATACGATAATCTTCAATTTGAACATTTTCTCCTCTAGTTCTTCAGCTAGAACACAAAGTATCGACTGTTAATTGAAACAAACCAACTGTAACACATGTACACTGAAACCTCATTTATCCGAAACGATTTTCGAAAAATATAATTGTCCGTCAGTAATTCAAAATGTCTAGGGCTCCACAGTCTTCTAGTGGTTAGAGCGTTGGACACATGTCCGCTTGGTCCCGGGTTCAATTCCAGCCAGGGGGAGTCCAAATTTTCGGCATCCACCCAGCGTCGTGAGGCAAATTGAATCGTTTATTTCAGAAACCCGCTAAATGTACTTTTTGAAACTTTAGGGAAAACGAAAAAAACAGTCTAGATCTGATAATAACAACTGGGAGGGGTCCACAAAATTTGTAGTAGTAGTTAAGATTTAATTAGCTCGCAAATTGGATGGTGCCTGTAACTAGAATATAATAGTTATTCCGTAATTAATAAAAATTGATATAAAAATTTCAGGTAACGGATTTCTGCAATAAAACTAGTTGTATCGGAGGAAATCGTAAAGTTTGCAAGTGAAATAAAAACATTTGCTCCTGTAGTCTGTTTTAAAAAGAAAAACACAAAGTTATTAACTATATCTATGTAGTTTAGTATCAAATGAAAAGTCGGAACATGATTAAAATAGGAATGTACCCATACTAACAATGGTAATCACGTTATCAGTGTCCTACAAAAGACAATAGAATGCCCTGCTAAACTACTATGTATGTCTGTCTGTCTGGAACTACTCATCTTCATATTTCCTGTCGACGTTACACATGGCTTCTGTCGTTGGCCGCTGAAGGATGTCGTTATAGAAATCTTCATAACCTGTAGTGTAGGCACTCAGCTTAACCAGGTCGTCAATTTTTTTCTTATTGATAGGTACCTTTCCAGAAGGGTAAGCTCTGACTGTTGGCAGGTCAGGAACGTCCTTGTACTTTTTCAAGGTGAAAGTTGAGGACATGAACCCATCAATGAACTGTTTAACAGTCACATATCCTTTATTGGCCGTATTAAATTCAAATTGTTTGTACGATGACACTTTGAATGAACCTTTTTGTCCTTGGGCACAGCTATTCTTAACGTTTCATCAGAGTTCATATGTTTCTTATAAAACTGAGGCCACCATTTCTTAAAGTTGAAGATCTTCTCACTGGTTATTTGGTGGACGGAGAAACGTCCAGTTGTACTGGCTTTAAGAATCAGCTCTGCGTACTGGTCTGGCGTATACACTCTGTCTACTTTTCGTAAAACACGTTTTATTTATCCAAAATCCCGATCACAGGGTAAAAATGAATGTCCTCTTACTGGAAAATAGTGTGTGACAGTTTCAAAGACTCCCCGATCACAAAGGTTCATTAAAAACCGCACAACAGTGTAAAGCCAAAGCTGACGCATATAGAAAACCTCCTGAACAGGTATGTTCGGCAAGGGAAGGTTTTGCATGAAATCAAAACACAATGCAACTGTCTCCTCATCCTTGTTTCCATTCATTTATGTTAGTTTAGAATAAAATTTCTTAGCCCTCCGCTTGAGTATCATTTGTTCAGCGGTGACGCTACGTTTGATGTTGTCGCTTAAACAATGGTCTCGTAATTTTGCGCTAAAGCTTTCACACTGGCTACAATGTCCAAATACCTTTTGTTCCATGATCACAAGACGGTGCATTTGCAGTATGAACTATTCGATTTAGCGATGTACAAAGTCGATTTGCATTAACGATTTGCGAACCTTACAGCTGAATAAAGCAATGCATCCTTGACAGGGTGTATGAACAATGAAAAGGTTAGAAGAAATGAAGAGTAAAAATGTGGTATTGCAGGTAGTAAAAGTACAGACAGGAGTAGTTTTCACCATTACCAGCCTGAGCCTCGAAACTACCTCAAAAGGCGTTCAGGATAATTATTTCTTTTCAGATAAAACAGAATATCAAACTGTGATAATCAAACAGGACTAAATAATCGCTTGTTCTTTAGATATTCCCCCGAATCGTTAATAATGTGAAAGTAATGTGGATAGAAAATTGCTTGTGTACCGTATTCTTCTTGAAACTGCAACTGGAATATTTTACTTCGTTTTACTCAATGAATCAAGGCAGCGAATCAGAATTTCGTCTCCACATTTGCACAACCTCTAGTAGTCGCTACTAGAAACATGATCGCTCATTCCGAGTGAAGTGTAAATTTGCTACAGGAAAGCTCTGCTCATAAAGATGATTGCTTCTAATAGCACTTTCTTATGGCCATAAACCGGAGCAATCACAATTTCCACTGCGATGTTAAATGTGGTATAATATCAGTTAAATTTAGAGAGCTACTCATTGTAATCCCTTCACGGCTCTTTTAAAGTTTTCCATATGTGAAGTAATCTAACCTAAGCAAACGTAACATAACATAAAATCAGTTAAGGTAGCATATCGAAACTGAAGCCAAAAATATAAAAAAAAATATTAAATAACATAAGCTTTTAAAGTACAGTCTCTGGTACAACAATTATGAAGTGATTACAATAGAGCAGGCTCCTGAAAATGACATCACAACGGCAATCACGGGCAGAAACGTGTTTGGCCTGGTTCCTAAGCCAAACTAAATTACGTGTACTGTATTGAATCCTGTTAGGTCTTAAATCAATTACTAATTGAGCTCCAAGACTAGGTTTGTTTGAAATAATTTCCGAGAAGTACCGGTATATTTTTCATTCATTCTAGAGAGTATCTAACAGTCCATTTAAATAGTATAATGTACTATATTATATTCTGTACTTAAAAATTATTCTCTTACTTAAATGCTTCTTGACACGTTAGCTTACTAACGATAGGGATTTCTTCAGGATCTATTTTCCAGAATTCAAACGCTTCTTGTAGTGTTGAGATACTATGCTTTTCAGCACTTTCTGGTTCTGTTTCAGAAAGCGATATGGTATCGGGTTCTGGGATAAAAAAGTCTTCATTGTATATTGGCAGGCCATGTACATCATAATCATCACCTTCTGCATACCCAAAATCAAGAGAATTCATTTGAAATATACATATAGTTTACCGAACTTTATAGAAGTAATAAAATCATTAGTCACTTCCAGGCAGCCCGATTTATCTTCTTCACTTCTTTATTTTTCTTTTCGTGAACGATTTCCCTAATTTATCACCATTGCACTTTATTGTCCTTTATTTCTGCTATGTATGATATACTTTAATCTAATTTTGTGAACTTCCCCGCTTCCAACTTATTTCGTTCAGTCTTCTCCTACTTCTTCAGGTGACTTCTTGTTTCATTAACAGCAAACTATTGTTCTTCTTTTCTCGTGCTAATTTTAGTCTCTCATAACATTGAATTTCGTCCTTTTCTTGCGTTTTTCAGGTCACACATATTAATTATTCTTTGCATCAGATATTCCAGTATCTTTTAGAATAAATTTAACTACGGTAAGTGTACTGATTATGGCTCAGGTTCCCAATATGCCCCCCCCCCCATCAGATCTCTGCAGTGCTAGTTAGTGCTAGTAGATGTAACCGTAAATTATATCCTCATGACAAGAGAAAGCATTTTTGAGGGACTCATTTGTTTGCGAGTGGTGTGAGCGGCAGCAGCTCCATGCAGTTGAAGTGCCATTTTGAGCAAGACATTGGAGTACCGTTAACAGACTCGTTTGTCAACGTCACTCGAAGAACTACCGTTGTTCATGATGCATTTCCCTTCTACCTCACCTATCTATTTTACTATTTTTGGACATTTGTTTACCTGTTGTGCTTCGTTTGATTTATTATATATTTGTTGGTAAAAATATTATTCTGGTTCCTTTTTGAGTTATTGTGGTTAATTAATTTTCTTGATGAAAGAAAGATGAAAAATTAAAAATTCCAACAAGAGGAGGTCAAAGGAAGGCCAAATTATATACTCCTAAACTCTATCTTATAATATAACAGAAGAAAAAAGCACCAAAACACAAGAGGAAACCAGAGAAAGATGTATAAATACAACACTAGGCAAGCAACTTAAAGAATCAAGCTTTATGTCAAAGTAGATGTGTATAATGAAAACAAACCAAAACAAATACCAAATAATTGCAGCTATGACAACTGTTTTCAGTGTCCAGTACTGATGAATGCAGTTCTAAGGATGACATGCTCCCTGAAAATAATACAAAACCCTGGAAATATTAGCAACACCCCAGATAGCACATTAAACTTGCAGCAATATTGGCATTGTAAGGCTCCAAACTTGCAGTAAGTTTGGCATTGCAAGGTTGCAAACTTGCTACAATCTTGCAGTAAACTTGCTAGTTTACAAACGCTAAACTTGCTACAAACTTTGTTTTTAAAAACGTTGGTGGAGCCTGTAGCGAGAAAAGATAGGTCTGAAATGGTGTTCGTACTCACGACCTTCAGATTTGTTTGTTCACCTTGTTGTCAAACACTCTTCCCCTGTTCCACCGGTTTTTCTGCTGAACGAAGTACATTTTATTAGTTCTTTTATGTTAAGAAAACAGTTTCTGGAATAAAGGCATTTATGTAGACTCTAATTCGAAACTGCATGAGAAAGCTTATTGATCCTGTTTAAACCAGATTTCGATTACCCTTGATACTAACTGGAACGTCGGCTTAAAAAAAAAGTTCTTTTCTTTAAAACTTCGTTAGGTGGACGTAGTTCCAGACACCAACTGTGAACTAGCCTTGTTTTTTCCTTGCAGTGCTAAACTTACCGCGTAAAGTTTGTTTACATGTTGTGGCAGACTTGGAAATATAAACTTTGAAACGTCAAGTTTGAAATTCCAAGTTTGCTACAACATTTAAACAAACTTTATGCGGTAAGTTTAGCACGGCAAGGGAAAAACAAGTTCAACAACCTACAGTTCAAATATACTCTCAATAACCATGTTATTACGTCTTACTATCAATTCATTGCGTTTAATACTCTTCTCCTCCGCTGCCACACCACCAACCCAGATTACGACGCAATTCACGACATTCAAGAGCAATCAATTATCAAGAATTATTCTTTACATAGTCATATCGACCTTTAATCTAAAGAAAAGGGTCTTGGGCCCAGATCCCGATACTGTTTTGTTTTCTCTCATCATAACCTTAACATAACGTGGTTGACTTTAAGGATATTTAATTACTTACTTACTCTATGGTTTACGGAACTCGCAAGTTCATCGCCGCAGTAACAAACATTCTCCATAGTATTCTATCCTGAACAAGATCAAGCCAATTTTCATCACAAAAACCAACCTCTCTAAGATCCCTTCTAATATTATCCTCCAAAGGTCGTCTCGGTCTTCCTAACTGTCTCTTTCCCTCCGGCTTATCAACCATGAGGGATCATCTTCGTTTCTCTTCCATCCGTGCTACATTTCGTGCCACCTTAGTGGTCGCGATTTCATTCTTCTGACAACAGCGGGTGAGTCGTATAGTCCATGAAGTTCTTCATTATTCAGTCTCCTCCATTTCCCAGTCATCTCGTCCCGTTTATCTTTCTCAAAACCTTATTTTCAAATACACGTAATTTATGTTGATTTGCTAGGGTCGTACTCCAACTTTCGCAACCGTAAAGTATTAACGGCAGAATACCGTTCTGTATATTTTTAATTTCAACTTTCTTCATCTTGATCTCGAGGTTAGGAGTTTCTGGACTGGAACCACTTTTTATTACTTCCGTGTCCTTGTTATTGCTTGTTACGTATGCTCCCAAGTATTTAAATTTGTTTACTTTCTCTATGTTCTCATTCTTAATTGTTATGTATTTATTTATTTCCGTTATTCCCTGTGTTTCGGCTTGTTATCATGTATTTTGTTTTCTGTGTGTTTACCTGTAGACCTATCTCATCTCAAGCTTCTACTGACATCGGTGTTACTTTGTAGTGCATCTATATCGTTCCCTATTAAATCTACATCATCCGCATATAAGAACAGTTGATTCAAGCCATTCAATGATAGTCCCTGTTCATCCTCTTTAACTTCTGAATCGCATATTCTAACGCAAAGTTAAACAGTGACAAGGCATCACCTTGTTCCAATCCGTTGCCAATCTCGAAACTATCTGACATATTTTTACCTATCCGTACTCTGCTTATGGGCAGGGTGCACTCGTAAATTTTCCGGTATCGGAACATTTCAATTTTTACCATGTCATACCAATAACAGTGAAGTGAGAAATAGAAATAAAGTAAAATTGTTAATATTCACAAAAATATGGATTACTTTATCAATTAATTTTGAAAAGCTTAACATTTGGAAACTGAGTAAGAAACAGTTAATAAAAGAAATGTCATAATACAAAACTTTTGTTTTACTTATTGAAACAGTCCAATCTTGATACAACCACATGTTAATTTGTAAAGAAAACTTAGCAAGTTAATTAAAATCCTACAAATTGGTTGGTTTTGCTTGTCTTGTTCTCGTGTCATCTGATGTTCGGTGTTTTCGCAGCCACGTATTCACATATGGCTCTGGATCCCAGTCTCTCAAGTTTGGGCAGCGCAATTTCACAAGAATTAAACTTGACACATGTGTCACTGTCAGTCTCGTACAGGTGGGAGTACTGATAAGATTCATTAGACTCAGTTCATAATTTCTTGTAAAATTGATTTTTTTCTCCCAAAAAGCAGTACTGGAACGGCGTTCCGTTCGTTCTGGCACCGGTACACCCCAGTACTGAGACACATCCTCAGTAGTTGAAGAAGTTTTTTCGGAATTCCAAATTGTACCAGATATCGTATTTCCCCCCCCCCCCTTTTGATAGAGTTATAAGCTTTCTTAAAGTCAATAAATAATTTGTGAACGTCCCATTGTATTAACATTTCTTCTCTAAGATTTGTCTCAAGGCGAAAATTTGGTCCAACGTCGATCTATTTCTTCTAAATCCACCTTGATGATCTCCAATTATTTCACCTACGTGTACCCTTGGGCGAGTTAGCAGGATATTACTCAGTACTTTGTAACATGTTGGGAGTCAAGGGTGTTAGAAAACATATCGTCATCTTGGAAGCAGGCGGTACTATGCTCACTTTTGTTGCTTTTGATAAAAAATGTTTTAAATTTTGAAGTTCCATTTAAAGTCTGTATAAATTAAATTCATTTGTAACATTTCTAGCCACTTGTAGGTCATTTTGTTAGATATTGTTTTTGGAGTTGATGCCCTTCAGTACAAGATCTCTGACTACAGTGTTAACTCCATTTTGCAAAAAGTGGACATAGTACCTTCTTGTTTCTAGGCGACGATATATATCAACCTTGGTTGTCTTAGGGCTCATTTTCAAGCCCACTTGCGTTGCTTTCGATTTGGGTGGATAGCCAATTGAAACACGTGTTACAAGACGTAATAAAACTACACCACGAAACCCCCCGTGTTTCAATTGACTATTCACCCAAATCGCAGGCAACGCAAGCGGGCTTGAAAATGAGCCCCTTAGGGTAGATAGAAAGAAAGGATGAAAGAAAAGCTTCCTTCCTATACAGTGTTGATTTACTTCCGTGATTATTTACGATGGTGACTTTTGACTTGCTTTTAAGCAATCAAGTAATTTGTATGTTGGTGTGTTTACATAATACATTACAAAATTGTGTTGAAGAGTGTCTTGTGGACCTTATAACAAGAACCAAAGTTAAAATATATGAAGCAAGTGAAGAGCTTATTCGTGTTTTCCAGTTACAGAATGCACTAGTATTTACTAGGTAATTGTAAGAATGATCTTAAAGGGAATCGTTAACTTCTACATGTTATAATTAATCTTGTGTGTTGATGATGATACGCTCTGTAGATAGCGTAAACAAGTATTAATTTAGAGGTACTAGTGTGTACAAGGGCTAAAATATGCAAGACGGCTCATTTTAAAATTTTCTTCTACTTATATAAAATACCCAAGAGTCCAAACCCTACCGCTATACTATTCTATTCCGTTACAATACATACTATATATGTTCCTGTGTACAGGGGCACATACCAATGTTTCTTACATAAGCATTTAGGTCTGCTTTATTTTACTTTTTTGGACAAATGATAGTACAAATACTGCAACTGGGCGTCAGAAAATGGAAAAATTAGAGGTAGAACGGAAATTAAAACTTTACTTAAACGTTCTTTATTAAAAAACGCAAAAAATACTGATCATACTTTTCGGCTCTCCTGTAAAATGTTGCCTTCCGACAAATGTTTCATTTTCCGCATCACATATGTGTTTACAACACTGCTTTCCGTTCAGGATTACCTCTTTTCTATTAATTTGCAGTAAGTATTACTGACGGCAGGTTGTACGAAAGAATTTGTAGTTGTTGGTGAAAATAAGAAAACCCACATGACGTAATACCCACCAAAATCATTCATTACACACTAGAAACACGTTAAGCTGACTTTTCATACATGAGTTTGCAATTTAAAGAAACGAACCTGATTCCTAACCGATGGTACCGGTTACTATTTTATTAAAAGTAAATGGCGTATACAATAGAAGAAACACCGAACCAGACTCCTAACCTCCACTTAACAAATGGCCACTATTTTATTAACAGTAAATCGCGTGGGCAATAAAGAAAAACACCGAAACCGACTCCTAACCAATTGTCACTGTTTTATTAACAATAAATCACGTGTGTAGTAAAAAAGAAAAAAAATACCGAACCTGACTCCTAAACTTAATCTGACCAATGGTTACTATTTTATGGTAATGGTTATTTGCCAAATACAACGTAAAAGCAATGAAAAGTTATGTGTTGAGCGGTCTTCAACGATAGAAATAGTCGAGTGCAAATAGTGAAGAAATATCGGTAAAACGCGTTTGCGGTCGTAGTTTATTAAATTGTGAAGTAAGGGTCAGGAGAAGAAGAAATATGGTAAGTTCCAACATTGTAGCATTAAATTATGCCTGACACCCAGTTGCTTTATCTGCACCTTGATGAAGTCAGTGATGCATAAGTTGGACCAGTTATCGTAACGTTTCACATAAATCGGTTTAAGTAAAACTCCCAATGTAAACTATTTTTACTATACCAGTGCAAACTAAGCAAAGCTAACGAGGGGATCAGTCATAGCTACTCCTATCCCAATTTTTGTAAGATAGAGGTTTGAAATAAGAGATTTTACGGTAGTTAATTTCGTGTAAATACTTCACACATACACTTCTGTAAACACCTATCGACATCCAGCAATCCGTAAAGTGTTACGGAAAGCCATGTGTCATTATTTCATTAAATACGAAGTACAGTCAGGTCCTCTACTAATTCTTAATTTAATTCCAGGTTTTTCCAAGTCCATTTGTCTGAATTTTCCAGGTTATTAATTTACAGCATTTTTCTTCGTGCAATCATTAATAGAAGAATTTTTCTTGTAAATAAACGAAAAATGTTTATCAATTAAAGGGGTACCTGGAAATTTCTGAGTAGTGACCTGGAAAAGTCAGGAAATTTGATCTTGGCAAATGAGTGGGAACCCTGCATAAATAAATGATAGTAGAACCTAAATGTATGATTTACACTTTTGAAACTAATATATATATATATATATATATATATATATATATAGAGAGAGAGAGAGAGAGAGAGAGTGAGTGAGTGTGAGTGAGTTTAAAATGACAAAGACGTGCATGTGAAACTCAATTTGGTTACATGTTACTAAACATTCTTCTTGGATGGAGAATGACCAGGTTACTTTATTTTATACAATGTATCTTTAATTTACAGTTTTCTTCTTGTAACACACAAAAAAAGCTTAACTTATCTCCAACGTGGGATTAAATTCTTGCTAATACCAGACAGTGCCGGTCTGGCGCCATCATGGGCCCTCGGCTACAGTTGGTTGTGGGCCCCCCGGATCAAGAAACTTTTTAGAGCGTATCGTCATAGGCGTGCGCACAGGGGGGCAGCTGCCCCTTCCTCAGTTCAAGTAAAACAGTATAGAAAGGAACATGCAATACAGTCACAAGGGAAGAAGGCGTAGAAATTGCATCTTTCTCGAAGTCCTGAGAATGCGATAAGTCGTACCCTGCCCCCTCCCCAAGTTTCTGGCCAAATAAGTGCATTACAAGGTATGAATAAATATGAAATAAAGTAAGTGCATTAATAAATATGAAATGATACTGATAACGAATATAATGAAAAAAGGTTTTGAGCTTCTGCCTCGGTATGTATGGGCCAGGAAGCGCTAAAATATTTTGCCTTTCGCTTCGCTTTGTGCCAAGTTTTTCACTATTTATATGACGACATAAATTTGATTTCATTTTCAAAGTTCCAGTTTCATATTTATCTTTGTTTTTTCGGCTTTTGCTGCGTTTCTTTTAGAAGGTAGTACCTCCCGTTTTGTGGTTTCTAAACTTATTTTCTACTGTTAACCAACTAACTTTGATTCCGCATCAGTTTTCATTTCTGTGGATTGGGTTGTAAGTTTCGAGTTTGTTTTGTCTTTTTCGATTTGTCTCTTCCCTTAAAAACGTTGGTTTTTAAAATTGTTACTAATATTCGGAACCCCTGATATTTTTTTTGCATTCCCCACGAAACTTCTGTTTGTTCCTTGTGGATCCTTTTGTGTACGGACCTAGCGAACAGAGCAAAATCAACTACGTCAAGATGATCCATCACAACCACTTCCTCAAGATATTAGATAATGCATTCATCAGTAGGGGATTTTCCAATTGGAAGAAAAACTGAAAATCTTTAGAGCACACAGTTTGTTTAATTTTCATAAAAATAGGACCAAAGTAATACAAGAATTTCTTTGCGGTACAACGAGCGTCACTTTCATTACTAGGAGAGAAAATGATGATGAGAGTTATTGGAATGCGTTTGTCTAGATGTGGTAATCCATTGCGAGGCTATGATGAATCTGAAGAAAGTGCTCAGAAAGAATTCTTTCTAGAATTTGTTGAGTGCGTAAAGAGATTTCATCCCGAGTTTCGAGATTTCATCAACAGTGCAGAGAAAAGTGCAACGTATCGCAGCAACTGCATTTAAAACGACATTTCGCAAGCAAATTTTAGTAATGACATGATGGAAAAACGTGAAAGATGAAATTAATATAAAAACTATATGATACCTGATGAAACTGTTGATTGTGGACATAGTGAACAGCTCTCAGTAATTGTACGTTATTTTAATGAGCTTATTTGGAAGCCAGTTAAAGTTTCCATCGGACTGTTTAAGCTGGAAAAGGTTGTTGTCCACAGTGTTTGTCTCGATACCATTGATAAGTGTCGCGAATATCTTGGAATTCCTTGGGAATTAATGGTATCTGTGTATTTTGATGCTGCAAACCGATGTCAGAGCAATTAAATGGTGTACAAGCAAAGTGGTCTATGTTATGCTCACTCCTTCAGCTTAAAAGCGGCGATCCGACTTGCTGCCATTGAGGTTATTCAGAAAGAAGTCAACCGTAAACTCTGTTCCATGAAGTTAGTTTCGAACATTAGGTGAGCTTGTAGAGCTGAAGCTGGCTGGCATCACTGAAAGAAACTTTTGACTTCATCATTCACGTTTTACATCAAACACTTGCGTCTGACTGTTTTAAGGAAGTTAACACATGCCAAAAAAAACTACACATATTAAAATGTTCTGTAATTAAAAAATAGTTATTTTAATTACTTTTCCCTCCTGTTTTTAATAAAAATAATTCTGTTTTTCGTATTTTAAAAAATCTGAAAATTAAGTTTATTATATATTTTAAATATTTATTTTCCTGTGGGTCTCCCCCCCCCACACACAAGGCTTTCAGACCCCTTGGTCCCTCGGCGATTGCCCACCTAGCCAGACCGGCACTGATACCAGATCGCACACTAATATGAACACTAGTAGTTTCGCCAAATCATATATTGGCTTCCTCTTCCGTGAAGGAAGCGGAAAAAAAAAGTGTAAGATTAATTAAAGCGTCCCAAGATTTGGATTGTATGTGATGGTGATTTTACAATAACAACAAAAATAGCCGATATATGAATTGGTGAAACTAGTAGTGTTTATAGCTGTCATGTTACTGTACGATTTGGTATTATCGAGAACGGATTCCCAAGCTGGAGGTATGTTTGCAATTTGGTCCTCCCAACAAAAATATGGATTTGAGAAAATTTTTGTCAATGGCCTCACTAAGACAAAGTTCGACATAAGACAAATTTGACGAAAAAAAAAATAATTAAATGAATGTAGACTTATTGAATTTTTCGCCCTCTCAGTATTTTGTGGTATTGAATAAAAATGAAGTTCAGAATGTCACAAAGCGTCTTAGCGAATAGTTGAAAATATTTACCTTTTCAAAATTCCTCACATTTTAATTATACATGCATACAAAAACAGCATAATTCATAACTAAAAGTACAAATTACTACACATCGAATTACCCTTTCACGATATTGTCTGAAGATGGTAACAATTATTTTGTTGAAAAGCTTCGCAGAAAAAAAATCTACAGAAATACTACAAAATACTGCGAGGGCGATAAATTGGATAAGTCTTTCGTATGTATAATACTGATCCGTCGCGGGTTACACAATGTCCTTATTCAATTTAAATACTTCAGACTAGTTTCAAAACTTAATTTTACCGTAAGATAAATTTTGGTAAACTTTATTTTCTATGGCCCAGTCTAGTAACTTTGGACTTCGTCCCGTCACGATTCGCCTTTAGCTGTTAAAATCGACACCCATGCCCTGCTGGGACTCGAACCCGGTACCTTCGAGCCGATGGCCTACCACCGCAGACCGCTCGGCCACCCTGTCGGCTTTACCGTAAGAACCAAAATACGTAACCACATTAGCTCACTCTCAAAGACATGCACGATTTAGAGCAGCAGAGAAATATGAAATAGAAAACCAGAGCATCGACCAGAAAGAAGCTCGGGCACCCTTGTGGTCAGCACACCCGTACTTCGACAATGTCTGTGGGTTCCTGAGGATTTTTTTTTTAATGATTTTAATTGCCTCCTTCTGTGTATTTAAATTTATCAATTCAGTATGCGTTCTTTCTTCTAAATCTTGGGAGTAGACGTGAAAATTTGACTTACAAGTTAAGTTCAAAAATATCCAGGTTTATGTTTAAATTTCAGGCTAATTCAAGGTTTTCCAGGTCAGTAGACACCCTGACAGTGAAAGCCGTGGATTCGGATAGAACGCGGTACAAAGTATGTCTCCCCCACCAAAAAAAAAAAGTAACAAACTGCATAGATGGATTCTGCATTACATACACTGTATCTAGTGATGAGCGAATATAGCAGTCACTGTGAAGGCAATATCACAATCACTGTGAAGGAACTTGTTATATTTTGTTTCGCAGCTGTCAATTTTTAAAAAGTCTCGTTATTTCCTCCTGTGGGATGACGACTTCACTGTATTTTAGTTTTTAAGTACAGTGCCTTTTATAAATTGCTCGCTTTCTGTAGTCAAGGGTTCAAATCCCGGCGAGGTCCATCGAAACGCAATGGTTCAACTGTAAGTTCCGTGTTTAGAAGCTCACCATCACGTTTAGGACGTTAATAACTAATCAGTCACGGCCATTATGTTGAGACAAGACTTTTTTTTTTATTATACGCTATACAGTGGACCTATAAGACACACAATGTGTCACAGACTACTTCATGCTCTTTTCATTCTTATTTCATACTGCCATGACTTGACACTTTGTTATAGTTTGTGTTTTAACACTTCCACATACGTTTACATCTCTCCTGTAAATTTTACGTTTTCTGCGGTGGCTAAAGTAAAATCGGCGTGTGAGATTTGGATAATACCCATTGCACGGCACAAATGTATCTTACGTGTAAACTTTCTACAGACATAAAGAGTACGTTTTCTAATTTCTTCTTTCAGCTGCTGATCTTGGTGCTCGTTTCCACTACTTCTACCCACCAAGTGCTTGCGTTGGATGGCATGGATAGCTCGGCGATTGAAGCTCTTTATTCCGTTAATATTTTGCTCCCTTTTGGTAGTTGTCTTCCTGGCGGTCTCACCGATGACAGGCACAGGTGAGTTTGGTGAAAGATTTTTGATTCTTTATTTCTGTTTAAGGTTGTAAAATAAACTAAAGGGTCATAAGTATGTGGTACACACAGGTGTTCCTCAGGGATCTACACTTGACCCTCTCCTGTTTTTCCTTAGTGACTTACCTAAAGTAATATCGTGGGTGTTTCGTGTGAACTAAATGCCGATACCTTCCGAGATGACATCCAATACACTTTTCCATTTGTACTCAGTAAACAGAATTCAGGGTTCCCACGGATCCTGGATTTTTTAAATTGTTTTTGGAATCTTTTTAATTGAGACGTCTTTCACTGTAAGAAGTAGAGGAAAAATAGGAATAAGAGAAAGGAACTATGTGACAAGATTAGTGAAATAAGTAGAAAAGGACTGACGCAAGTATTGATTAAAAAGAGAAGCAAATGAGTTAGGGGAATTTGCAAAAAAAAAAAAAAAAAAAAAAATGATTTCGAACATGGTACAACGTCGAATATTTTCTGTAATGGCGCTGAAAAACAAAAGTAGGAATCTTTGGTTGCTCAGTTAGAAAGTAAATCTGCTGTAAATACCAATAACGTGCTCAGCATTACTCTCTTGTTTATGGAATAGTCATCAGTTTGATTTTGGCTGCTTTGGTTCACAGAAATTAATTCTGTTAGGGAGAATTTCATTTCTATTGTTAGTCGTGCTTTTATATACAGTGTAAATATACAGGGTGACCCTAAAAAACTCCCACATTTGAAAGGCTAATAAAACAAAAAATGTTGCATATAGAAACTTGCGTATTGAAAAATATAAAAGGGGATTGAAAACAGTTTATAATGACTAAGGTTCGGAAAGCATCTGGTAAGTGTTTGTTTTGAAAATTACGTCTAGTAAGTGTTGTGCATTCTTAGCAATACACATTTTACCGTAAATGTTGCACCCTCCTCTTCAAAAATTAAGGACCAATAATCTCTGTAAATTCCACAAGAAACACTCACTTATCAGAGTACAATGATATTTCGTGCAGGATTCGGGTGTTATGATCAGACCAATAGCGGAAATTTTGTTTGTTCACATAACCACTTAAGTGGAAATGTGCTTCATCACTAATCGAAGTCACCTTAAATCCAAGGTTAACGCACATCGGCCCCACACTCAAGAGAGTAATTCAAGAGGAGGTAGCAGCTATTCCTCAAGACATGGCACGTTGGGTGATGATAAAGTTCAGAGATCGTCTGCAAATGTGTATTGCTAAGAATGAACAACACTTACCAGACGTACTTTTCAAAACATAAACACTTAACCAGACGCTTTTCGAATCTTAGTCATTGCAAACTGCTTTTATTCTTTCCCTTTTGTATTTTTCAATAAGCAAGTTTCTATCTTCAATACTTTTTGTTTTATTAGTCTTTCAAATGTGGGAAGTTTTTGTAGGTCACCCTGTATAATAGGTGGAATGTCAAAAGAGAGGAAAGGAATTGTACTTATATAGTATCTTGACGTAGATCACGTGCGCCATTCTACAGACCCACATATTATGTATATAGTTGTCATGCTAACCATAAAATTGATTTAAAAATTAAGAAAAAAAAATGTTTTATAATATCTAATCAATGAATTTAACATGATTCCATGAACTTTACAAAATTCTGAAATATTACTCGCTAGATGGCATTGCTAAATGTTATCATAGTTTTATATAGTGCAATTTATTTATTATTTATGTTAATCATAAAAACTATTTTGTATAACGATAGTCATTATTAATTAATCAAGTTTAACAAAAGAATCAAGTCGTTCTTTGTAATTACCAAAGGTTATTAAGAAACCAGAAAACCACTATGATAAATGTTAATCTTGAAAATAAAGGGATAAGCCAGGTTTCAACAGAGTTTTTTTTTTTTTCAATTGTAGTTTAATTTCTTGTTTTAGTTTTTTTTTTTTTTTAATCTCTTTCCAGTTCCGTATTATGTATTCTAATTAATAAATTAAAATTAGCACACAGTCCTTTGTGTAAGCATATTTATTTCTCCACTTTGAATATCCATGCATGCCCAGCCAAGGACTAGGGAGTTTAGGACCGCCAGCTGAAGCGAGTTGAACGTATTAACTATAGATGGGAGTACTATCGAACTACAGTCGTGTCATCTTCAGGTTGGCAGGTGAACTATAACGAAGGACTAGCCTAATCCTTGTTACTTGACCAAAAACACAACGTAGCTGGCTGGTAACATAGCTTCGGCGAACTTCGTTCCTATTCGGATTTCGGAAAGCATGCGTCCGCTCCCACAGAAAGGCTCACACCACAACAGAGTAGTGTCAGAAGTAAGAGCAGGGTAGGACTAGGACCGCTGCTCCTTGGGGTTGTGGTTCCTTGAAGTTGTTGCAGCGACATTTAGATTATTTGCATCTACTATATATTCTACAGTGCAATCCACTAACAAACATAACTAATGTCAACACATTATAAATGAGACTTTGTACTGCTTCCTGAAGTCGAAATATTGACAGAGATGAAAAAACAATTTCCTTTTTCCTTTTCCCAAAGACAAAGATAGCCCAGATGTAAATCCACTATGAATGGTCGTTGACTCGGTAGATAGTTCTTCCTGCCGATCACCAGGTGCCACTGCCATGCAATTATCGCTCTTAGTTCAAACTATAGTCGCTTATGCGAGCTGGCAATCATAATCCTAACAAAGTATCAAGAAGATATGAATAAGACTAAATATTGCTCTACCGAATCAAGTTACCCGATGTAGCCGTTACAATAATTGGCACCGCAGCATTGAGCTCGATAAGAAGTGACCTAACAGTGAAATAGTTTTGGGAAGATAAGAAAAATAAAAAAGATGTACAGTTAACAATATACACTGTAAAGTCGGCATCAACCATCCTCAGTTGTAGAGAAGAAAAAAAACACAATAAATGTATATAATATATATATATATATGAGCTCCTGCGTAGCCTAGTCGGTAGCGCGCTCGACTTCAGTGCGAGCGGTCCCGGGTTAGATTCCCGGTGGGGGCTCAAAAATTTCGGTGTTGACCCAGCATCGTGAGGACAATTGTGGAGCTGCTGTGAATGAAATACAGTGGCGATCACAGTGAGAGATTCGGCTCTCCTCTCCCAGCCCGTCTGGTCAGCGTGGGAGCAGTAGACCAACTCCTCCCTTCGGGGAGAGGCCTCATCCACTAGTGGATTGAATATGGCTGTGATTTATTTATGATTTATAGCAACGCCCTAGCCGAGCTGGTCTACCGGTTCCCGTAAGATCACCGAAGTCAAGCAGCTCTGGGTCTGGTCAGTGCTTGGACGGGTGACCGTTGCAGTACTCCAGATGGTGTTGCCTGTGCGGCGTCCACCCAGCGTCGTGAGGCCAATTGGGGAGCTACCTGAATAAAGAGGTAGCGATCACAGTTGAGAGCTTCGGCTCTCCTCTCCCAACACGTCTGGTCAGCGTGGGAGCAGTAGACCAACTCCTCCCTCCGAGAGAGGCCTCATCCAGTAGTGGGTTGAATATGGCTGTGAATTATGAATTATATATATAGGTGAAACTTTAATGGAAAGGAAAGGGATTGTACTTACGTAGTGGGATACAGTATAGAAAACGGAGCCAGAAAAAGGGCAATTAGTGTAGAAAACGCAGTCAGAGAAAGTGGGATATAGTATAGGAAACGCAATGAAAAGGGAGTAAGTTACCGAGTCAATCACTAAATCTCACTTTCTGCGATTACGGTTTCTATACTTAATTCCACTTTCCTGACTGCGTTTCCTTTACTGAGTCCTAATTTTTATTATTATTTTTAATTATTATACCCAG
This sequence comes from Lepisma saccharinum, assembly GCA_022664845.1. NCBI lineage: Eukaryota > Metazoa > Arthropoda > Insecta > Zygentoma > Lepismatidae > Lepisma > Lepisma saccharinum. Next base: position 87,007 of record JAGDQP010000153.1, read on the forward strand.
CTCAATTTTCAACACAAAACACCATTCCCAAAACCTGTTTCCCATCAGTACTTGGGCACGCGCAGAATGTCGTCAATTGTTTTTGATGTGGTCGTCCGCCATCTTGTTTTTCTATCTTTTCAAATTGTTCACGTGTGTTTAGTGAACTTCTTTCTTGGCTACACTTCCCCAAATCCTTTCCCTTCCTCTATCCCGGCCTGAGCCCTAGATGCCTAATGGCCATAAATAAAATTCAATCTAAATCACGCTTTATATATAAACGACCGAGACGACGTGCAAATGCAATATAGGTAGATGAAATTAAGCGTTTTTTCGGAGCAACATGAACGAGGATAGAAGCAGAGCGAGATCTGTGGAAAGAAAAGTGGGGAGATCTTCAGCAGTAGATAGAAAATAGCTAAATATGATGATATAAGCGAGCCAGTCTGTAATTCTTTTCTCTCATATGAGTGTTATCTGTGTCTGTATTTGATTCTGTCTATATTGAAAATGTGAAGTAAATAGTAAGCCTAGATCTTTTCTTTCTGAACTATAAAAAAAGGGTAAATCGGGTGGCTGTAAGGGGTGGAGAAACCACGTAAAAAGTTATTTTTGTATATAAGTTGTTTTCGTCTAGTTATATGTTTAGGTACGTTCTTGGCATGTGTATGGAAAAGTTTTCCAATAAAGCTTGGAAGTGATTTTATGAATAATATTCTTTGGTAAACTTTGTATTTTTGGGCTATTTTAGTAACTAATAACTTCTGCCCATCTCGATTGTCCTAGCTGGTAAGTTTCTAAAATCGACAAACATCCATGCACACGACTAACGTGGTTGAGAATTTTTTTTTTTTTTTTTTTTTTTTTTTTTTTTTTTTTTTTTTTTTGTTCGTTCTAAGATTGAGTATGTCTCCATGGCATGGTACCCTTACACACTAACCAATAAGCGAAAAATACAGGATCTTCACAAAAGAATGATTCGATTTCAAAAGTCAATAAAAAACTTATTTCTCACCGTACTTGGATTCAGCACACACCGGGTAACTGTCTAACTTTCTGATGTGTTAGGTATGAATGTCCAGTCTTTCAATGTGTTCTCCCTGGGTCACACGACACACATCCACACTACGAAAACTCATTCCAGACGTTGTATATCATGTCCACTGTAGAGGCCTGCACTGCATGCATTATCCGATCACGAAATTGCTGGGTGGATGTTATCATTGGTGGTACATAAATACTGTTGTCTTTAACAAATCCCTAAAGAGAGAAATCGCATGGCGTAAGACCTGGCGAACCAAGTGGCCAAGCTAGAAGGTTGTTATCCTCGTCTGATCCAGCGCTGAGAAAAAAACACAAGGAGTTAGAAGCCCTCGCATATCACGCTGGTGTTCTGTCATTGAATGTGAGTATCAGTTCCCAGAACGAATATTGGACCTGTTCACTTTGCCACTGATCTGGAATGTGGCCTTTTCCAAACGGATTTCGACACTGAACAATCAAAATGTTTTCTCCTGCCGCGACGCCATCTTGGAAATTGGCCCCGCAGTAAGTATCACTTAGTAACGCTAATGCATCTTAACCGCATCTTGGACACTTACCTGCTGCTGACGGTGTATGCTGAATTCATGTGAGGTGAGAAATATGTTTTTATTGAATTTTAAAACGGCACCATTGTTTCCTAAAGACCCTGTATACAGACCATACAATCATATACTCGTTACAGCAACTACCTAAAAGAAAAGATAACAATCTCCTGTCTTTTGTGTTCAGGACTATTACACAACGGCATAAACACCCACGTAAAATTACGTGTTGTAATAGAGCTATTTGACAGACCCTTTTCCATAGACCGAAACAAAGAACAAATATACTAGACGTATTGACCAAAGTTGCATTTTTACAATCCCATAAGTGCTTTTTAAGCCTCATATGGAAGTTCTTTTTTGTCATCGCAGTGTGTTGTCGTGCCGTATAAACTGATATACTGTATTTTTAATCGTGTTATTACTGTCTTAATTGGTGTTAAGTAGCTTCGGCTGTACCCAGGTGATTGTAAACTCATAAATATATGTAAATATAGTATTGAGGAAATTGGGGTACAGTGAGACAGCAAAAATGTGGTTCTTTATAACTGTTTTAATATTTAATAAATATGTTAACACTGTTGGCATCTCTTGTATTATTTACGTTGACATGTTGTTTGGTTAGTCGTTCGATACATCTATAAGAAATGCAAAAGTAGCCGAGGTTGTTTTGTCGCACTGTACCCCAACCATGGGGAACAGTGAGACATGCAACATATATAGTACATCTTATCAATCCGTGAAAGTAACGGACATGGAAGAGACTAAAGTCTACATTAAATGATAGGTAAGACTTTTGTCTCTTAGTTTGTCCATGCATTGTTAGCTCAGAGAATTTCGTTTTCATATCATCTTCAATTGCACTCACTATATCAGAAGCAGATAGAAAGATAAATATTCCAAGCATCTTCCACTTCAATTTACAGTTCAAGCAAACGCCACACATGTTTGTAATTATTCGTACTAAAAGAGCCTGTTTAACTCAATTTTTTAAAGTATTATTTCTCCTCACTGGTTTAGTGAAACATATCTCACTGTACCCCTCACATTGTGTCTCACAAGGGAAGTATTTCGGTTCGAACAGGAGTTTTTGATAAGACTTCGTATATATATTTGTACCCCGATGCTGATCATGCCTGCAAAGTAATTCGACCGAGTAAGGCCGCGTTTGCCCGCTAGAGGGCGTTACAGTTTGGAGCAAGTGGAAGACAACCCGGGCAGCCGCTGCAATGGCTCCCGCAGTTTCGGTTCGAACAGTTATTTATTACTCAAAATATCTACGTGAACATACCTGACAGAGACTGCAAAGGCACTCCAGCGTGTAACAAATAGTTTGGCAGATATAGGCCAGTATTTGTCTTCACAAATGCAAGTGAGGGTTTTCCACAAAGGGAGTAAAACAGAAGGGAGAATCAGAAGAGGCACCTCAGAACAACGATTTTTTCTCGTAACGCTACAAGAAACTCGCTTCATAAAGTACTATTTTCTGTAAAGTTTAGTTACCCGTTGATTTAGATTTCAGTATGCCACAGATCTGAGAAAACTTTGCATTCTAAGATATCACAAAAATTTACTTTCCCTACCTGAAAACTGCAATAATGGAGCCACACGAATGCTTAGTTCTTCATCTGCGGCGTAACTAGCACAACAAAATGCGACCGACTTGGGCATTATTTGCGATTCGGAATTGTCAGCTACAAATTAATAGTTACCCTAGAACACGCTATGTTTCACAATGTCTCATTGTACCCCATTTTTTCCTACATACCGTGAGTTACCAGAAAGATAGTACATTTTACCTTATTTACTGTCATTTGGCCAAGAGAAAAACCTGTGGTTCTCTATTGATAATTTTTGGTGTGAACTTATCTTTCATTTTTAAGGAAATATTTACACATTTGGAGTGACTGAGCTGACCAAGAAATGCACACTAAATTCATATCAATAAGAAGAAATATTAATACTAATACGCTTGTCTGTTTTACTTTCTTGCAGAAGACTGCAAATGTACCCAGGAAAAGCTGTTACCTGAACACAAGTTCTTTACCGGTGATCAACAGACTGGCCATAAACTGGCTGTATTAGTGCCATTTCGTGATAGATTCGACGAACTCCTAATATTCGCGCCATATATTCATAGGTTCCTCCAGCGACAAGGTATTAATCATCATATTTATATTCTCAATCAGGTACGGCTAATACAAGTACTATTTATGTTAATAGATTAGCAATTAGTGTGTATTAGTAGAGTATTTACCTTTGTGTTCAATTCTTTTAAAGTTTAAGCAACGATCTCCAACAACAGATGGCAGCACTACCTCCGTATATGTCTCTATTGTAATTTTATCGTTGCACGAAATTTCAGTGCTGCTCCTACAAATTCAAGCCTTGAGAGTTCAAACTTTCAGGGAAGAAAGTTCATATCCAATTCAAGAGTTCGACCAATGCTGATTTTTAATTTTCTTTTCTGTTCATTGTTGAAAGAGCTTCATTGTTAAAGGTTTTGATATTCACAACAACAATCAAGTGATTTCAAAAATAAAGGAAAACGAAAATAATAAATCGGCATTGATCTAACTCTTGAATTGGTTATGAATTATCTTCCCTGAAAGTTAGAACTCTCTAGGCTTGAATTTGTAGGAGCAGCATTGAAATTTCGCCCAACGATAAAAATACATTAGACAAATACGGAAGTAGTGCTGCGATCTTTTGTTGGAGATCGTTGCTTTACATTAACCTTAACAAGTTTCAGAATTATTTTGGAAAAGTGATGGTATTACTGATCTGGTATGGAGATCCAATACTCCCGATACCGGATCACTTTTTGAGTATCCTCCTAATCTCAGAAACATCTGAGTTTGCACTAACCCGTCTTCCCAATTGCCTTCAGTCCCCGCCCACAATTGTAACAGTGCTAGATGTAAAACCTGTACCATCCTTATTACGTCTCCAGCTGTTTCAATCAACATAGCTGATAGCAGCTTCAGTCTACATCCCAAGGGAACTGTCAAACCTCAGACGTCATGTATATATCCTAACCTGCACAATCTTCTCGGTATTCTATGTCGGAGGAGTCGGCGGTCCCTTGAATCTTCGTGTCAATAATCACCGTCTCTTTTACATCACCAATAGACCCGATTCTCCAGTTTCTACACACACACAATTGCACAACACTGACTTCGATGACAATTTCCGTAGCTGTAATTCTTACCTATGCCCCACCACAAACATATCCACACGATGTATCTGGTGAGAAGGAGCTTTCATTCAGGGTTCGAGAGCAAAACTGAGACCTGGGCTGGGTTGCAAGAAAATACTTAAGTGTGAAAGATGACTTAAGTCAAACATTTAAGACAAAAATGCGAAACCACCGTTGCAAGAACCATTTTAAGTCCAAAAGTGTATCACACTTAAGTGCAAGAATTTAAGACAGGTATTTGACACACTTAAGTTAAATTTAAGCTGTGTAAGATATCTTATTGACCACTTTAAAGATAGAAAACAAGGAAAAGAAAGGGTTTGCACACCATTTCGTGATGAAATAAGTAATAAAATAATCTGCATTGCATGTTTCAATAACTTTAAGCACGTGAAACAAGTTATATATGATAGAAACGACTCAAATAAATAGCTTGCATTATCTCTATTCGTGACATACTTATCATTATTTGAAGCAATAGCTCCGTGTTGAGGTTTCGTGGCGTAGTTGGTTAAGGCGCGCTTGCCGAAACTTTTTGTACTTTCAAGGGTCATGGGTTCGAATCTCTCCCAGTGGAGATTATTTTTTACTTTCACGAAACGCAAAAGTAACATGATTATATTGGTTATAACTTAGTTTTTAGCTTTTTACGTGCTTTTCTGTCAGTATGATATATTAAAATTTGTTAATATTGTTCATCACTGGAAACGCCTGCAAATGCCGGCTTTGGCATGTCTATGTAATGCACCTCATAATAGTTCAAAATTTTATAGGTAAAAAATAAACAATAAATAAGAAGTTGTGAGTTAAGTTCAACATTACTGGGAAGAAGGAAGAGTACAGTACAAGCAGGGTTCAACCTGGTATTTTTAAAATGCCGAAATTTTGCGAAACTCGATTCAGAAATATGAGACTTTTCTATTTTCTTCAGAAAATGTGTGATTGCTTGAATTATAATGTCTAAAGTATAATAATAATATCTAACAAAAATAGTTTGTTTATACTGCAATTAGCAAATTACCAAGCGTGTTTGGAACACTAGAAAAAATAGTGAGTAAGAAATATTTTCCAGAATTGATTTATCTCCGTTTATTGCAGGAATAACAGAAATGGTTTAAAATATTATTAGGAGAAACACCTTTACGTATTCATAGCCTATCTACGGTCATGAAAAGAAATATAAAATAAGATAGAAGTAGGCCTACATACTAGAGTGTCCCATATAAAAATAAAGTTTACCAAAGTTTAAAGTAGGTCTACATAAGTTGAATTTCTGAAATCACGATTTGTCATTTTCCTAACCTTAAAGGTCATCCTAGTGACTGTAAAACACGCTTTGTATTTCAGTTTAAAAAAATAAAATAAAACAGAAACTCTACTGCTAATGAAGCAAAATAAAACTAAACAACAAAGAAGTTTGTTGTGTGAGTAAAGGTGATCCCGATGACAATGTAATGAAATGAGTATAATTAAAAGAAAGGTTATAGCGACAAATTTTCCATTGTTAAAAGTATCGAAATAAATGTGAAGAAGATAAGGGATATCCAGGATGAACAAAAAATCAGAGTAAGTTATAAAAAATTATAGAAGTGTATAGACGTACGGAGATTATGATGTCACCAGATTGAAACGACCTAGTAAATCGAGGTTCCTAAACCCCAATCTGAAGTCAGTTTGTCTACCTGCTTCCGTTTAGGCGCTAGACTGCGTTAGAGATAAAACAAAAAATAAAAGTGCTCCAAGGTTTTGGGAACGGGCGTAAGAAACTAATGAATTTTTCACAATGAGTAGTAGGGTGTATATTGTGTTGGATAAGCTTAGCTACTAAATAAGTCGTAAATTTAATAGTTTCAAAAACGGGAAAGGAATCGATGCATTAAAAACGTGGGTGAATGCTGCAATGGGATCGACGATAAATGAACAAACTTACTGCAGTATTTTGTAGTTAAGTGACTGTTCGTTTGTAACTGTTAATATATTTACACATTTTCTGGCAGTCAGTGAGTTCATAAAATAGATTTAAAAAATATAATTTATGTGTTTTGGAGTACTTTTGGCTTTATTCAAAAATTTGTTCTCCACTCGTAGTGTTCCTCGCCTTAATTCCGTACACCATCTCGGCTTTCATCTGCTGTGACAGTGAAACCAAAGGAAACATAAGTAAGAGTAACTGGTGGGAGCAGAACGCGAACCATGAGCACACAAATGTTGATCTATGATCCTTGATTTCGACACTTGAACTTAGGGACTGCGTTATGAAAATAAATCTTAGGAAGTTTATATTAAGAAAATGATTGGTGTGGTTACACGGTTAGAGTCAGCCAGTGGTTTACCTAAAATTTTCAAATCGGTGGTGTAAGATTGAAACTTGTTGACACACAGGATCATTCCTTTAATTTCTCCTAAAATGTATTGTGTGCTTCAAATATTCGTGACTCCATGTGATGTGGTAATATGCTTGTAAATCAATATCAATACAGATGAAAAATATCTGCTATCTTACTCCTTCAGAATAACTTCCTCCCTTTCATAGATTATTTCTGCATTTTTGCGAAAATGCCATGAAATTATTTCGCCAATTCAGAATGTCTTTAGCATTAAAAACGCAGAAAAAAAGAGTGCAAATAAAGACATATACAAGGGAGCATTAAAACATAGTATGGGATAAATAAATTATGTTAAGGACTTATCCTGTGTCTCGACATACATGACAAAATGCTTTTTAATCAGTATTTCCATTTTGCAAATTTAAGTCTAGTCACACGTCACGAAATATCATTTTACTTCCTATTTACACATTTAAATATGTATTTTTTTATGTAGAGCCAGGACTATATAAGGGCCCTTCCTAGCTACGGCCTGGCGAAATAATCAAGAACCCATGTATTTAAATATAAATAACCCACAGGGAAGTAGTTATGAGGTGGGCCCGGAATATCCGAACCCCCTACCGAAATTCTTGACTTTTTTTTAAGGTAAAATTACTGTCAGTTTAGGAAAAGTATATTGATTTTACACAAATATCACACACAGACAGACATCGGACCCTTCTCACCCAAAGGTGCTGGACTCCCCAGAAATCAACATTAAAATACGCGGCTGCTCACCCAATTCAGAAAGAAAAGTGCAGAACTAAAATGTATTTGATAACGACGGTTCACGAGTGGCAAACTTGTACAAATAAAAATAATTATTAAAAATCATGTGTCTGATTTCAAACATGTTCTGATCAGACTGTAGATAATTTTTCATTTAATTCCAAGCTCTTTGATTTGGTTTTTGCCTATGAACAAGTGGACGGGTGCATACTGCATAAAGGAAGTATCAATTAAAAGCATATTCGACCTAACTTCTTGTACCTAACACATGCGTTTACCGAAGCCATAGTAGCCTACATAGCTACGCACTCTTCTACTTACTAGCAACGTTAGCTGTTTTTCTGTACATGGACATGGATTCGATTCCCGCCGGGGCCAATTGAATGGAGTAGTTCGGATTCCACTTTGTGAAACAAACCAGTCGGACGCAAACTGTTAAAAACTGTAGATCCGTCCTTAGAAGCTCACCAGCTCGTTAAGGACGTTAAAACAATTCTATTCAATTAGTTGTTTTTCACTTAATTCTATTCTTTTTCTCGATATTTTGCAGAATAGTTTTGATTTTAGCACAGTTCAGTGCGCATTATTCATTATCTCAGTTATTTCGTCAACCTGCAAGAAGAAAAAAAGATTAATGTTGGGAATTTGAATAATTCTTTTTTCATATATTCTTTCCACGAATTCCGCTTCTGAATTAACACGCCAACAGCAATTCAACTGTTAACTATCACTGAGCATGCGCAAAGATCACATTTGGTCGGAATTGCAGTGTTGTGAAACTTAATTAGCAGCGGAAAATGCACATTTGTCGAGTTTTACTTAAGTAGGAAAAGTAGTACTTAAGTTAGAGTATTAAGCGCTTCCAGCAACAGACTTAAGTACACACTTGGTTGAGTGCAACTCTGACCGACTTAAGTTAAACTCTTAAGTCTAGTTTAAGATTTTTCTTGCAACTCAGCCCTGATCTAAATCTGAAGTAACTTTTTTTTCCTCTCTACGTCAACATCCACATTTCCTCTCCAACCTTGCTTATTCTCTTCCAGCCTGTTCCGTTTCTTTTCTCTTCTGTGTCAGCTTTCTAATATTCCCGCCTTTTTTTCCTGACTCCCACTTTTCATTGCGTTTCCTATACTGCATCCCACTTTCTCCGACTGCGGTTCCTGTACTGAATCCCATTTCTGCCTACGTTTACTTTACTGGCTCCCATATTTTATTATTATGTATTGTGCCCAGCTTAATTTTCGACACAAAACACTTTTGCCAAAACCCAGCTCCAATCAGTACTTGCGCACGCGCAGAACGTCGTCAATTGTTTTTGATGTGGGCGTCCTCCATTTTGTTTTTCTGTCTCAATTATCCACTCGTGTGTTCAGTGAAATTTTTTTTTCTCGTCTACTAAAAGTGGCTTCCAGCCGAAATATATTGTAACTTTACAGTGTTAATTGTGAAATTGTACACGTGATCTTCAAGAAACTGCGTAAGTACAATTCCTTTCCTCTCTATACAAATTTTACCTATTGCCAATATGGCCTTGTCTTACCTGGCAACATGCCCGCCGTAGCTTAGTGGTAGAGCGTTGGTGCAGCATTCGGGAGGTCGTGGGTTCGATCCCAGGGTCCCACCATTCTGACCGAGGTTTTTCTAGGGTTTTTCCTCAGTCACGCCAGGCAAATGCCGGGATAGACCTTCAACATAGGCCCTGGCCGACACCTTCCCCTCCTCTATGCTGGCCTGAGCCTTAGATGCCTAAAGGTCATAATAAAATTTAAAAAATCAATTAGCACACTGCTTCTCTCCTATTATAGTAGGGGAGCTAGGGGACCCCCCCTCCCAAGACTAAATGAAACTAGTATTTTCAGGAGCTTCAAACTTCCCTGATTCACAGTAGGAATGTTAACAAGAAAAAGGTGTTCCGAAGGGACAAAATCCAATATGGTGGCTAGCCGCATCATACCTTTTTTTTTAACATCATACCTATGTTACTTTTTTTTATTATTATTATTATTTTAGGGGAATGATGAAACATACCTTGTTTTATTTGGTAAATAACTGACAATTAGCGAATAATATTATGTGTATATTGGTCTGTGTTTAGAAGAAAAAGAAGACGAAATCTCAGCAATTTCAATTTTTTACGCTATTTTGCTTTTAATATTTACACTTTTTGCGGTGTAGCTTGCTTAAAACTCACAATATCAAAACCAAGTTTGAGATAAAAGCTGTTACCTGTTTTATAATCTTTAAAATGATGTATATATCAATATGGCTGAACAATTACTGTGTTAGCTAATGAGGTAGCAATGAAGCGTACCAGCGCGCAAACAATGCTTTATCGTTTATGTGTGTCCTATCTCAATTAGGCTGTTGTGAGCTGTCAACGATTATGATAATTTGTCTTTACTGTGTAGCGGCAAGTAAAATAGGTGATGAATTGGTAGTGTATTCTGGTGGCCTTTTCATGTGGTATATCACGTACCCAGATAGCATGCCAGCTTGCAGCAATGAGTCACGTCAAAATTGCTATGTGGGTAGTGAAAAAGGAAGAAAAAGGAAGGAGATACTTCAATTGTAAACTATTTTCTGTGCTCAGCAAGAACAAATTGAACCTCATAGAAGGTTAATAATATTTCTAGTAATTGGAAATTAAATTTAGTGTGTAATTTTAGTTTTTTATATGACTTACCTTTGAAGATGTGGTATTTTCAATTAAATGTTGTAGGTTATGTTTATTATTTTCTGTCAGAGCGTAGTAATCGGTTATCATTTTAAAGAAAATTTGTCATGATCTTGTGAAAATTTACTAAGTGGAATGAATGTATTAAATACTTAATGATTTAATGTACTTAATAATTTACGTATTTATTGGAAATACAATGAAAGAAAAATGGTTGGATTTGATTTATTGTGTAATCTTAGTGGGGAATATCGTGAAAGAGAAATTGTGATAGTGAAAAGAGAATTACGAACGTTATTGAGGTTAGTTTGAAATGAACAGTTGGAAGGAAAAATACTATTCGGGTTCACAGCGCGTGCAGGCAGAACTATACAAGATGTACGAGTATCAAACCTAATCATACCTCAATGCAGACCGATAACGAATCTCATCGTTCAACATCTTCAACTTGTTTAAGGACCTCAGAAGGAACGTTCGATTTAAAAAGAAACTGCTTCATTTGTAGAAAAGAATTCGGTATTGGACCCATCAGAGGACAGGAAGTGTTTTCATATGGTTGTGGCTGTAGAAATAAGGGAAAAATCTTATCAAGAAATTTGACTTACGAAATGATAAGTAGGGTGAAAGGGTAAGGGCCAGACTTCTTATTGTGAGTAATCTTGTGGTATCAGAAGTACAGTACCACGGAAAGTATCCCAAAAACTTTTCTGCAACTAAACCAGTTAGGGAACTCACGGGTCGACCAAAATAGAAACTGGGGAAGTTATTTTGTATGTTATGTGTGTATATATAAAATGGTGACAATGCCAGTACATTCTGAATGCATTAAAAGATTTTATGAAACGTGAATCTGGTCAAGAAGATGGCTGTCATATACAGACAAAAAAAAACTCTATAATAACATTTTAAGGATCGGATGTTTCTGGAAGGAAAAATGTACTTTCTTATCGGACACGGTTCATAAAATTATATATTAGTGATATAACGACAGGAAAACTGACTCTGCTACTGAATTGTTAAGAACAGTATTAGCTGCAGCCGACATCAGACCAATGGCTTATGACTGAAGTATATATCCAGATCTCATTGATAGCAAGTCTGACGGGCAAAATCTCATGTTAAGTCTTTATGGATGGAGTAACGACAAAGAAGAATGCTTCTGAATCACAGGAAGTGCATTGTGATAAACCATGCTATAATATCAACTGTAAGACCAAGATTATTCCTGTCACCCATGCAAACAACTCTGTTATTAACACTTCACCGAATATGGGTCAAAATAATATTTATTCAATCTAGTATCGTTCATTGGAGTCTGCGCATCATACCATGAAACTTATGTATACATGGCCTCTGTCAGCAGTGCAGGACAACAAAAATTAATAGTGAAGGGTTTCTTCAGTATGCGTTTGACAACACAGATGTAAATACCCGCCCGCTGCACAATTTAAGTACGTTGCATGCTATGGAAGGGATCCAATGTAGTACAGCTAGTATCAGTACTAACACTCAGGTAAAGGTTCAACGAATTCAGAGTGGTTCTTTTAATCTTCAAGGTATTCGTTTGCGTTAGAACCCAAAGAAAAGTGGAGGAAGTGGCCTTAATAACGTGCTTGAGGCTTTTAATGAACTCAAAAACTCACTCTTTAATTTGATGTGGCTTGTTGGATTAAACAAGCAACCTGGAATTGTTTCATGAACAACCTTATTAGTAACTATGAAAAGTGTGAATCGGTGTACATACTTCCAGTACGATGTATAAATTTGCATCCTAGTACTATTTACACGCCATTGTGCTTGACAGCAGATCAAAGTAGAAAATTCAGCTAGTCATCATCGTCACATTTGATCCACTTGCGTTGAATTGAATTGGATTCAATTATGACCTTTAAGCATCTATGGCTCAGACTGGGATAGGGTAGGAGAAAGGATGCGCACTTCTAACCCGTATAGTACCTTCTCCTTCCAACTTTTCATGCAATCCATTATTTCGTTTCAAACTAATCTTAATAATGTCCATGATTACTCAGGATATTTCCCACTAAGAGCACACAGTTAATCAAAATTAATCATTCTTCTTTTATTGTATTTCCAGTAAATAAATAATTTGTTACGTTTAATACATTCATTCCGCTACGTAAATTTTCACAAGATCCTGACAGTTTCTTTAAAATGATAATCGATTACTACGCACTGACAGAAACTAATAAATATAACCTAAGTATATGTACATATATAAATATACCTTACAAATTTGTGAAATTAATGTTCTTAGACTTCTTATATAATAATTATGTAGGATGCTTTTATCAACAAATATTCTCTTTACACATCATTATATATTGAAAAACGTTGTCTAATCATATTCACTTGATTATTACTTACTTGCAAGGATAACTTTACTTATTTAAATTCTAATTATGGTATATTATGTAATCTATGTATTATTTATCACACATCACTCTAAATTTCTTTGCTTTAAATGTTTTATCAATTAACGCATTTTATAAATTTTATGTGTTTTCAACTGACTTTATAAATAACAATAATTTTTAGTCATAGGAGTCTTCATCACCCCTATCTTCATTAGCAAATTCTTGTGCGCATATGCACAGGAAAAGATAATTCATGTAAAAAAAAAAAAAAAAACTCTATATTTAAAAATGTTATTTATCAATGTTTCATATAGAGAAACATATTTATCAATGTAGTGTTGCGAAAATATTTATACAGTATTCTGAAAATATATACCTACGTAATGTATTTGTATATCTGGGAAATTTATATTAATTTTTAGATTTACAAAACTGATGCCAGTCAAATTTTCTTCCAAATATCCCTGTAGGGGTACTTATGATAAGGAGACCATTGTTTTAGAAATTTGAGTATGTTTCAGTCATGTATGTGTTGTCTTATTCTTTGCGATGTACCAATGTTTTTTTTTTAATTTTATTTTGTTTTTTTTTACAAAATATTATATATTCTTGTAAATTCAAGCTTTGTGCCAAAATTTGCCTTACTTTATACATATATTTTTTTCTCCATAACTAAGCAAGTGTAGACCATAGATTCTTGTATGTTGATGGAGAATAGATAGCAAAATATTTTAGTAGTAAATTTGAGTTCCAAGTAACAATGGCGTAAGTGTAAGGGAAAAGAGAAATAGAAAATGATGTAAAAAATTGATTATTTTTTTTTTTAGATTTCGTCTTCTTTTTCTTCTAAACGTAGATCAATATACGCATAACAATATTATTCGCTAATTGTCTGTTATTTACCAAATAAAACAAGGTATGTTTCATCATTCCATTGTTGTTAGTATTTCTCTAAAAAAAATTAAGTAACACAGGTATGGTTTTAAAAAAATGTATGTTGCGGCTGGCGGCCATATTGGATTTTGACCCTTCGGAACACGTTTTTCTTGTGTTAACATTTTTAATGTGAATCAGGGAAGTTTGAAGCTTCTGAAAATACTAGTTTCATTTAGTCCTGAAGGGGGTCCATAGGTGGGGTACCCTAGCTCCCCCCTCTATTATGTAAACACGCCTTCGGGGAAACATCGCTTAATTGTTCTTGTGTTTGTGAGGTTCCTGTACACCTGTCTTTGAATTCTCATATATAAGTACCTTTTTCCTACCTTTGTGCCATCTGCGGCGGTAGGCCAACGCCTCGAAAGTCCCGGGTTCGAGTCCCGGCAGGGGCATGGGTGTGGATTTTAATAGCTAAGGGGCAAATCGTGACGGGCCGAAGTCGAAAGTTACTAGACTGGCCCATATAAAGATTAAGTTTACCAAAGTTTTACACATAGGTAAATTTTAACGACTTTCTTAAATCAAGTAGCTTTCCTATTCGCATCACGATGCTGGATCAGTACCCGGGTTGTTAACCAGTACGTTATGCAAGTTATTCCTCCGACATGCTCTGTCTTCTACTAGTGCTAACTCGACACTGAATAAAGAAAAACAAATCTTTGCTCTCAATTATTGTTTAGAGTTTCGTCTTATTTGCATAATACCTTTCAATAAAGGTTACTGTATGTTGCTATAACAGTTTAATGCGGCATTTAATCCTGTTGTTGGGTTCTCGAAACTTTCAGAATGACTCTTGTTTGGAAGTTTGAAAGGTTCTGAACAAATTTAACAGAATATGCCCCCTCTCCTTCCACCTCATTAGAAATAAATTCCCTTTCTTATCTAACGTTTGCAAACATGATATTCTGCGGATCGTAGAGTTCTGTATAATGTAATGAATAGAAATTTTAATAGCACGTTCGACCTTGTGATTTTTCGCGTACATGTACCTTGAACTAATAGCAGATGCAAAACTGATTTCAAATTACATCGTCAGAACATAAACAATTGAAGAGCACAATGGAAAAAAAGGCCATATGTCACATCCCAATGAAAACTGACTTCTTACTTTAGACAAGAGACTTTTTGCCATCTAGAGTCTCATCCCGTGTAAGAGGTCCCTCTGGCACGTCTTCCTAAGTACGTCTTTAACGTTACTTTTAACCACAACAGCAATTGTAAATAGAATGTTGCAGCTGTGCGGTTGTAAGCTTTTGGAACTCACTTACATTCACTTCTATTCTTCTCAGGGTCGCATAGGGTTCGCGGCTCGTTCTCTCGATACAGGTTATACCTAAAGAGTGCCCCAAAGCTACACAGTAGTGGTGACACAACTGTTCTTTAAAGAGAGAAATGTCCACCATCGCTGCGGCGCTTTGCAACAGCCTGGGCGACATGAACAATCCCTCCACTACGTCTAACTATAAGAAAGACAACGATTGATCACAACAAAAACAGTTTATTTAAGAGAGGGTTAAAATATAATGCAATTACCTCTGCATCAATTACCTTACATTGACTACTTACGTACCCAGCTCATATAACCATCTGGTGTACTTAATACTTTGCATTCTTAACAATCAACAATAGAATTATCTTCTCTTTAATTCTTACTCTATGATTAACGATTTATAATTATGTGCTAATAAATTCCTAACATAATCTACAAATAAACAATAACATAAAAAAGTTGCCCACTTCGCTTTTACAGCGGCTCAGGTCCAGCCATCTAACGAGCATCTCCCGAAACTTGTCCTATCACATTAATAGTTATAAGTAGGTCATTACACCCGTAGTGACTGTGCCATGTGCCCTTATTGTACTTAAATGAATACCATAGGAAGATTCTTGTCGAAAGTAAGAAGTCAGTTTTCATTGGGATGTGACATACGACCTTTTACCACTGAGTCCCTCAGTTTCTAATTAGATTTATCACTCATTACCAAAGTTCTCTGGATTTCCTTTTCTAATAGTTGTATTTATGAAAATTTGTAGATGTCTTGTTAGTGTGTGCATTTTCTTTTGTTTTGATGTTCAGACCACCCCTCTTTTTCTGTTGACAGCTATTTATTTATTTTTGTGAGCCATGTCTAAGCTCGTTGCATGTCAGAGGTATGACGTCCTTCGACGAGCACGCGGGGACAAGGAATGGAGAGGGTAGCGGCCAGGGCCTTGATCTATTTACCATAACCATCATTCACCTAAGAGGTAATAGTATGACCGGCAACGAATCTGTACCGATACGAAGTCTGATATGCTATAGGTAATGTCTGCGTAAATAAATAGTGTCTAATGTGTATGCATTTTTCTTTCTTTCTTTTTAGGTGGATAGGTACCGTTTCAATCGAGCTTCTCTGATCAATGTGGGATTTCTGTTCACTCGTAATACCTGCGACTACATTGCTATGCATGACGTGGATCTACTACCTCTAAACCCTCAGTTGTCGTACACGTATCCAGAGAAGGGTCCATTCCACATCGCATCACCAGAACTCCATCCTCGCTATCACTATCCGACATTCGTCGGCGGAATACTCTTAATTAGTCGGTAAGTTTCATCGCATTAAAGGTCACACGTGTCAATAACTGTTATGGTTCTAGGTCGAAAATTCTTTATTTTGTTCAGTCTGTTTCAGGGTTGCCATAGACCTAAAAAGTTAGGGAATTTGAATTTTCGCAGAGTATCTCAAGAAACCATATCTAATTTCAAGTTAACATTCCATTATTTTGTGCCTGCTTGTTATAATGTTCAATATTGCCAGGCTGTACTGGTTTCAGACTTAAACTAAGTGTTCTATCAACCATTTTCTCTGAATCTGAGTGTACATTAAATTACTTTCGTGCTTTTCGCTCTAAGAAGGAGGAGTGCCAAAGTGCTATTCCGGAGTAGGCCAACTTTATACTTCTGGTCAAGTGAATTAACTGTGTAAAATATGAAAGGGCGACGGCCAGGCATGCTCAAGATATAATCATTTGAAGTTGGCCAAAAGTGCCATAGAGGTGGTCACGTTGTGGATACCGCTGAGAAAGTATTGAGGGTAGGCCTACGACAGAAGTTCCCTGTCAAACGAGGTAGCCGTGTGGTTTGAGGCCTCAGGCCAGCGTCTCCATTGTCGTGGGTTATAATCCCGATTGGCTTTTTTTTTAATAGAAACTTAACAGATCAGAAAAAAGAAACGGGTCAACGTCAGTGGTAGTGAAAATGGTCCAAATATACAAGTTTTTTGTTACAAAATGCCCATGGGACCTGAGTTCAAGGGTCAGCTTCAAGATTAGAAGGCTCAAAGTTTCGGTCGCAGCGAAACAAATGGCAATTTTTGCAATGTAAATCGAATTAGGAAACCAAGATCTGTTCGAATTTATGTTTCAATAAATGTACTCATTCACAAAGAAACAAGTAACGCCTAACAAAACCGAACAGGTGTTGTGGGCACTTCTGTAACTTTTATATATGTAGTAGCCTGGAGAAAAGAGGGAATTGCAATTATAAAATTTGCAATTGCTTGGGAAGAAAGGAAGGCACACACGTCATTTTGGAAGGAAAACTGATACGTAGAAACATTGTAAATGGTTTCTTTTCTGAACTTAATTATTGTGTATACCCCTTTGAAACCACTTCATTCATCGTATATCGACGAAAGTAACGTAGAAATTTCCCACGTGTTAACTTTCCTCTGTAAAATATACCATAAGTAAGTAACGCCATATCTTCCTTCTTTTTCAAACTTATTACAAGTTGTAATTGCCTGTTTTCCATGGCTATCTTCCGTAGCGAACACCATATAATAATGAATTTTACTTTAGTTTTTACTGGTTTAAGATATCTGAAAAGAAAAAGCCCACTTAGTAGCTTTTTCAATGCCGCAAGTTATTTCAATAAAAAGGAGATTTAAATTTTTTAAAAATCAACTTTGTTTGGAAAAAATCGTGATTTTTTTTTCCAACCTTGATTCCACGTCA
Organism: Lepisma saccharinum; assembly: GCA_022664845.1. Lineage (NCBI taxonomy): Eukaryota > Metazoa > Arthropoda > Insecta > Zygentoma > Lepismatidae > Lepisma > Lepisma saccharinum. Next base: position 104,853 of record JAGDQP010000153.1, read on the forward strand.
AATTATCCAACACTGGTTGCATTACTATTTTAGAAATTTTTGTACATGGCTTCCTACATGTCTGAGGGTATCAGAACCACTTTTGAAAAAAATATTATGCGCTTATGTCTCTCGGGGCGGATGGCGTTTTTTGCTCCCGTAGCCTTAATATCTCAAAAACTGGAAGAGCTAGAGTGTACTTCGAAAAATGGAAAATGCCTTTTGTCAAAACAAATTCCTTTATTCTAAAAATTAGGCTGAACAATGAGTGACGTGTTCAATAGCAATGACCATACATGATACAGACAGGGTACAGTCAAAGTGTATCATGTTCTTTGCTATAACAGTATGTATGGTCATTTAACCTTGACTGTACCACTTATTGAGCTCTTTTCGTATGAGATGCTTTGATATAAATAGAAATATGGTTTAACTCACAGGGTCAGTTGTATAAACATAAACTTACCCAACTTCCTGCCTTCAGATGTACTAAAATCTTCTGAATCGTTGTTAAGCTTTGCTGGGGAAACCTTGAAAAGTCAAAATAGAATATGTCTGTAATCCTACTGGTGTATGTATGTATGATGAATAATTGTTATTAAATTTGTAAGAGTAACCTGATTTCTGGTTCTTTTCGTCAGTTTCCCTTCAAGAGGTAATTGAATTTTTTTTAAAAAAATGTTACCCTTTAAAAGTTCCAATACTATTTCAGTATTTTGACTGTGAAAAATTACAGTTTTGTACTTATATCAAGAAGAATTCTCTTAGGAGAGAAACCTTGTAACTTTTATCTGATGGTAAAGTTCATATGTTAATGAATTTTGGGGTCCACGGTGGCTCAGTGGTAGAGCGCTCACCTCTAACGCTCGGGGTCGTCGGTTCGATCCCGGCTCGTGCCATGTGGGCTTTGTGGTGGACAAACATCGTGTGCGTGGGTTTTCTCAGGTTCCTCCCGTTTCCTTCCACTTTCTTTATCCCATCATCTACTATACGTCCTGAGCCAAAGATGCCTAAAGTGAAATTCAATGAATTTTGGTCCAGATAAACTTGCTAACCCCCCACCGTGATTGTAGGTAAAAGACCAGAACCGCGAGGTCGACTATCCTAACTGAAGTTTTCCATGATTTCCCTCATTTTCATTGAGTTTGAATTTTATTTTAAGGCCTTTAGGCAACTATGGCTCAGGCCGCATGGATGATGATGGGATTAATCGGTGGAATGAAGAAAGTGGGAGAAAACGGGAAAACCCCGAAAAACCCACGCACATGGTGTTTATCCACCACAAAACCCACATGGCATAAGCAGGGATCGATCCGACGACCCTTAGCACCAGAGGTGAGGACTCTACCAACTGAGCCACCGTGCCCCCCCCCCCTCAGTTTCATCATGCGAGTACTGAGTTTATACCTTGCTCATCTCGTACCCTATCCTGGCCTGAACCAAAGATGACTAAACGCCATAAATAAATTCCAAAGCATGGCGACTGAGCATCGATTGCCCGCACATGTGAACATCAGTCACAGCACCATGCACACCATTGTTCATGAACATCTGAATTATATACTTCTGTTTCCTCGTTGGATTAGCGTCAAACGCTGACGTGTAGGAGTCGTTATACGAATTCTGAAGCAACAATGAATGGATTTCTATAAGCGTAGAATCACGAGGCTCGTAGTTAGACAAACACATCAGTGCTGGTAGTAGCTGACTTTTAATATTCTCCCACTTGTCTCACTTTGATTTGACCCGCTCTCATATATCAAGGTACGAGGTACTAGAATTTTGAAATTATATTTTAGTGATCAGCTGCAAATTTTCCTTCGGCGCGAAGTCATTTTGGGTAATTACCGATGACAAAGCCAGGGTGTCTACCAGTCATGAATTGAATTTATAGGCATTGACTCAGGCCGGGATAGAGAATGAGGAAGGTAGCGACCAAGTCCTTACTTATGGTGTCATTCCGACATTTGCCTCGTAGAACTGAGGGAAACTCTAGAAAACCTGTGAGAATGGTCGGCCGTGGGGATCGAACCCACGTGCCTACCCGTGCGCGACGTTGCCTCTACCGGTCATGAAAGATAAGAAAAAACTTATGAAGTTGCTGGACCATGAAAAAGTAATTAAATGTTATCAGTGTATCAAATCAATTTTAGATTTCATCCAGTCTTCCTTTGTCTCACCTCTTCGCGCGTCCACGACAATGTTACTTGTCGTACTATCGGAATTATTTTTAGCTATTAAAGGACTTTTATATGTTGTATTGTCCCCGTACTTATCCCGCTCTGCCCATTATTTTGTAACTTATATGATGTATGCGTGGTATAAGTCTGTTGGAGTCATGAATTTTATTACGAGACTCATGGAAAAAAGTCATGAACTTTGCTCCTGTAAATTCAGTAGACGTCCTGGAAATTGTCGTGTCACTATATCGCTGATGTTTCCATTCGTTGTTTTATTTCAATGTTATTTTGTAAGTAATTGCGCTCTTTTCCGTCTACCACAGGGAGCACTTCCAGAAAGTGAATGGAATGAGTAATAAATATTGGGGTTGGGGCTTAGAAGACGACGAATTCTACGTTCGGTTGAAGGATGCAAAGCTAGCTGTTTCAAGACCTCAGAACATCACAACAGGAACAAATAACACCTTCAGGTTAGTGTATTATTATTATTATTATTGGTGGTGTTGTTGTTTGTTTTCTATATAATATAGTTACGGTCACAGGCACCTTTATAACCCGAAGATCCCTGAACAAGGTGAATCGGTGGTGGTTTGCCATTGACGTGCATTGGGTGTAAATAACGTCCTAACAACGGGACCTGTAGTTTAAAGTAGATCCCGATCCACTGCGTCCAATCTCTCCCCACCAGTGGGGGATCCAGGTTTTGCTTGAGTGGGGTGTAGGTGGAATAGACCATGGACTTCTTCGATATTTTCCCACCAAGTGATTTTTTTTTAGTATAACTTGATCATATTTTCATTCATATTGCTAAGTGTAATGATGGAATATGAAACTGGTATTCCACAACATTTATATTTCTAAATAAATTACATTTGTCCGGAAACAACTCGAAGCTTTCCCAGAGGTTAATGGCTGAAATTATGCTTTAAAAAAAAAAAAAAAAAAAAAAAAAAAGACTAGATTGTCACTGGTCCCCACCAGAAATCGATCCTAAGAAGCTTTAATTACAAACCGAGATGCTAAACCATTATCAACCGAGGACATTTTCGAATATTAACCCTTATTCAATGCAGTAAACGCATCCTGTCCGTATTTTATGAAAGACGTTTCGTGTTTTATCGCGATCCATCTGTGAATTTTCGTTTTCCGGATGTCGTGTCTTAGAAATTGATTGCTTTCTACTGCAGAAGTCCCAGGTTTAAAAACTAGAATAACGAGCTTATGATTTACTGTTGTTTTTCTCTCAATTTCGTTAGTTTTTAACTTATATATACACCCTCCATTCCAAAAGAAACCGAACGTTTTAAAAAAACAAAAAAACAATGTACATTTTGGAACAAATCATTTTTATTAATCAATGTATTCCCCTTCTGCATCGATACACATATTTGCACGCTCCAACAAGTTGTCAAACGACTTCTCCATGTCCTTTATTGGAATGGTCTTTAGGACGGCGGTCGTCGCCTTCTCAATGGCTTCAATCGATGCGTGCCACTTTCCTTTCATCGCCAAATGCAGTTTCGGGAACAGATAGAAATCGCACGGAGCGAGATCTGGTGAATAGGGCGGATGATGCAAACGAATAATGTGATTTTTGACCAAAAATTCAGTTACAAGTCGCGAACGATGTGATGGTGCATTATCGTCCAAAAGAGTCCAACTGCCGATTTCTCGATATTCGGGCCGAATACGACGAATTCTTGCCAGCAAACGCTTCATGACGCCCAAGTAAAACTCTCCAGTGACTGTCTGGCCGGGCTGAACAAATTCTTTGTGGATAATTCCTTTTGAATCTTAAAAACAAATCAGCATCACCTTAACTTTTGACTTCACCAAGCGACTTTTTTTGGGTGGTCCTTCATCCGGCGCTCTCTATTCAGCACTTTGCCGCTTTGTTTCGGGCTCATAGTCAAAACACCACGTCTCGTCACCAGTTACAATCGATTTCAAGAAGTTTCGATCCTGCCGAGCACTTTTAACAATGTCTTTGCAATGCGCAATTCGATCAACTTTTTGGTCTTCGGTGAGTTTGTGTGGTACAAACCGCGAATTAACCTTCTTAAGGCCCAAAACTTCGGTCAAAATGCGGTATGCGGTTGTTTGAGGAATGCCTAATTCCATTTCAATAACTTTCACCGACGCTTTTTTGTTATGTTTGATGAATTCACACTTTTTCGATGTTTTCTTCCGATAATCCGGTTCTGGGACGGCCTGATCTTTCGTCATCATCCAGCGTCTCTCTACCCGATTTGAATCGCCTGAACCACTCGTAAACTTGCGTACGGGATAGACACTCATCACCATATGCATTTTGTAGCATTTGGTGCGTTTCAGTAAAAGGTTTACCCAGTTTAACACAAAACTCAATTGCAGCTCGTTGTTTGAAACTCATTTTCCGACCGATGTACACAACACACTGACAGTTGAAACGCAATAACTTTGTTGCCGTGCATCCAAATGTCATGACATTTATACCAGTTGTCAATGAGGGACTACGCCATCTACCGGTAAAATATTACAACAGATGGCACTAGTGGTACTATTTGTTTTCAAAAGTTCGGTTTCTTTCGGAATGGAGGGTGTATATATATATATATATATATATATATATATATATATAATTTTGCCCAATATATATATAATTTTGCGCAAATTAAGAAACTTGAAATACAAAACTACAACCTCTGCCGTGTTCCCTTTCCTCTTCAACATTGAACTGTTTCTTTCCGGTGTCTGCATATTCGTTCTACCGTATACTCTTTGGTTTAATATTGTAAGAATCATAGATTATTTTTTTTCAAGAGAGTATGATTTCTTTTTGTAGTCTTTATATGCAACTTGCTAAAGTCCACACACAGTATGAAATTGTAAATTTATTCACAACTCCTTTTCTATATGCTTTTAACCTAAGGGCAAGAAAAGGTAAGGTAAACGTTTTGCCTATCGTATGGAGGAGGACTGAAAGCGCACAAATGATGTGGCAGTAGAAATCCATTAGCATCCAGTGAAGAAGCACCGAGCCGCCGTAGCTCAGTGGTGGAGCATTCGGGAGGTCGTGGGTTCGATCCCAGCAGCCGATCATTCTGAACAGGTATTTTCCAGAGTTTTTTCTCAATCACACCAGGCAGATGCAGGTTGGCACCTTCAACATAGGTCCTGGCCGACACGTTTCCGAATCCTTTTCCTGAGCCTTAGATGCCTTAAGGCGATAAATAAAGTTCAATCCAGTGAAGAAGCCTTTCAGTTAATAAGTACACGACACATACCTTCGATTCGCACTGAACTACCAACTACCAAGTGGGTTTTCATTCCAGCTGATTTTAAGGTTCCGTGTGCAGTTTCGTGAAGAAATATTGAGAGTTTAGTAATATTGTCAGAAAATGTAATGGTGATCGTCTCAGTTCCGCAACTGGGGGGAGGGGGATGCAGGGGGGAATTACATTATGGCTTACGGAACTCGTAAGTTCATCGCCGCAGTAACAAACGTTCTCCATAGGATTCTGTACTGAGCAAAATCAAGCCAGTTTTTATCACAAACACCTACTTCTCGAAGATCCCTTCTAATATTATCCCTCCCAACGGTCTCTTTCCCTCCAGTTTACTAACCACGATGGAATATAATCTTCGTTTCTCTCCCATCCGAACTACATAGTCTGCCCATATTAGTCGTCGCGATTTCATTATTCTTATAACATCCGGTGAGTCGTTAAGTTCGTGAAGTTCTTCATTATGCAGTCTCCTCCATTCCCCAGTCATCTCGTCCCGTTTCGACCCGTATATCTTTCTGAAAACCTTATTTTCAGACACACGTAATTTATATAAGATAAAAAGATCAAGTTAATTGTATGGGCGGTAACAACACTATGGCTTACGCCCTTCCCGAGCACGTAATTTATGTTCATCTGCTAGGGTCGTACTCCAACTGTCGCAACCGAACACAACATTTCGCGTTATTCGGGATAAATGTGTGCTAGAGCATTAAAATTTGTCTCATTATGTTCAGTTTTAAATGAAGCAGTATCATAAAGCTTATCTATGTAATAACCGACATTTTAAATATTCGGGTTGGGGAGTCGAAATGTCAAAAACACGAAAAAAATATATATATTTTTGAGCAGTTTTTTTTTTTTTTTTTCGTGGAAACGTCATCGTTTTTAATATTTGGTCTACTTGTTTGTGGAACTGCTTGAAATGGAAGTGCGAGTGAAATAAGGCATAGATAACCGTATAGATTCGTTTATGGGAGGGGGAAAGGAGGGGTTTAAGTCAGGAAAAGCAGATTATTACTTGTCGTGTGTAGTTTCGTGAAGAAATATTGATAGAAGGGTCATTTTATACAGATGATAGTGTACATTCAGAAAATTTATGGTGACCATCTCAGTTCCGCGACTGGGCGCCAGGGCGAGGGAGGGGGAATTAATAAAACACAAAATTTCTCGTGGCGTGTGCTAGAGCATTAAAATTAATTATTACGTTCAATGTTTAAGTAAAACAACATCACAAAGATTACGTATGTAATAACCCAGATTGGGGTGGTAGGGTGTCTACTGACCTGCGATACCTGAAGAAAAGTCTGGAATTCAATTTTAGGCCTAGAAAAGGTCGGGGATTCAAGCAGAAACCTGTAACTTTTCTGACGTTGGTATTTTAAACTTAAATTTTCACTTTATTAATGTACACTCTGTAAACATGTAGAAGAAAGAATTTTTATTGAATTGGTAAATTAAGGTCACAGAATGAGGCACTTCATTTGTGTAAGAAGCCCTTTAGGGACTCTCTGTGAGTACGGATGTGGTGACGCTTAGGGTATCCGAGCTGGTATCAACCATACTTCTTTCTTTCTTCTGATTCATCGGTTCTGTTTTTCTCATTATTTCATCTTTTTCTTCTTCTTTAGTCGAACAGTGGTTATCGTACCTTGGTTTTTAAGTTGAACTAAGTTTTCAAGTTACCTTTTCTTCAATATGTATTTCTGAAGTATTTGAATTCAAATATAGCAATTTTAAACGCACAGAGACCCAACTATTATGACTCGCCTTAAAGTGAGGTTTGTAATGTCATCCCTTGAAGTAGTTGCTTCAATATGAATTGGCTACGCCTTTCGGAGCGGTTCTCGCACTGTCTACAGACCGTCGTAGAGATGTAATTTAATTGTGTCAATTTTTTGGGTTATTCGATTGTATCTGAAATCGTGTAAATACTACACCCCACCCCCGCCCAATTTACTGAGGTACACTACTCTTAGATTTCCACTTATTTATTCTAGGTAACCCCATTTTGTATTTTAACACCTTTTCTGCTTACCTGTACATACTATATTTTTTTTATAATTCTTGTCCTTCATAAGTCTTATACTCGAACAGGAATTTGTTGTAAATATGGCCTAAATACATTTTACCTACACATGGCAAATATTCGACTCTAATTCTTCAATATGGCTTCAGCTACTCAAACTACCTTCTTTTACATGTCTTTGGTGTCTGGCAAATAACAGCGAAGTAATTTTAAAATACTGGGTATTACAGTTGGACCTTAGTGTTTCTGTTAAGAAATAATACACATCTTTCCACATACATACATATCTATTAAACTTCATATACAATCTAATCTCAGGGAAAATTACAGACACACTTAAATTACTTATCTTGTGTTTCGACAAATTTATCTCAGGACGGGCTTTGTCTTGGAGGTAATTAGTAAGATAAACTTTACTTGTTTGAAATCTCGAAAAATTAGCATTTTATTAATTACGTAAATATTTGTTTTCCATGATTTACAATGACTTAAGGAGAGAAAATGGGCAGAGCGGACAGGTGCGGGACTGGTGTTAAGGAAACGCCACAATGTCAAATGACAAAAACGTCATTCCATCACCACCACCTCAGATTGGGTGAGACCTTTGTTGGCTGTGTATGGCATTGTTCTTTGAGATGGCAAGTTCTGACTGCCCGTCTGCCCTCGATTAGGCCCATTGTATATTCTGGGTCACTAAAACCCCTTTCGGTGTTGGAATGTCATTTTCTCATCCTAGTGTCTGACAGATCCCGATTCTATGTCTACAGTCTGCTACGTATGTCGTTCCCAGAGTATCCTCCCGTATATTCGCCCTCTTCAGGTAAAGGTTTTCCTCAGTCGCATCAGGCGAATGCTTGGATGGTACTCAGACTTAAGAGTCAGGAATTCTTAAGTCAACAATTTACCTTCTAAATCTGAGTGTCCACTTGAAATAGTGTTACTTGTAAGCTTGATTGATTAAATGTTTTGACTAGTTTTCGCTCTTAAAGCTATTTTTAAATATCTTCAACGCTACTCTCTGTGGGTTATGAGTCGGGATAGACCTTCAATGTTCGAACCTACGTCTACATCTTTGCAAACGGTCCGTAGTGGTTTAAGTCTAGCTAATGAAACTAAACTTACTGTATTTGCGCAATTCTATGACGCACCTTTTTTCTATTTTCTTCTACAAAATCAAGGTGCATTGTAGATTTGAGTTTCCCGTACCGAAGCTCGAAACGTAAGTGAAATATAACGCTTCAATGTTAAAATGAAAAACACTTAGGATTTTATTTCCTCGTCCCGAATTTAAATACCGGTACGTTTATTTTAGAATGAAAAATAATGTTTTTAATTTCACCTGTGATACTGACCTGTGCCCTTGGGCAGAGAACTTAATTAGCATCCGTGAGCAATGCTTTTTCAAGCCAAAATACCTGCGTAATTCCTGATTGAATGATGGATGCCTCTCAGTAAGTTGGTTTCTTTTTTTTCTCATATGTTTTCGCATTTTAAAACATTAGTATAGTACATTTTTTCTGTTTTCAACAAAAAAATTCAGGGGTGCGTCTTCCATTTGAGGGCGTCTTAGAATCGCGTGAATACGGTATTTTAACATTTTGAGTTCTTATTAACACTGTTTTATTATAGCAATATCAGTTACTGTGTCGTATAGGATAAGGGGACACACCAAATAGAGACAGTAAACCGTTTTACAAACAGGTATATTTTTTGTAATTCGCAACTTCATAGTCTCTCTTAATATAATTGGACTTTTGCTATTATATGAAGAGTAAATGCAAAATTCACTTACGGATTTCATCCCATACAGAAGTCCGGCTATACTGTTATATTTTGTTTTTCTTGTTAAGTTTCATATAAAGATTTTCCAGATTCACTCTTTCATTTTAACACAACATTACAGTCTACTTTTAAAAAGTATATGGCATTTTGGTATCGTTTGGAGCAGGCCCGGATGGGGAAAATATCGGCCAGGGTCTTTCTTAAGCTACCAGTCCGGTATTCGCCTCGTGAAACTGATCGAAACCTTAGTAAGGATGTTCGGCCGCTGGGGTTCGAACCCGTATAACCACACCCATTACCAATCACCTCCTATTTTTCCCCTCAATTTGTGTGTTAATGTGGTTCTTACTAGTGCTCGGGATAGGAAATTAGAATAGCTTTCCTTTTTAGCCTTAGAGAGCAGGGGAACGATTCGTTGGTAGAGAACTGTGAGGGAAGTGTTGGTGGTGGTCATGTGAAGTCCTTCTGGTACAGCTATGGACAGAAATTTTGTCGCATGTCTATAACTGACATTTTTTAAATTATTATTTCAAAAATAAATACGTATATTGAAACTTTGTATAAATTAACTGACTTACAGACATATGGACAATCATATGACGCACTTTTGAGGGAAATATTGTCCTGCTATCAAGCTAAATGAGGGTGATATGTGCAAAAATATAATATTTCATCGACCAAAAAATTTTAATTTCAAAAATCTACCAAGGTGTGTAGTTCCTTTGTTTTATCTCGGAGAGTGATATTTTTGTAACGCAATGGGAAATACGGATCCTAATTTTAATTTTCGTCAGTAGATGTCACACATGGGAGGACATCTCTGCGATACTACAATATTTTTGTCCACAGCTGTGCCAACCTTCGTATAATCTTTCTTATTTTCTGCCTTTTAGCATGTGTTTGAAACCGCGACGTCTCGATAGCTTGCGCAACGACGTCTAATTCGTAGAATTTTCTCTTGCGTAGTAAGAACTTCCTGTCAACAGAGGCGATTCTTCCACGTGGGAATCTAGGAACTTCCTAAGTCAAAAGCAATAAATTATTTGTTAATCAAAAATCATGTTTTCTCATAAAACAGGAAGGAAAGATATGAAAACTACATGTAAAGAATTTAGTTAAAAGGGCAACATTGAGTCGAGAGAACTAATGGAGTACCATCTGGCGGAAGGAGATCGGGATAAGTTAAAAGACTAAACAGTTCCTACACTTTTTTAAAAACCACGAATCGCTACTGCTTGTCAATTCGGTGTACCTATCTATCTCAATCCAAACAATCTCCTTAAAGCTCTGGAATACCGTCACGAGCAGATTGATGGAATCCATTTCGGTGCACCACCTTAACCCGACAATTTGTTTGTGGCGACGTGCAAGTGCTTCTGACCGAGTCGAACAAACAAACGACTGCAACAACATTCTTAGAAGAATCTTCGCTAAATGTGCTGTTAAAATGATGAATCGGTAATCTTCAAATCATCCTCTTCTTTCCAGTGGAATCATTAATATTTCTAAGAAGTCGCTTAGCTATTCTCCTGATTCATCAATTTCGTTCAACATTTTTGGCGCGTTTGTACTGCATTTTAATAAAGACTTTTAGGACAGACGTGCTCTGTTGCTTTATAATTGAAACTTCTTGAGCACAAGAGCAAGTCCGTTCACTAGCTAGCACTAATACCAATTCATCTTTCAAACATATGGAGCTATTTATTTATTAGTGCTGGTCGAAAAAGACGAAAGTTCAAATTCCATAACTTCTTAGTGCTTCAGACGGCTCCTCAATCCATCCCACCCCCACCTCTCATTTTTAACATTTTTCAAAATGTTTAAAAAAAACTAAGGGTACTTTCAAAATTGTAAGTTTATAGCGCACTAGAGCTTATAAATTACTATGAAATCAATGGGCTGCGATCTCGAGATCTTGTCCATTGGTGAGGGATAAGTTTTCAAAGATTATGACGTCATTATTTAATTGAAGTCTCATCACTTATCAATCGACAAGATTTCGAGATCGCTGTCCATTGTATTTCAAAGTAAATTGTAAGTTCTAGTGCGCTATGAACTTGCATTTTTTTGATAGAACTCTTAATTTTTTTAAATTATTTTGAAAAATGTTAAAAATGGAGCAGTTGGAGCGAGGAGCCCTCTTAAAAGAAGACCGACCATGTCTATCAAAGGATAAAAATCTTTAACCTGTGAGTTAATATCTTCTGCCTCTCCAGCTTGGTCAAAATTTTAGCAAAAACATCTATTAAAAAAAAAAAAAAAAGAAAAAAGAAAGAACGTAGGTTTATGGTAGATTTTTATATCAAAAGGTTATTGTTGGAACACTAGAATAAAGGTGAAATTATGATATAATGCGTAAGTGCCTTAAATGTCCACTACAAGAGTCTCAAAAAAATGCCATTAAAAAAAAACTTAACAATATGTTTCAGTCCATACAAAATTTGAAACTCGTTTTGTTTTCACTCTTTGGTTATCCCAGCACTCTAATTGTATATTATTCGTGCTTTTCAACACTTTGTGCGGCTCTTTACCCGCTTGTCCGAAGCCAAACGATCCAGAACTCACCACGTAGAGGTGCCCGTTCATGGAGTTATTTCCACACCCAACCATCCATTGTCTGCTTCCAGTATATTGGTAAACTTGTTTCGATTCAAATGTGAGCATTATTTGCCGAGATGTAAGTCACTAGCGATGAAACCCTCACGTCTCTCGTAGCCGCACACCTTCTGCGACGCTTCCGTAACTATCTTAACAGCTCTTTCGACAGCTGGAGGTGTCCTGGAAGGTGCTGAAACATGTATTCGTCCGTCATTTACAATGGCGTCAAACTTCTCGACTGGCAAGTTAGCGACGAGTGGACGTTTCGTGATCTGCTTCGGTGACATATCCATCTAATCGATGTAAGCGGTAGCCTCAAAGTTGATCCTTGGAACAGCAAATGTCTGCGTAGGTCCATCCAAAATCCTAACCCTTTTAATTCTTTAGGTAGCCAGTTCTCGCAATTGTCGGCGTTTATCACGGAGCATGGAAAGGAGTACATTTTCAGTGTGGTCGGAGAATGCATTTCTTGGGATTCTTACTTTCCACAACTTTCACTCTTGAATAGGGCTTCAGAATATTCTTACACTTCGTATAATATGATATAATCATAGCCACGATGCGCTGGTGGGACACTAAGAATAGAAGCTCTTGCATATAGCTTTTCTAGTTTTTGTTCAACGTACTCAGGCCGGTTTTCAACTGGAGCTAATTCGAACCTTTCTTCAGCCAAACATCTTCCAACGTCCTGATATATTGGATGAAGCTCTAAGGCTTTAATAATACTAAAGGTAGAACCATTAAAACACAAACTCAACGGTACGTCGTTTCTTTAAATGTTACTTAGCTTGCAGTATTCTCGAGATAACAATGTCATCCGTCTTTGTAAACAACAGAATGTTGAATGACGCATCGTTACAGCAAGCAGTGCTGGTTACGGAATTGAAAGGAAGGGGGCGAAAGAAGGAAAGAACACGGCAATAAATGGTGGTATTAGTGTTCTCCCTTTGACCCCCAGCCACATTTCGTACCCACACGTAGGCTGAATCTCGGTCCTTTTATCTCTTGTATTAGGTGTAGTAAAAAGTAATCCATTATTTTTGCATGACATTGAAGGCTTGACTTACCATAGTTAGAATGATCCGATTTAGGTCACATATGCGCAGTTTTGTTCGATAACGTGTTGCCATTTGGAAGGTAATATCATGATGCCTCTCTCATAGAAGCCCTTGTCCCTATTGGCAAAAAATTGAGACAGTCGATGTTCACAAGCCTCTCTTGAAGCGAATTTTTCACCAGCAAACGTGTTCGCCATGGACAGGAACAGATGGTAATCACTCGGTGCCAGGTCCGGACTATAAGGTGGATGCATAAGAACCTCCCAACCAAGCTCCCGGAGCTTCTGGCGAGTCACTATCGATGTGTGTGGCCTGGCGTTGTCCTGGTGGAACACAATGCCTCTCCTATTGGCCAAAGCTGGGCGCTTCTGGGCGATTGCTGCCTTCAGACGGTCCAATTGTTGACAGTATAGTTCCGAGTTAAGGGTTTGGCCGTAGGGGAGCAGCTCATAGT
>JAGDQP010000153.1:118598-141208 GCA_022664845.1 Lepisma saccharinum
CGAGATACAGATCACTGAAGCCATCTATTGGCAAAATAATGGATTACTTTTTACTACACCAGATATTTGTTTCTTCAATGAAGGCGGAAGAGTGAAAAAGCCATTTTCCCACTTTTGTATGATTGTATCATGAACCGGTGATATTGTTAAACTTTTCAAAAACTTGTCATTTTTCGATCATTTTTAGACTCGTGTAGCAGGCTCGCAAGGTTTTTACGTAGTTTACCATAATTTTATCTTTATTCTGTTGCTTGAATAACTTCTTGATATAAAAACCTTTCATAAATATACTTTTAAAAAAATGCTAATATTGAAGTTTTGAGCCTCTTGGGGAGGCAGAAGATATTAACTCACAGGGTCCAGTTTTTATCACCATTTAAGCACTAAGGAGTTGAGGAATTCGAACTTTCGTTTTTTCGACCCGCCCTATTGTATATATATACAGTATATATAATATATCTTAAGGCATTAAAAGTTCACTTGCCTGGAGTAAGAAATCCTGGAATTTAAGTAATGATCGAGAACCTTGTTGGCTTAGAAAGTGAAAGGTGTCTCATTTAATAGTTTATTTTCCTCGAATATTGACTAAGGATCTTGTAGTGTGAATAGCAATACACTAAAACCTCGCTCATCCGGACTTGATGGAACCGGACAAACCAAATTTACGATTTTTTCATGTTAATAAGCGCCTGAAAATACAGTAACAAAATGGTTTATTTTACAAAAGACAAAATTTATTTTACCGAGCCGCCGTATGTCAGTGGAAGAGCGTTGGCGCAGCATTCGGGAGGTCGTGGGTTCGATCCCAGTAGCCGACCATCCTGACTGAAGTTTTTCCAGGGTTTTTTCCTCAGTCACACCAGGCAAATGCTGGGATGGCACTTTCAACATAGGCTCTGGCTCACACCTTCTCGAATCCTTTCTTCTCCCCTATCCCGAGATGAGCCTTAGATGCCGAAAGGCCATAAAATTAAAATTCTCAATACAAAATTTATTTTAATTAAATCAGGGCGAATACGTGTTACAACACTCAGCATTTACGCTGCGGAAAATTAATTAGACGTACTCATTTGTTGCATTGTGAAACCGGCGAAAAATGACTTTATACAATCGTTCCGGATAAAACCGGTTTTAGTGTACTTTGGTTTTACATGTGTGAGATTTTGTCCAGACAGCTTTTTATGTAACTTTTTTTTTTTAATTGATACATTTGTGTTCTTTTCCAGACATATCCATGACAGAGTCCATCGCAAGAGAGATATGACTAAGTGCTACAACCAGCGAGAAGTGACCAGACGAAGAGATCGGGATACGGGGCTGCACAACGTGGCGTACAAAGTGGAACGTGTGAATAACATTATCATTGACGAATCACCTTTCACTATTATTAATATTCAGTTGACTTGTAATCGACAGCTCACTCCGTGGTGTGAATGTGACGAATCGGTGAAAACAAATACGTCAAGTCAGAAGAAACAAAACACACCAGTGAAGAAATCTCGAACGTAAGAGTGAAATGAAATTGTTGTGTTGAATATTGGTAGTGATGGAATAGCGCAAAGCGTTAAGTTTTGGTTATTTATGGTAAGCAATAAACACCAGAGCCATTTAGACAAGATAAAGGGTAATTATGATAAATGATAATTGAATCGTGATTGTGAAAGGATATATAAAGTATTCTTTTTTTAAAATAAAATGTTACGAAATTTTGTATTTTTTTGTTGTTATAATATATTAACTTCAAATTTTTGACATGTTTATCTCATTTTGTAACGCATGCGTACTTATGTAAGCCTATAGCTTAATCCATCTACTAGGAGAGAGATACATAGAAAAAGGTAAGGAAGTATACATAACATTGTAGATTTGGAAAAGGCATTCGATCGAGCATCTACATTTAAATCAGAAAATAAAGGCAAAATATAGAAGGTAAAAGAAAAGGACGTTCTCTCTCGCTACGTGTATAAAGATAAGAAAAAATGAATTGTATGGGTGGTATGGCTTATGCCCTTCCCGTCTAAGTTTATATATATATATATAAGATGTAAAATGGCATGGAGTTCGTTTGGAAGACTACACTTTATTTTCAAAAGCAAACTACCAATGTGTCTGAAGCGTAAAGTTTATAGTCAATATGCCTTACCAGTAATGATGTACGGCTGTGAAACTTGGACATTAAATGCGCAAATGAGTGAAAAAGTCGCACAAAGATCAATGGAGAGATGCATGCTAGGAATAACCAGGAGGAACAGGAAGACAAATGAATGGATTCACGCAAAAACAGAGATAGAGGAAGACTGCGAAGAAGATGAAGTGGAGATAGACCGGTCACATAGCTAGACCAACAGTTGGAAGATGGACGACGAATGTACTACCTTGAATTCCTATAGAAAAGAAACGACCGAGACGACGTCTAAATGCAAGATGGGTAGATGAAATCAAGCGTTTTTCACGAGCTACGTGGATGAGGATAGCAGCAGACCGAGATTTTTGGAGAGAAAAGGGTGGAGGCCTTCATCCAGCAGTGGATCCAGCTGCTGAATATGATATATATATATGCTTTTAGTTGGTAACATGACGGCCCCTTAGCACCAGTCTTCTTTGTCCATAACCTCTCATATGATGTTAACACGCTTACGGTGAACGTTTCCATGTCTTGATTGTACATGTGAAGTTTTTTCGTACGCCAGTCTGTACGCCTAACTTACTACATAAAATAAAACCTTGACAAAACAGGACACTTACATTGAAGAGCGTATTTCCAAAATATTAAATAATTCATTTTAGAAGATCTTTGATATATTCCTCTTCTCATATTACACGTTGTGATGGGCCTAAACGAGATATGGCTCCGGTTTAAACGGTCATGTTTGTCTCCGAAGTGTTTTGTAGCCCAGATGAGATTATTTGCAATACGTCTTTTTATTCATTTTGGCCATTTCCCCTGACTCATTGCTGGCTGCTCCCTATTATATGGTGCATAGCAACAGTTGAATATAAGCGGCCTGAGCCAAAGTTGCCTAAAGGCCTTAAAAATTAAGTTCATGTTCAGTTGAATGTAAGTTAGTGTTGTGTTGCCAATGTATTTGTAAAAAAAAATAAAGACATACTTTTCTTAAACAATTCTTACTAAAAAGTAAAAAATAATTTTGTTTATGCATGAATAAAAAGAAAAGCATGAGCACGCTCTCATATACAATCACTTTATAAATTCTTGAATTGGCACGCCGTATGCTTCTCTTTTTACTCATTCATAAACAAAATAATTTTTTTTTGCTTTTTAGTACGAATGGTGTAAGAAAAGTATGTTTTTATAATTTTTTTCGAGTTATTTCGGTGTGCGTGTGACCCAAATCCTAAAGTGTTCTACAACCAATCAAACGACAGATCGTTGCAGGCTAGTATCTATATTAGGATAAAGAAGTCCGTATTAAAAATAAAATATGCTTTTAAAATATATAAACATATAGAAATATATGAAAGTAACAAATGGAATATTGTATTGTCACCCGACTTGCGTTAGTGTGCAACATTTCATCATAATATGACGTCAGGAAATGCGTTAACGTTGCAAGATTTGAGGACACCACGAACCATTGTAAACTAAAGCAAAGAATGTAAAAAATTGCTGGTATGGAAGAAGTACGGACAGCAAGAGAAAGATCACTAACACCGTTAGAGTGGACTGAGAACATAGGAAAGCATTGTAAGGGTGCTAGTGATGGTGCCGTACCAAAAGTGGCATGTAAGCACAGTGAAAGACCCTGTCAGTCTTCTGAACTTTCTACCGCGGACAGTAAGCAGCTCCTTACCCTCTCTAAGTATACAACTAAAGTGGAAAGCAGGATTCGGCATTCTGCATACGGATAGAATTTATACTTACGTAAAAAATTCTATCCATGTGCAGAAAAACAACCATTAGGGCATCCAGTAAAGGAGAAGAAGTTGAAAGTCACTTTTCAATATGTTAAGCACTACTCATCAGTATCCTGTAATTGCATTTTAGCAAATGGTATTTATCAGCAAGTGCAACCCAATGTACTAGTAGATGCCTCTTCTGATGATGATGAAACTGCGACATATTGATATAAATGTAAGGGTAATTAATATAATATGCTATATTGCATTCTTTATTAGGTATCAGACAACTATTTTTTTACATCCAAAACTTCAGCTCATGTGATACTGTTACTACTGCTGCTAATGGTGAGAGATTCGGGTCAGTCAGTGCCAATATTGACTACACAATTATAAATTATAATTATCTGGAAACAAAAGAGCAACGCATAGGTGTTCAACCTCATGAAGGCAGTTGAGGGTGAGATCAAAGTTGGAACGTGAAAGGTGAGGGTGAAGGAAGAAGTGAGGGGTAGGGCTGAGCGAAGATGTGTGACAGCTGAGTGAAGAAGTGAGAGGGCTGAGTGAAGATGTTCGGGTGAGGGCTAAGTGAGGGGGAGGGTTGAGTGAACATGTGAGAGTGAGGGCTGAATGAAGATGTGAGGGGGGGGGCGGGGGGAGGAGGGGGGGGGGGGGTAAGTGAAGAGGTGAGGGGGGGGGCGGAGTGAAGAGGTGAGGGCTGAATGAAGAAGTGAGGGGGAGGGCTGAGCGAATATGTTCGGGTGAGGGCTGAGTGAAGAAGTGAAGGGGAAGACGAAATTTAAACGTAAAGGTGAGAGGTTTGACAAAAATCAACACCTTTGCAGCAACGGGATTTCAGGAGTTTACGATTTCATGGAGTTTACTATTTCATGGACACTTTGGAAAGAAGCTCTTCAGTTATGAACAACGTATACAGGAACATTTTAACAATCTATATAATCTGAGACGATGGATTCAGAACGAGAAACATTACTTTCTACCATGTATATCTGTGATAAATTGGTTTTCTTGTAAGAGTTTAAGATTATTTAACGAGATGCTGAAAATGAAACTTTGCAATAACAATTGCTTGTCTCGTTTCTGCTAGAAAACTGTTCTTCTGATCCGTCCTTAGAGAATTTACAATTGGCAAGGTTCTTTCAACAGCAGCACTGGTGCCTGGCACAGCCAATGCAAAGCTCACAACCACCTCAATGTTCTTACACTCAATATCTTCATTTTTATGTGCATGGAATACATCACATAACATCATGTTTCTACGTGCTCCTTGGTGGTGGTAACCAATAAATTGTGAAAGACAGCATAATGCCATGCGTGCGTTCTTATCTATTATCAAACACTTCTTGGAAGGAAGGAAGTAAAATCGTTGATGATTTTTTTCTAATAGATAAAAACGGGCCATGTAACGAGAAAAAAAGGACGGTGCCTTTAAAAACGGGACGTGTGGTCACCCTACTTTACTCTACAGCGCTTACCTTGCGAACTATCAATGAACGCTCTCTGGAGGAGAATTTATAATCTTGTAGCTTTCGAATCTATTCTGAAGGAAGGACAAGGTTTTGAAAAAATAAATGTTAAAAAAACAGAAAGAATAGAGTAAGTTAAAATGCAGAACCAATGTTGCCAGCTTGTGAAAAAGAAGCAATGTTACTTCGGCTGAATTTTTATTCTTTCTTTGATTAAAATGTTGGAAAATAAAAGCATTTTTGTTTGAAAAAAAAAAACTTTTTTTAATGCTATCAAAAGTTTTCCTTTCTCTTCTATTTGTAAATTTAAATTTATCAATATTACGTGTCGAAATGGTCACTTTGTTCCAGATGTTTTCTTCCTATAGGTGTATGAACACGTTATATTTAGTCATACCTACGCAGGGACCTACTTAGGAGAGTCCGGACTTCCCCTTCATCCCAAAAGAATCACTTTCAGGCAGAAATGCTTTAAGTTTAGGCTTAATTATATTTATTTAATATACATTTCGTGTCCAGATGCAACTTAGACTCCCCGGAAGCCCGTGGACACTTCCCGAAACCAACTTCTAGATATGTGCCTGTTTAGACACAAATCTAAGCATTCATATTTTATTTGACAAATGTTCGAAAATTGATCTGTGTTTGTGGAATAGCCAGTGAAAGTCATTTCGATGGGTCGGGCACAAGCAGTGTTTGATATGCCGGGGAGTTTCCCTGGTACCGGAAAATTTCATCCCCGGTTGTTGATTCCGCAGATCGTCCCAACCAGGGATAAAATCTTTGTAATTATACTCAAACAGGTAGTAGGTTGCAACTTACTAGCAACCACGAGCATTAGAATCCCCCTTTCTTAATTTATAACAAATCGAACACTGGGCACAAGTTTTATTTTCAAGTTTAGTAACCTGCCCACACGTCTAAGGAAACATATTAGGGATGACAGGAATTGGAAAGTGGGGCGATAAGTTCCTTTTTAGTTGTTTTCATTTATTGAACATATTATTTTTTCTAAAACTTCAGTCGTTCCGTTAAGCCCCTCGTACACGATTCAATTAAGCTTGAACAAGAGCGTTGAACAAGCAATTGGATGAAAATGACGTCACGAGTCAGAGACTCCACACAGGAAATCTCTTGAATTCAAGTCTTCTCATCCAATTCGTCCTATTTAGAACCTGTCCTATTTTTATTGAATTCAACGCACTGATCTACCAATCACATCGCTGGTGACTTGAACACGTGATAACAGTGCTTCCGGAATGCTAAAAATTAAGATGTTAACATGGAGCAGAGAATTTTTAAAGCCTTGTTTTTATGATGCGAAATAAAGGTATTATCAGAAAATCAAAATAAAATAAATAAATTATCGCTACAAGAAATTCCATCGCATCTTGCTGACGTAAAGTGTACCTGATGTTTCTTCTGTAGCTTTTGTACAATCACTATTGCAATAGAAATTGATACAGACGGTTTACTATAATTCCTAATAAAGTTCGTATTGTATTTAGAAGCAGTAGGATATTAATATTTAAAGTACCACTGAGTTACTCATAATTTATGTGGAAAGGTCGAGTTTTTATTTACTGTATGTAGGAAGTTCAAAGCTGCTAAACATAGAAGTATCTGGGTATACTTTACTTTAGGGCATGAAAAAATGTAATCTTTTCCAACGTGTGTGGAAGGGCTGTAACTTAAAATATAACAAAGTTTCGAGTCATGGAAGTATTAAATTAGAGTGAAAAAGCGAAAAGTACTTGGAACTTCTTGGCTGCTTCCACGTTGGTGAGCAAGCACATTAAACCGTGCATGAAATAGCGAAAAGTACTTGGAACTACTTGGCTGCTTGCACGTTGGTGAGCGAGCACATTAAACCATGCATCGCATATAATAAAAAATCTAACCTTCTTTAACCCGCCTTTGCTTATTCAACATTGTGGCCATGATTTTTGTAGCAAATAATGTGTCATTCATAATACGACGCAATGCTAGTAATATTCCGCCGCATCCCTACAATCTGCATGTAGTAATGAACGCAAATAAATCTATTCCGACACGAAGTGTCACGATTAGTATGCCTCCACATGGCGCTATCTTGATCAGCTGGAGTGCGTATGTAACGAAATAATAATAAAATATGCATTTTCACTTTGGATTGTTAGTTGTCGTTAGATGTTTATAGAAGTGTGTGTAACCGGAAATAAATAGAAATTGATAAGGATTGAAAAGAGTTTTAAATAAAGCAATAAAAAGTCGATGTTCGAGGCATCACCAACTACGGAATCGCAGCCGTTAATCAGGTTATTATTTTATTAAAAGCGACGCATATCATGTTTAACATTCACTCCATGTTCCTGCATTCAACGCAGAAATGCAAATCGACTCACGTGCTTTTGGCTCTATCACACTTCCGCTTAACTTATTGAATCGTGTACGAGCACCATCCAAGCACTTTCAACACTACTTGGATACAACTCTTTGATTATACCAGTTGGATCGTGTACGCACTCATCCAACTTCTTGTTCAAGAATTTGATTCAATGTTTATTGAATCGTGTACGAGGGGCTTTACAATGCGGATCCGAAAGCTTAATTCACCAAGATAGAATCGGGACGGGCGTAAGCCGTAGTGCTGTTACTGCCCATGAAATTCATTTAATCTTATCGCCAAGACAAGTCATCGATAGCTCGTGAATTAAGCGCTATGAATATATTATGACCCTTCCGCGCCAACCTTGCGTGATTCAGGGCAAAGACTAGTAATAACCGGAAACTTCCTATACTCCGTTGTAATTTAGTGGTTCCTGCATCACATTAGCAATTCGAAGCTGATCGGTGTCATGACATCATACTACAAATATCAACTTCAGCTGCAGGGTGATTGAAAAGTCCCAGTATAGTCTGGTAGTTCACAAACCAGCAAGAAAATGAAACACCGTAGTACACAAATGTGGAATTGTGGGGAGGGGCTATATTTTGGAGAATATGATAAACACGGCCGTCATATTGAATGGAGCTCTTATTTAAAATGGCAACTGAGCATTGTGCCATGAAATAACAAGAGAATGATCCCAGAAAGTCACTCCATGTATCAGATTTTACCTACCCGTTACGGTGTCGCAGCTATCGGCACTGAAAGGGCAATACTGGACAAATGAGCACATCGTGTAGCAGTTGACCTGCTAGCCATGGGGATTAGGTCGCTAAGCCAGTGACTCGAATGTCCTTCCTTGGTTCTGATCCCGGCGGGGCCATGAATGTTTGTGATGGTTTATTTTAGCTAAATCGTGACGGGTCAAAGTCAAAAAGTTACTGCAATGGCCCATACAAAACGTCGTGTATAATGCACTGCAAACTTTTGGTGACTAACTTGGACACCGTAACATCTAGGGCAAATTTAATGCCTGAAATGTTTTTCTTGGAACATTCTCGTGTTACACGGTACGACACACGATCCACTCGTCTTTTTAAAAGTTACAATAACCCAATATGGTGAGTACGTTGATCATTTATTGCAAAATGTAACCCATCCCCATTCCTCATTTGTGTTCTACGATGCCTCATTTTCTTGTTGATTTGTGAACCACCAGAATGTACTAGGACTTTTGAATCACTCTGTAGCTTTGATCGGTGGTACACCAGCCCATCCGCTTACAGCACTACTGTTGCAGGAATTGTTTGCTACACTAGGCTTGAATATTCATGGTTAAAAAATCCAATCCACCTTAAACAACTGTTAGTAAAAACAGTTGAATTAGAACTCACGAAAGTTAAGGGATGTGTTAAACCTATTTGAGATTTCCCTTCGAGACTTTTATTCCTACCACAGAATAGAAATCCCATCTACTTCATCAGTCTTCATTTCTCAACACAAAAGTCTCAGCTCGACTATATTGGCGCCCGAACAGGGACTTTTCTTACAGCTTTATTCCTGTCGTAAAAAGGCAGCAGGTGATTGGCTCCGTGAAATCAAATCTCCCTTCTTTGCGACTATTTGCTGTCTGAACTTAAGGCTCTTCATGTCCTTAGTCCCAGATCACGTGACTAGCAGCCATATCGTGTGATTTGAATTTTACAAAGCACGTCCACTTTTCAACCTTTGGTTCATAGCTTGTGGTTCTTGACATCGGACCAGCACTAGACAGGCATGTAAATTCTAGTCCTGCCGCCGTGCTTTTGGACTAGTTTTCCAGCGTTGCAAGAACTGGGAATAGGACTTAGACTGAGACCATGACGCCTAGTTCTCTATTCCTTTAAAGGAAATAATAGTACTCGTCAAGCATGTGATTCTTTGTATTTGTGACGGGTTCAGGTCTCGGCTGCCAGTAAAGTGTCCAAAAATGTAAATTTGGTTTTAGATACCACTCTTAAAAATTGTCATTGTCGGGAACTACTGATGGGCATGCGAACATTTTACATGTATTGTGGATAGAAATTGTGATAGTATGTCCAGTGTCAACGACAAGGAAAGTATTTGTCTTTTGTTCTCTGTTCCTTTTCAGGTAACAGGAAACGAAACGGATAATCGAATTGGATCATTCTGTTGTGTATGAATGACTAATGATGTAGAGCAGCGTCCCGCCAATTATTTTCAAGTGCGGACCAATTTTACTAGTTGGGAGGTTGTTCGGACCACCCTACTCTTCCTCTCGTCGAAAGCAATTTTATCATTGTTTAAATGTTTTGAAATAGGATAAATGTACCAGTTATTGGCACCTTTAGACCACTCGTTTTGAAACTCGAAGTGCATTTCCATTCCGGCTTTATTTTTCTGTTCATGGCTAATTGTAAACTCTCAGATTTCTCCCGAAATTAATTTTACAGTGAAACAATAAAAATACAAAACATGTATTTTTAACAATTAATTGCCTTCAAAACGGCAGTACCTGTTGTTGGCACCCTTCAACCAGTAGCTGGAATCTTTCATGTCCAGTTATTGGCACTGCTGGAAGCAGTAGTTGGCACCTCTACCAAATAGTTGTTTCTGTGAAGTAACGTGGAAATGTTATCCTATTTTCATATCGTATTTTTTGTCCTAAAGGTTAGGATGGAGATTAGAAATTTAAAAATTTACAATATTTGTGAAAAATGCTAATTATTTGTCCCCATGGTAAATAAATGGGCTCTGTGGGAAAATGACATGAGTTATAGCCATCCCCTTATAGCACTGGTTTGAATAATTTACATAATGATGATTCCTAATGGACCACTAAACGCAGAGGTGAATTTCGGTCCTGACTCTGCCCTATAAAGCATCCAGACGCCTGGCCAGACAAATCAAAATCCTATTATTGCTCGTTTAAACGTACTATTTTCGAACACATTTCCAAGCCTTTGGCTACGCCTAAAATGAAACCGAAATCCTTCCCTGCCTAAACATCTTTCTAGTTGTTAAGGGAGTAAAACACTACAAGAATAACATTATGGCAATAAATAAGTAGAGAAAATTTAAGTATATACCTTAGCTTATCTGCTTGGATTTCATATATCAAATTTGTGACTTAACGAAGCTTTCTTAAATTATCGCCATAACCACGACAAAAAACATAAATAATGTGTTTCGTGTGCAGAAGTCATTAAAGAAACAAGAAGCAATGTGTGAAGAACAATATCAGTTTTGCAAAACTATTTTCGACCTCAGTTTTTAAAAAGAAAATCTTAGGACTGCCAATAAGTCAGTAGTGTAAATTCAGGGACGTTTGCGCTATATATTAATACCAGCATACTAATATTTTTCAAACAGTCTTAATTAATATTCCCTTCGTTTTATATTACGGTTGGTAGCTGAAAGAAAATACATTAGTTTACGGCAATAATTAAAGACTATGAAGAATACTTCACAGGTCTTTAAGCCATTTATTTTTCAGAATAGAATTTGTAACATCTCTGTACCGTTTCCGAAAAAAACAACTTGTGTACGAACAGTGGAAAGTAAGAGCTCGCTTATGCTGACACAAGCGAGCGAGGGTATTATTCTCCAACTTTTGAACAGTCATTGTATTCTTATAGGTCCATGCGAAATGGTTCTTTTAGGCTTCATTAGCAAGGGCTGTGAAGTCGTATACAACCGCTCTACCTGTCTGTCGACAACTTTCAACTCGGCAACTACTAGGGCTAAAAAGCTTCTTAAGGTGTCGTTGAAAAGGTCTGGGTGAGACGCGTTCAAACCCGTATAGATAATCCAGATGAGAGGGACGGGGTCACAAACAATCAGATTTTCAACTTAGGAACTACTTGAGCTAGGAATATGGTTGAGGTGTCGTTAAAAAGGTCTCGCCACCATTTTTCCTACGAAACATTGATCTTGGTAGCTTACGCACAATCAAACGATCCGTTTCATTCATTCTTTGTTTTCCTATTTGATGATAAAACCTTAGCGTATGGCAGACAAGTTTTCTGCACTCGACGTTGTTTGAATCTATAAATTTGCGTTGGCAACTTCGATACAAGTTTATTTTGTTTGTCCCAGAAAGATGCTGGCGATTATCAACACTGCAGTAACAGCACTACTAGGTTATATTTTGTCCATAATCGTTTTTGTTACTCTTTGTGTGTCATAGTTACTTTCCTTGTTTCACCTCCAATGAAGTACCTTGTTTATATTACCAACATCTTACCAAGATTTACGTTAACCTCGATCAGTAATTTAATGGCAAGTTAGCGTTAACGTGGGTTTCGAATTTGACCAGCGTCAGCTTACGACAGTTATCCTACCTTAGTAATGTAAACGCAAGTTAGGCGATAAACGAGGCTCTCTTCGTGAGTCTATTTCTTTTGTTATCGAAATCCTAACCACGAGTATCGCTTTAATAATATACAAGAATAATAGCAGAACTAATCTACAAGCTATTTCGCTATAATTGTTTTCTGTTGATAATTTAAACCAAGGGTCTCGAACATGTAACCCGCGAAGCCTTTTCGTGTGGCCCGGAAGGTCAGTTCGAAAAGTAAATTAATTTATGTAACAATTTCCATTTGTTACATGTTTTCTTTTTCTCTTTCAAGTTTTTGTTATCATTCGCTTCAACTGTGTTAATTGGTTGTCACTTGTTTCAAACTATCTTCGCGCGTGGAATTGTGAGTTGGCTGTATGTTCGTGTGGTAACTGACATTGCTTGACTGTTATTGAAGGAAGTGTTACATCTCTTTTCGTTT
The DNA here is from genome assembly GCA_022664845.1 of Lepisma saccharinum. NCBI lineage: Eukaryota > Metazoa > Arthropoda > Insecta > Zygentoma > Lepismatidae > Lepisma > Lepisma saccharinum. The sequence continues at coordinate 131,096 of JAGDQP010000153.1, forward strand.
TCGTGTTAAACCTCGTCGTTTCTGACGAATGGAAAAGGGAGAAACCCATCATTACGATTTTGATTGCGCTTTTGTGTAATGTTAGTTCATCGTTACTTTTCTACTGCATTTGAATGGTTGTGGCTTTGGATGCTCTTTGGTTGGACTGGATCCTCCGTAGTATAAGTCCTCATTTTGGTGTGGATGAATTCTTTTTGACCGTTCTATCTACGGTGAAATAGGTTATGCCTGAGAATGGATTTCTGCTCAGCTATAGTTGGCTTTTCATTAATTGCTAATATGGGATAATCCTTTCCACAACGCAGCAAGAAGGGAAGATTCTCTTGTATGTGAGTATTATATTATTATTAAGTTTTTACGTAATTGGTCATTATTATGTATATTTATTTTGGTTTTGATTTGTCTTGTACGAATATTTTGTTCTAATAAATGTTAATTGTTTTCATTACAATCGGTTGCCATTCTGTTTACCTGCTTTAATACTTAACAGTATCAAGCATTCAATCCTTCTGAAGTTGGAAACCACTTATTTAAATCCCTTTATCTTCTAATCTTTTGTTTAGTTAAATAATAATCAATAGATGGCAGCTTCCGTGAAGAGTGGATATACTGCTAAGAGGCTGTATATATATTGTATATTCTCATTATTTAGTGGTTTATGTTCGAGCAACACTGTCGTTGCTTAATAACGTTTAGTTTTTGTTTTCTTGGTGGTTGCTATAAAGAACCTAAAACATTGAACTTGTATCTGATTGGTTGTTAGACTTAATCTTTAAAACTGAACATGGTAGGTCGAGTTTAGGAATTAGGACATGCACAATGCATGTCTCGGGATCAAGTCATATATTGTATCAAAAATGTAACTTGAACGAACAGAAATTAAATCTAATCATCAAAGTTCAAATCTAGAAGTCGCTTGGACCTTCCCCAAAGACTGAAGCTTCCCTTGCTTTCGATTTGTCTCCAAATTCTTCTATCCAATTCTGGCCCCGGACTACGTTATACCTCAGCCCTTCCACTAAGGAAAATTACCAATATTTATGTATATTTGCAAGTTTAAAAGGCAAGTCAGCATATTTCTCAACATTTGATATAGGCATGCCTTGACAATTCATTAAGACGAAGTTCTTTGTTATATGTACAAAGCGAAAGGCCATCGTTGCAGTTGCCTTCTCTCAAAACTTCAACGAACATAATGAAACGTCAATGTTTCGGTCGACCAACGGTTTCACTTTTATATTGCAGACGTTAATGTCGACATCAGACATTTGCATCTCGTGTAAACAAGTTTCTCATTGACTATCAACCTCTACATGGTGCACTTCTACTATCCTGCGATCTTCTTCCTCGTTTTCAGCATTCAAAGAGAACATCACTCGCGCACCCATAGAAGGGAAGAAGTATTTTCTACTTAAGTATTGTGTTGCTCAACATTTCCCTTACCGTTAAGCTTCTCTTTGGCTCTTACCTCACCTTTAATTTGATTGTCTTTCTCCTACCTCCTGCCCATCTTTCATATGAGTCGGGATACTCTTCCCCCATCGGTACATTGATCACGACGCCATCAATCTTAAAACACCGTGGCATCCTCGAAATCAACTTTTACGTCTATCTTCGTCATTATGTCTCCCAATCAGCAGATTTCGGTTAAGTCCTTTGATTACCAATAACGGACAACAGACATCTACTCCATGAATCTGAATAGGCAGCGATACTTCCCCGTCTATCTTGGTTTTCCGCTTACCCGAATAATCAACAAGGACAACATTCTTAATCTGCTTAAGCTGGAGACGAGATATAATGGACATGCAAAAAATCCGTGAGCACAGAGATGCGCCAGCGCCACTATCAATTAAGGCGTTCATTTCTTTATCCAAAACTTTGAGCCTGACGATGCTTGAGGGAGTCTCCCTATCACGGCGATTGTCTGCCTCACAGTCCGACTCGCATTGACTGGACGAGCAACCTGGTTCGACTTCACAACTATTCACGTCAATATGGACGAAATTCACCATCCTGATATTCTGATTAACACTTCGGTTTTCGGGTTCATAACCTTGAAGAGTTTCCCCATCTTCGTTGTCGGAATTATACATACATAGGCAAGAGTTTTAGAGCTGCAAGGATCTCATCTTTATCGCTCATTCCTCCGACCCTCGAGGAAGGCATCATACCTAGTTTCTTGGAGTCGTCGGATGAGCTTGATCCAAGTTTCCCTGGTGGTCTCCCCTCTCTCCGTCATCACGTATGGTTCGAGAATATTCTGTATCGTAATCTTCTTTATTGTTAACCTAACGAGGAATGTCACGTCGATCTGCGTGAAGACAATCTTTGCTTCCTCTATAATGATCATTTTAGAAACGTCCCCTGAATGGAGGTCTCCGGAATCTTCTGTAACTGTTATCGTTCTTTTCCTTCCTCGTTGATTCGATCATTGTCGCTTTCTTTTATGTTTACCACGCTTATGCCAGCAGCTTTACCTCGGGTTTTCTCCTCCATAAGGTACCCTCCATCCTGGGTTTTGATAGATGTTTTCTTCAACTCTAGTTTATCACGTATGAGTTCCAGTCTACGAATGGCTTCTAACATGTCCGGGAAAGTCATATTTTTGACAGTCACCAATTGTCTCAGAAACACTACAGGTAAGAGCGGAATCAAAAATTGCAAATCTGGGCTTCACTGATCACAGAATCCAAATCCCGGATTTAGCAGAACCGATACGTTACAAATTGTTCGACTCCCCCATCCGATTTTGGATTGAAGAGAATGGTCCTGAGTCCCGTCAACTTCGCACACGTGTACTCGTCAGAATGATAGTGATTCAAGAACAATCGTCTGAAAGTTTGATACGTGTCAAGCCGATGGACGTTAGACTGGAACCAGGAAAGTACTGGGTTCTTCAAAACGAATGGGAGGATTTCCAAGAACCTGTCAGGAATAATCCCCACTAGTTCTGCTTAACTTTCAAACTGGGTCAGAAATGCTCGCGCCGTGATCTCTCTCTGACTGGATGGGTAACATGATGAAAGACAAGTTCTGAGAGGCGTATCCGTGATTGCGCCCGCAAACAATGATTCCATTCATCTCTCTCCACTCCATCACTTTTACGGTGGGTCCTTCCTCTCGGTTCACAGTTACACCTTCCTCTGCATCTGACAGCTCCAGTTCCTTGGCGACTGGATCCACTACTATGGTCAGAGAATCTACTTTCATCTTCAGATGACGGTGGTTGCGATTTCTTCCGTTTTCCCTGGTGTGAACTGCCTTTACACTTAATTGGGGAGACTTTCCTGCCTTCCTCAACTCGCGAGAGTTTACATCATTGCAAATTTGAGGATTCGCCGTGCGGCGCAACTCGGGGTTGAATTCGTATGGTTGGATAAAATCACTGTTCCCATTCAAAATCGCTTCCTTGATAATTACTATCTCCGTCTCCTGGATAGACACACGCTTCTTGACATCTTCCATCTCGTCAAGGCAGACAGACAACAGGGCATTAGATTCTTCCTGTGTTTCCCTTACGGCTCCTACTTCCACACTCTTCTCGGTAGCGACTCGGGCTTCCTTGGCTACTTCCTCCATCTCCGAACACTTCACTGTGACGAAAGTATAGATTTCTTCGATTTTGGTCTGAATACCATGTTGGTCGGCTCGCACCTGGTTGATGTCCTTTCGTACTTCACTTATCTCACCCTTAACAGTCTCTTTCCATTCCTTGACTTGATCGGGAATTCTCGCTATGTCACCCTTCAAAGTTGTCTTGGATTCTTCACATCTCTTTCTTATATCCTCGACTTGCAACTTTATCTTTGTATGGTTTGACTGTATCTTCGTATCCAACTTTTGCATTTCAGTTCGAGTTTCATCCAAACATGATGTGATTTTGTTCTTAATTCGTAGCTCCGACTGCTCCATTTGTGACCACTTCACTCTTAATTCGTAGCTCCAACTGTTCCATTTGTTACTTCATTCGCATCTCCAACTGCTCCATTTGTTACTTCATTCGCAGCTCCAACTGCTCCATTTGTGACCTCATTTCATAACTATGATGATAACTATGAAACTGCTTCATTTCGTTTCGAGTTTCCTTCTGCTGACGCTCCTATACGTAACAATATCTCTCCATTACGTTTGTTAGCAACTGTTCTATAGTGAAGAGCTTAGTTTTTTCCGCAGCTACTTTTTATTCTTTAACAGCTTCTATTTCCTGATCACGTTTCACTTGGAATTGACCTTTGTCCTCCTCTTCTTTAATTTCTTCTTTGACATCTACTTGTTCCACGGGGAGATTCGGTACAGTAGTCCCTTCATTCTTCTGTGCTTCTTGGATGTCATCTTCCTTTTCCACTTTTATTTTGATATCTTCAATGCCCTCTCCTCTTACTGATGAATCCACGGACATGTTCCCAATTTCCTGCTTACACTGGAACTTTTCTTTTACATTTGGGACCCTCTGACCACCCCTACCTCTCAGCCAATCTTGGCTCAGCCCCGCTTCGCGCATTTGAAATGCTGCGAACTAAAAGTGTTCTCCACGGGACTGGGGCAGGCCATCCCCGGTATTCGTCTCCCTGCTTCGGCCCCTGACACGGCGCCGAAGCATGGAGTCGGCAGGACCTGTTGTTCCTCAAGGTATTGTTTACATAAAAAAAGAGAAAATAATAGCAAAGAGAGTGGGGCCGGGGAAGTTCTTTTAGCCTGGCTCCCGCTGGCAAATCCAGGCCCTTTTTCCGCGAGTCCGGGAATTTCTTCTTTTATTTTTTTTCTTTTCATTTCAGTTTACAATACGTACATACATGGACCTGAGCTGTAACAAAATACAATCATATATTAAGTGCACTGGTGTTAGTGGTTTAATGTATTAAGTTTTTATTATTTATTTGGGTTAAATTTTACTATTATTTATTAATGTTTTTCTCTTTATTAATTCCTGCTTTTATGTTGTGACTTCAGTATTTTTTTAAGTGTCCTCCTTACTAATCCTATATATCGGTATTATTAGTCCTTACATAGTTGTCTAGTTATTATTGTTAGTATCAGTTTTTTTTTTCATTTATACAGTCAAAATTACGTTATTGAAAACACTTCCCGCACTGTGCTATCTGTGTAACTATCTTAATAAAAAATTATACTTCATTTTCCGTAATCTACTCATTAATGATATATAAAATATTTCTAAAATAGAAGCAATTCAAATACAAAATACAAGGACACTAAACAATCATTCATTTATAAGGAGTTTAGTTCCTCTATCTATACATTTTATACCAAAAAAATATCAGCAGCAAATTATCACAATAAGTATTAATAATAGTTTACATTTACATTAATTTCTCTATGAATTGCTCCGTATCAGAATTTAATTTTTATCCTTCACCTATCTACTCTAAGCTAATCCTAACTATCCTAACTACTTTCACTCTCATCATCCATTCTCACCAGGGAAGTCAGCCGTTAAAGTTCATTCCAGGGGGCTGGGACACACCCTCCATATCCGTATATATTGGGGCCTATCCTGGAAGTTTCTTCACAGCCGAATCTTCAACCACACCGCACATTCACACTACACTTCATACTTCTTTCGAATTGCACATCACTATTAACTTTGCCAATCCAGTTACCTCGGTACTCCGCTTACCATCCATATCCATAGGATTGGTGGTTAGGCACTTGGGGCTTCTTCGCGAATGAGTAATCGTTAATCCCGAAAGTTCTCGCACTCCCGCAACGCTAAACGGCTGGCCTCGGGGCATACCGGTTTCGGTTCGCGATTTAGCGTTGAGTCCTCACAATTTTGTAAGAACCAAAGCCGTGGAAGATATGTTTAATCCACAAAGTTCGTGTAAATTCTAATATGTGAGTTTCCCGCATTCCGCTTCTCCCGCACCGCGTATTCCCCTTGGTACCCGGGTCGCGCGCGTCACACATTCTTCGACTATGTTATTTACATTATTTACAATATGCATTGTTTCCCGTCTTCATTCCTGGTCATATATGTTCCTCCTCATTCTCCTCATATAGATTTCTTCCTCCTTATATGAGATGATGGTAGCCAACAGATCCAGGGAGGTTCTTTTGATGTCATCTTCGATTATTTCGCGTATGTCAACGTTCTTTAGTTCATTTCTCAAATCCACAATTCGAGCATCAACAGTTCCATCCGCCTTCACCTGATTTTCTGGGCAATGGAGAACCACATGCTCGGGTGTTGAAAGTTGTCCGCAAGAACACTCGGGGGATTCCACTATCTTTAGTTCATGTAATTTCGATTTGTATGGTCTATGTCCACTTAGGAAATGCATCGAACCCTTATCTGGATTCCAATTGGTCCATTTTAAACGTTGTTCAATCATGGGTATTATTCCATACAACCTTCTTGATTTTCCGGAATTTTGCCAATTTCTTTGCCAAATTTGATTAATTTTATTATCAATGTATTTTATATCTTGTGGAATTTCCCGCAAAATTTCCGTAGCTCTTATTTATTTTTCATGCTTTATCCAGTACTGAGCTGCCATTTTGATTGCTTCTAGATGTAACGGTCTTATCCCCAGAATGACATTTATGGCTTCCCCCGGTGTTGTTTTATATGCTCCAGACATTCGCAGTAAGATGGTTCTTTGAGCTCTGTTAAGTTTTAGCGCCAATGATTTGTTTTCTTGCAACCTATGTGCCCAAACACTGGACGCATAGGTGCCAATAGCATTTACTATCTGGGAGTTATATAATTTCAAAATTTTTGTGGGTAACTTAAATTTAGTGCTTGCCAATGTTATTATCTTATTTCCAAATTTCAAAATTTTATTAGTAGTTTCCTCAATGTGGGCGTTATAGTTCAACTTTTCATCAATTACAACTCCCAAACATCTAAACTTATCAACTCTTCCAATAGTTTGATTTTCATACTTAATTGTAGGATTTCGCTCTAACTTTCCTTTAAATATCATATACTTAGGGCTAGTTTTTCATTGTCCAGTTATCTTTCCAGTTAACTAACTGCTAGTTAAAGTTAACCTGAACTCTAACTTTAATATCCGTTTTTCATTTGCTTTTTAACTGGTAGTTACTTAACTTTTGATTAGTGGGAACAGTGCGACGGTTGGCAATGGATTTCTACTATTTCGCCATCTAGGGAGTTGTTCAGGAATTATGAAAACAGTAGAATAGAGGATAGCGCAGTAAATTTTAAACAAAATACGCATCAAATTCGCTAGTTTCTGAAGTAAGAAATATGAATGATTGCATTAAGAGATTTATGGAATAAAGAAATAAGGTAGTAAACACACATATGTAAAGAGTTGAGTTACTATCTAGAAAATACGTATATCTGACGCCGACCTGGTAGCTGTGTGGGTTGGGGGGCTAGGTAAGCGACTCGAAGGTCCCGGATTCGAATCCCGGCTGGTGCATGGATCTGAATTTTAATTAGCATCGCATTCATAATCGTGACGGACCGAATTCAATTACTAAAATTCGCCCATACAAAATTAAGTTTACAAAGTTTATTTTTTACGTAGACGTGACGGTTTTAGATCGCTGGCCCGCATATCCTTATACACTCTGGGAAAATAGATAAACTTCAAATTATGGCCGCAGCTTCCGTGCTATATGTAAGGCTCTATATGATTTATTTCCTTGCAAACAATTACCACACACACTTCTATAAACACCTACCGGCAACCCAGCTTCCAAATAGTGCTACGAAAAGCTAAATGCCATTATCATTTCGTTAATATGAAGTTCAACAACATATAATCAGCATAGCCCCGTGAGGAGTTATGGCGAAACTTCGTCTTATGAATTACACGTATTTTGCCACAAAAAAAACACGGACAGTATCTCGGGCCAGTCAAAAGGGGTTAGTTGAAGTCCAGTTCGATGCTTTTTATTATACACGATGTACATGGATTTCTAAAAAAATGCATGTATTAACCCCCAACGCGGAAGAAACTAAATAGTCCCTAGCACCTTTCCCTCTCTCTCTCATTTTACACCTTCATTTCAAAACTTACATTTAGGATTTGAACACCTCTAGGCACGTTAGGAATGTTACATTTCTCGTGTAAATTTTACGTTTTTTTGCGGCCCATAAAGTAAAGTAAAGCGGAACTTAACAGGTAGTTCGAAGAACATTAGCGCGATTTCAAGCAATGACAAGCAAGAAATACAGTAATTGAAATTAATGATTTTTTCATGAAAGAGATCATGGGAAGAGAATAAATTTCTTCGGTTTTGGGATGAGTTTTATTTCGCTCGGTTGCAACTAACAAAGTAATTAAGATTTTCAGTTTGGGAGGGTATAGCCAAAATTAGAGCTTGTAAACAGAGTTTTGCTGTTTTGTTCCTATTTATTTTTAATTGTAAAAAAATTAAGGTTGTACTCAAGAATTTTGGGGGTTACACACTGGGTGGTCTAACAGAATTTCTGTATTTATATACTTCACAGTAATTATAAAAAAACATACAACAGGTAGTCAGCGAAGTTCATGTATTTCATGAAATTGAATATGAATGTTTAAACTTTTTTTTTGTTACCCGCAACTATTACTCTCGCAAGGAAAAAGGGATATGGTAATGTGAAAAGTAGGGTAATGTTTAATAATTTCATTATTGTTTTTCATTATCATTTTATGAATATTATGTTTGCTTCATAATAATATGGATAAACTTCACTTTTGGAACCCCTGCGTCCGCCAGCTACTGATCAATGTGTACGTTCTACTCTACTCATTCCCTTGTAAATAATTCACGAAGTGGGGTAAAGGGATATTTAATCATCTTGTTTCCATTAGCTTTATTGTTTGCTGGGTAAACTTTACTTAATGACCCACAAAAAGATGTAAAATTTGCAGCACAAATGTAAGATTTCCAACTGAGTGGAAGTGTTGAATTGCAAAATTTAACGAGCTTCGAGTAATGGAAGTATGAAATTAGAGCAAAAATCAGTTGGGACTGTTTATGTGGTTGCGTGTTGGGAATCAGCACATGGAGTATATGACAAACGTCATGCACATCGCGTATAATGAGCACAATTTTGTAACCTGACCTTAAATAATCGTATTCACTCACTCGACACGTACATGATTTTTCGTAGAAAAGTAGTGTGATTCATAAATCGAAGTGTCGCTATTAGTATTCACACGCCGCCATGTTTGTGTGTTGACCAACTGGATTGAGTATTTAACGAAATAATAATGACACATCTTTTCGTGACACTTTTCGTATTTCTGGCACTAGGAGTTTCAGTAATAATTATTTGCAAGGGAATGAGTGGTATAGTTTGTACACATGGGTCAATAACTTGAGGAAGCTGCCATCAGTCATCAAGTAAAGATGATCGTTTTTCTATTATCATTATCGTTTGTCTCACAATCATTTGGATATACTTTACTTTCGGGATCACAGCTTCCGTCAACTACTGATACATGTATACGTTCAGCACCACTCATTACTTTGTAAATAATTCACACATAAATTCTAGCTACAACTAGAAGTCCAAAAAGCGTTTCTAAATATGTGTTATTATTATTTTGTTAAATAAGCACTCGTGTTGATCAACACATACAAATATGGCGGCATGCGCAAGAATACTAACGACCTACTTAATATTTAAACTTCATGTTATGAATGACACGTATTTTGATAGAAAAATCACGGACACATGTCGAGTAGCAAAGGCAGTTAAAGTTACCTTACAACATGTTTTCATTATACGCGATGTTAAAAGGCAGATGGCCTTTTAACATTCACTCAATGTGCACTCTCAACTCGAAAGTAACTAAAGTTCCAGACACTTTTTTTGCTTTTTCACATTTGCATCACTACAACCTTCGTTATATTTTCCGTTTCAATGCTTACACACAAATTGAAAATATTACATTTCTTCTGTAAATTTTACATTTTTGGAGCTCCAAAAGTAAACATCGCGTTTCAACACCACACACTTCCATCATTCTTGTAACTTTTACATTTTGAGGGAGTGCAAACACAGACTGACTTTATGCCCCAGCCAGCACAACACAAAATTTTTCGTACCGCACCTAACTGAATCTGAATTTTAAAAAAAAATGTTAAAAAGTTGGGTAGAAGAACTGTGATGTTTTCTTTATGTGT
>JAGDQP010000153.1:141608-202883 GCA_022664845.1 Lepisma saccharinum
AATTTTGTAACCTGACCTTAAATAATCGTATTCACTCACTCGACACGTACATGATTTTTCGTAGAAAAGTAGTGTGATTCATAAATCGAAGTGTCGCTATTAGTATTCACACGCCGCCATGTTTGTGTGTTGACCAACTGGATTGAGTATTTAACGAAATAATAATGACACATCTTTTCGTGACACTTTTCGTATTTCTGGCACTAGGAGTTTCAGTAATAATTATTTGCAAGGGAATGAGTGGTATAGTTTGTACACATGGGTCAATAACTTGAGGAAGCTGCCATCAGTCATCAAGTAAAGATGATCGTTTTTCTATTATCATTATCGTTTGTCTCACAATCATTTGGATATACTTTACTTTCGGGATCACAGCTTCCGTCAACTACTGATACATGTATACGTTCAGCACCACTCATTACTTTGTAAATAATTCACACATAAATTCTAGCTACAACTAGAAGTCCAAAAAGCGTTTCTAAATATGTGTTATTATTATTTTGTTAAATAAGCACTCGTGTTGATCAACACATACAAATATGGCGGCATGCGCAAGAATACTAACGACCTACTTAATATTTAAACTTCATGTTATGAATGACACGTATTTTGATAGAAAAATCACGGACACATGTCGAGTAGCAAAGGCAGTTAAAGTTACCTTACAACATGTTTTCATTATACGCGATGCACTGCACCTGCCTTTTAACGTTCACTCAATGTGCACTCTCAACTCGAAATCAAATAAACTCCCAGACACTGTTTTTGCTTTTTCACATTTGCATCACTACAACCTTCGTTATATTTTCCGTTTCAATGCTTACACACAAATTGAAAATATTACATTTCTTCTGTAAATTTTACATTTTTGGAGCTCCAAAAGTAAACATCGCGTTTCAACACCACACACTTCCATCATTCTTGTAACTTTTACATTTTGAGGGAGTGCAAACACAGACTGACTTTATGCCCCAGCCAGCACAACACAAAATTTTTCGTACCGCACCTAACTGAATCTGAATTTTAAAAAAAAATGTTAAAAAGTTGGGTAGAAGAACTGTGATGTTTTCTTTATGTGTTCTAATACAATTCTATCATCCTCTTAATCGGAAGAGGATGAATCTGAAATCATATGCAACATCTTTCACAGGTGGCAATTGCCAAACTTTTTAAAAACCTCCAGTTAGCGCGTTAACTGGAGGTAGAAGTACGGGTTAATTTAACTACCAGTTTGCTCAGTTTAACTGTTGGTTATGCATTAACTAGACATTGAAAAACGGGTAAACCACCAGTTAGAGTTTAACTGTTAGTTACTAGCTAACCTATACTTTAACCAGACAATGAAAAACTAGCCCTTAGTCTTATTAACTGAAATTTTAAGTTTATTTTCATTACACCAATTCTCTAATACTGTGGTGATCTTGTTTCTCCTAATCTCTAATTGTCTTCGAGTTTTGCCCTCCACCAAAATAGCGAGGTCGTCTGCATACGCCATTACCGATGTTACTTCTTCCATCCGATCCAGAACTTTGAGACAGGGGGCAATGCATATGTCCCAAAATATTGGGCCACATAAAGACCCCTGTGGACATCCTTTATTGGGCAATCTTGTTATTTTCTCTCCCAGAGCCCTAAATGTAATCTTCCTGTCCTGGCAGTAGTCCCTCAATACCCTAATAATATATAGCGGAATTTTCATTTCAGTCATATTATTAAACAGCGCTGGCCACCAAAGGTTATCGAAGGCTCCTTTGATGTCTACATATAACGCAAGTACATAATTTGCGCTAGAATTGTTAATGTCTGTACAGAATTTGTTAATGGCGTCTTGCGTTGACCTGCCTTTTCTGAATCCAAATTGCATGTTATCATTTTCTAAATCCGTTCTGCTTGCTTGTAACCTTGCTATTATTATCTTCTCAAACAGTTTACTGATTACATTCAGCAAGCATGTTGGGCAGTACGATCTAGGATCTGTCTTAGGTTTCTCCAAGCTCTTCAAAAAGATAATTAAGTTCGCTTCCTTCCATTTTTTGGGGGAAACGTCCCTGCCTGATACATTCATTAAAAAGGTGAGTTAAGTATGGGACCCAGATTTCTTTCGTATTCTTATATATCTCCGATTTTATTGCATCCGGTCCTGGGGCTTTCTTCGTTTTTAAAGATCTTATAGCTATTTCTAGTTCTGTGTTCTTAATTTCTGGTATTTCTTCCTCAGGAATTTGTAGATTATTCATATTGTTCATAAGTTTTCTGATGTCTTTTTGTTCGTCTGTTTTGTTATCTTCTATGTCTTTTGGGATTAGTTCTTGTACTAAATATTCCGCTGAGTCTCTCCAGGTTTTGGTATACGTTTTATCCTGTTTTTCCAAAGTTGATAAACTAGTTGGTGATAACTTTCTCATACAGATTTTATAGGGTTTACCCCACAGGTCAGTTGCTAAGTTTGTTTCAACAAAATTGTTCCATGTTTCCGTTTTCCTTTGTATTAATAGCTGTTTGTAGTTGTCCTTTGATTCCCTATATTCGTCGAGTTTTCTTCTTCTCAGTTCAGGGTCCTTTGCCTTTTGGTATGCCTTCCTTTTGGCTCTTGTAATTCGTCTAAGTCTTGTGAGCTCATTGCACCAGAAAGGGGCGTTCGCCAAATTTGTGTTACCTATCGATCCCCCCGGCGGCAGCGTCGCTTTTATTGCCCGAATTGTGGAATTTTTTAGTTCTTCAGCCAAATTATCTAAGTTGATATTTGGTGTTATTTGTGGTAGTATCAAGTTTGCTTCAAATTTTTCTTTGTTCATCCGCAAGATGTTATAGCGTATTTGTTCACCTTCTTCGACAATGCTCCGTGCTGCCTCCGGTTTAGATACCGAGACTTGATTGCATTATGATCGCTACTAGTATTCCCGTCCAATACTAGCCATTCGCTAATTTCATTGGCCAAATTGGTAGTTGTAAGCGTCACATCAATGTTTGTCCCGGCACCCGCTCGGCCCCGAAAGGTTGGGAATTCTCCTTCCTGGTTTGCTATTACTAATTCATTTGCCATAATTAGGTCTTCAAGAGCTTCGCCTCTCCTTCTGTCTCGATCTGTTAACACATTACTGAACCACATGGGGGATTTTGCGTTAGCATCCATTGTTATTAATATTTTATGATTTGAATATTCGCTTATAATGGTGTTTAGCTTGTCCAAAAAGGGTTCAATATCATATTGGTATTGACAATAAATGTTTATTATTATTATTTTTTCATTTTCAGTTAATAATTCAGCACAAGTCGTCCGCTCATCTGTGTACTGATGAATCTCCAATAGCTTATACTTTTTGTTAAAGTTTACAATTGCAGATTTTGGTTTTTGAGTCTTGTTAGATATTATAATTTCAGCGTTTGTGGATAGTCCCGTTAATCGGCCTTGATAAGTGTACGGCTCTTGTAAGCATAAGATGTCAATTTGGAGTTCTTCTGTAATCTTTCTTAATTCGGAGCCAACCAATCGAGAGCCTTGTGTGTTAAGCTGCAGCACAGAGCACTGTTCCGGCTGCATTCTATCTGGGATGTCTTGTATGTGTATAGCAGCGCGGCCATGACTCTCTCAAGTCCAAGACCTCCCTACCATGGGCCTTCACGAAATCTCGGTGGACCTCGTTTAAATCTAGGTATTCGGCTCTTCTTTCGAAGGCTTCATCGACCAGCAACAAAAGCTCCCCGGGATCCGTTGGTATGTTGTTCCTTTTCAGCGTTATTCTATCGACAGCGTTTGGTATTGGAAAAGCTATTCGTTCTCCTTCATCCTGCAGGTTCCTAACCAAATGTCTCAAGGCAACAACTAAGATCTGTGGGTCTTCTAATATTGATAATTTGTATACCTTTTCTTGTATTCCATAATTCCAATTTTGGATCATAGATGGTTTGTCTAATGATTCTCTTCGTTTGCTTTCTTGTTTTCTTGATATTGTTTCCTCTTTCTCTTCTTTTTTGGGGTTTTCTTCGCTGTTGTCTACAATGTCAACACTCGGTTCTGCCAATAATTCTTCATTCATGTTCCTACCACGAGCTTAGTTTTTTCCGCAGCTACTTTTTATTCTTTAACAGCTTCTATTTCCTGATGACGTTTCACTTGGAATTGACCTTTCTCCTCCTCTCTTTAATTTCTTCTTTGACATCTACTTGTTCCACGGGGAGATTCGGTACAGTAGTCCTTTCATTCTTCTGTGCTTCTTGGATGTCATCTTCCTTTTCCACTTTCATTTTGATATCTTCAATGCCCTCTCCTCTTACTGATGAATCCACGGACATGTTCCCAATTTCCTGCTTACACTGGAACTATCCATCTTTGAATACCTTGACCACTCGCTATCTCGTATAACAGTTAACAAAATTATCACCATACACGTTGCTCAACAGATGTGGCCGCTGAGTCTCATAATCTTTATATAACAGCTGAAGATTATGATCTATCCAGTCTTCCACGAATTCCTGAATATCACAGCGTCCTGAGTCGCAACTCGCAGCACTGACAACACTGAGTCTCATAAACTTTATATAACTGTCCTATTTGTCTGTTAGCCTCGGCTACACAGCGGGCAAGCACGGCTCTGAGAGTCAAAGTATTGAAGCGTTATCTATGAAGCGTTGACTATGAAGCGTTATCAAACAATCCAGTCATGTGTGAAAACAAATACAGACCATTAGATGATGTCGAAAATGAAACAGTTATAAATTTGAATAAACAAGTGGCGCATTACCCACAGAAGAAAAGCAGTACAAGGGCACATATATACAAAGGTAAAAACATAACGCAAACAAATGGGTTGAAAGTATCAAACAACAAGATTAGTGCAAGAAAGCCCCTGACGGAATCGCAGGTTTTTATATATGGTGATAGTCATGGACGAGGATTGTCTGAGAAAGTAGACAGTTATTCTAAGTACAAGTAAGCAGTACAAGGGACAAGTAAGCCGGGAGCTAAGAGCGTTGATGTACTATCTGGTATCAATCTTAAAACTGTAAATAAGGAAGGTAACTTTGTAGTAATATTAAGTGGAACAAATGATGTGGCTGCGAATGAAGGTAGCGAGGCAGTTAGAAGAATTAGAAGTAAACTTTCGGTATTAACTAAATGTAAAACACTAGTGGTAAATGTCTCCCACCGATAGGATCTTATTGAAGAGTCGGGTGTCAACAAAGAAGTACAAAGCACTAATGTAAAATTGAAAGTATTGTGTAAGCGTTTCAGAAATGTTGAAATAGTAGATATCAGTAAGTTAGACAGAAAAATGTATACTGAACACGGAATGCATCTTAATCAAGCAGGGAAAGATGTATTAAGTAAGAAGATTTGCGAAATAATTGACAAAGACGTAGCCTTTAAAATTGAAAGTAAAAGACCAATAGCAATGTTGTGGCCAATACAGGAAAACCAGACTCACCCGACTCCATTAATAAACACTACTAAGTGTCCTGAATTGAATGATATAGGCAGTCAAAAGAGGACTGTAGGCAAAGTTAATTGTAAATACGTTCCGAACGACAATCTCAGCATAATGCACTGGAATGTACAAAGTATTACAAATAAATTGGACATTATTGAGACTCATTTTCAAGATTATGAAGCTGATATTGCTTGTGTTGTAGAAACTTGGTTAGAAAATGAAAAAGTGAATTTCTATAATGTTAACGGCTATATTATAGCCAATAAGTACTGTAGGCCTAATAGAATTCCTACCTAATTTACGTACACAATAAGTTGAACTTCATACCTCTCAATAAAGTGAACAAAATGTTTATTGAGATGATATGTGAGGTCACTGCTATTTTTTAAAATGAACTTAATACAGTTATCCTCTCGCTATATGGGCCTAATACGGAAAACAAGAGTATGGATGTATTTCTTGAAAGGTTAAATGGTATTTTAGAATATGTTTCTACTGCGCCGAAAGCAAATAAAATTTACTGTACAGAATTAAATTTCATTAAGAGTCTATGTATGCGCTACTACGATTTTTATGCATGTACTGGCAATGAAGCAGCTAAGATACTATATTGTAAATATAAGAAACAATTTAGGTCATTACTAAAAAAGGAGGAAACAGTTTAATGATAATTTAATCAGTAATTTAGGCAATAGAGGTAAGGTTATGTGGGATATAATTAGGAGAGACTGTAACAATAGTAAAAACCATGCTAATAGTGAAAGTACTTTAACTGCGTCTAAATTTAATACTTTTTTTTTATTGAAAAACTTTAGACTATCCTAAAACAGGTAGGTTCAAATAATCTCAATCACAACTTTGAGTTTCTTCTAAATCTTTATTCAGAACCATCAAATAGTTTTGAATTCAAATTAGTTAATGTCAATGAAATCATAAGAGCAGTGTTGCAACTAAAAAATAGTGAAAGTTTTGATATTTATGGTTTAAATACAATGATGCTCAAATGTAGTGTAGAATATATTAGTGAAGCATTAACACATATTATAAACACTTGTATTCTAGAATCTGCTTTTCCTAGTGCTCTCAAATACGCACGAGTGCTACCAATATATAAAAAAAGGCAGTTTGAATTCTTGTGATAGTTATAGCCTTATAAGCCGATTTCTTTGGATTCTGTTGTCTCGAAAGTTTTAGAAACTATATTAAAGAATCAAATTGTTAGCTACTTTGAAAAAAAAATGATTTATTCAATAACTGTCAATACGGATACAGGACTGGTTTAAGCTCAGTCAAAGCTGCCACTTCTTTAACTAAGAATCTCATTCAATGTCTGGAAAATAAATTATTTACCAAAGTAAAGTTGTATGATCTATCTAAAGCGTTTGATACCGTATCACATTCATTATTATTAGAAAAACTGAGATACTATGGATTTCAGATTGAAGCTATTAATCTTATTAGGTCATACTTACAGGAGACATATCAAAAAGTATCTTTCAATAATGCTGAATCTGACTACTTGTCTGTAACCCATGGTGTACCACAAGGATCAATTCTGGGCCTCATTTAATTCAATATTTATATTAACGATCTGCCAAATGTTGTAGGGTCTTCTGCAAAAGTTTATTTATTTGCTGATGATTTTGGAATTTGTATTAGTTCGAATTGCAATGAGGAGAGTAATTATGGAACAGATAATATTTCTAAAATGGTGCATGATTGGTGTAATGCAAATTTACTTAGTTTAAACACTGAGAAAATACAAAGTCTGAGAGTACGATATAACATTAAAATTAATTTGTCTAATTATAAACCTATTAATTATTTGGGTTTTATCTTGGATTCTAGACTAAATTGGAATCAACACATTGATAAAGTGGCGTCCAAACTGAGTAGTGGCATTTACATGTTAAGGAAATTACGGTCTTGTGTTAGTTTGGATATACTTAAAATTGTTTATTTCGCACATATACAAAGTCATTTAACATATGGAACTCTTTTATGGTACTGTAACACAAAGTCCGAAAAAAAATTTAGATTACAAAAAATGACTGTAACCAAATTAGGGATATTAACATTGCCAGTGTTTAATGTATGTTAAAGAGAATTATAACAATTATGCACAACATAACAGTTATCATAAGCACAATACGAGGTTTAAACACAACTTGGTGATAAATTATTGTAATTATGCAACAACACAAAAACACAAAAGTTTTACACATATCTCTATCAAATATTTTAATGGACATTTCCGGTAGTATTTTTTTTATTGCAATAAAAAAATCTTCTATTAAAGCAGACTACGGAAAACAATTTCTTTCCTTTGTGTGATGAATTTATCAAGAGTTATGAAGACTTGCTTCAAAAGAGTCTCAGCCTTGCGCTTAATCGGGCGCCGCCATGTTATGACGTAATCAGTCTTCCGACTGCTTGTCATTGATATACAAATAGTATTTGATTTGTTAGTATTGTTAAAAAGAGATCGCAAAAATGGATCGAAAGAAATAGTATAATTGGTGAATAGCGTTTCTGTATGCCTTAACACGTCCTTTAGTTCGTTTTATTCATTTAAAATTGATTTTTACTTTTAATACTTTTTAAGATATTGATATAGTTTGGTAGCTTCAACACTAATTTATATCAGCTCTTTTTTTTTATTTTCATGATTAAATCATAAGATATCTTCTAATAATGCTCTTTAGAACTCTTGTATTTAAAAAGAATTACCTCTTTTTTCTGTAAAAAATATGGGTTTTTACATCCGACAATCGTATACTTTTTTAATGAATGCTAGTGAAGTATTTTTCAAGAACTTAAGAGCACATGAATTAATAGTGCTCTTACTGCCATCTGTTAACAATTTAACGTACTTGTAGCCCGTGAATATATTGAATAGTTTTAATATGTCATTGTATAAAATAATAATAAAAGCATGTAAGACACAAAAACGTAAATTGAAACTTTCACATTGAAGTTACTCTTGCGTCTCGTGAAGTAAAATAAAACACGGCCTTTGATAGGATTCGAACAGCCTTAGGTGAAAGTATAAAAAGTTAAAAGTTGCATGCGCTAACCAACTGAGCTAAATTTACAAGATATCAACAGTTGCGCGAACGAGCGATAAGAAGACCACTGCAAGTTAAGACTGCCCCCTGTCTATGTTTCGAGCAATTTCTGTTATTAAAAACATGTTTTGGTGTTTAAACTTATTGAAGTGTGTTCTGCAGATTTGTACATTAATTATTTCGTTAAGTGATGAAGTAAATGTTCTTTATCTTTTTTGTTTTTTCGTCTTCAAACTTCTGAATAAGGAACGTAACATAGGGAGAAGCATATAGCTACGAAAATACAACGGACTGATTACGTTAAACTAATCAGAGGATGATTTTCGTTATATGACGTAGGAGATTGAATTCTCAGTATTTCATGCTATATTTCTACATAACGGAAAACCGTAGCGCTGAAATTTAAAAAAACATCATATGTTATTTAATCCGATATACACAAACAAACTGTAAAATATATAAGGACGGGGAAAACGGAAATATCCATTCTCTTCCAGAAGAGTACATTAATTTGTCTACTGCTGTATTTAAAAGTAGGTTAAAGAAAATTTTAACTGATAATCCAATATATGAGAGGAATTAATTTTTTGAAGTTGTTGGTTTATTGAAAAACTTTTTTTTTATTTACAATTTGTATAGATATGCTTTGTTGACGATTGTAATGCTCTAGATGATCTATTGAGTTTCTTCAATAAAATTATTATTATTATTTAATGTAAAGTTACCTGCTATCTAGGTACGTTCAAACTTTATATTAATTATAATGTTTCTTTTAGAGTAGCAGCCTTAACACTGCGTATACTTTATTATTTTTGCAAGTGTGAGAGAAACATCCCCTTTGTTTTTTCGATAACCGGTATGCTTATACAAAATTTAAGTAAAGATGCGATCTCTTATTTTCTATTTCGATCACTGATTATTATTATTATTAGCAGTAGTAGTAGTTGTTGTTGTTGTCGTAGTAGCTACATTCTTCTTTATGAGTAGGTCTGTCCCTTAATTCCTCAAATCTAATTCTGCCCTTATATACTACGATATCCTCAGTAACTGAAATAAAGTCTGTATGTATCTTACATTAAAAAAACAAGTCTTTGTAGTAACTTTGTATCCATCATGTAGTGATATTTTCGTCTCTTTTGTGTACCACTGTGGACATATTTCAAATGTTGGTACCCCCTCAAACACAATACTAGGCAAAATGGCAGACATAACGAGGGACGAACTTAGGAAAGAAATAACCGGTAATTACATTTTAAAGACATTTTACATATTTTTAATATATGTTTTGTAGTGCAAATTGTTCCTCAAGTAATTCTTTACGATTTTAGTAATAAACATTGGTGCCTAATCAGGAAATACATACTCTATGTATATTTTGATTGTCGGCTTTATGCGGTCCGTTGTTCTCAAAAAGTGGCTTTGGCTAAATCGAAATGGCTTCATGCGGAGTGATATTAAGATATTTGAGGCGTAATAGCACATTTAATTCATATTCGGGTGTTCTAATTTGTTGGCAGTATTATCAATGTATGTTGAGGTTCTTTAATAATAGTTTAATGTGTAGAACACAATCATGCGGTCTATTGAAAGAAGGCTTGACTTTGTATGAAATAATTAGGAGGGCGAAAAAAATACACCCAAGTTTAACAAAGCAATAATAATAGTGTATGGGTCAATGTATTCGTGGTGTTTTCAATCTAAAAATAATACATTGTTTTCACTCCCGATTGTTTTGTTTTATTTTTGTTTGCTGTTTTGTGTACAGTTTTAAAAAAAATCATTGTTTTGATAGCTGATACGAGATTGATTATATTGACTTTTACACACAAAACAATATACTAATACTTTTTTGAGCTACGCAGATGCTAGAATTCAGAACTGATTGCTTTTATGCCGCGCGTGCTTTTGTTTATGTTTGTGTTGCCGCCACGTTCAATATAGCGTCTGTTCGATATTTCAAGCATCTCATCGTAATTTTATTCTTCAGTTACGGTTTTCTGTTGAGATTTTTGAATACGGGTCCAAACATTTGTAACCCTTATAAAAAAAAAAATCAGATAGAAAAAAACGCCACGTGTTTATCAGTAAGTGGCCGCTAAGTCCCAGCATTTAATTTACTTACTCTATTTCTTAATCGTCAGAACTATTACCCGCACGAGATTGACACAGAAAATCGTTTTTATCCGTACCTATTGGATGATCGCGGAAGGTTGCGAATACGTCCAGTGTTTTTATTTATTTATCTTTTACAAAATTGAAATAAATTCTCTAAACATCATATTTTGGGAGAATGAGTGGTAAGTTTCGTTGTCTGTAATCAGGGGGTCCTGGGTTCGATTTCAGGTGGGGAGACAAATGGTTCGAAGCTCACGTTAAAGTGCCGTCCTTACGACCTTCATCCAATGGAAGGTAAAAACTTGCCACTTCTTCCCCCTTTAACGGTATTTCCGGTGGCCGGAAACTGATGTCATACATAATTAACTTGAAATCCAATTAACAGCCATGTAGTGGCTCCACGGTAATTTATACCAGTAATCGAACCGCACAATAACTGCTACAGTATTCGCAAACAGATTTCACACGGGTTCGTTTTTATTTATCTACTCCAAAGAGAGTAAAATGTACAGAAGAAAGCTGATTTAGGAAAGTGTTGTAGCAGTGTTGAAACTCAAATTAGAATAAGTTCTTGAGTCATGAAGCACACGTGGGACTAGATGAGCTTCCGTCATGGGGGAGGATAGGGAGTAACTGATTGTCAACTATGAAAAATGCGCATAACATTCTTTATTCCCCATCTTGCATCTGTGTGAGGTATCGACGTGGTGTTGTTATTTGGTACGAATTCATCCTCTACATGCCCTGTTCGACCCACTTTCGCTGTCCAATTCTTGGGGAATCCCCCGCGCACTCCCCCTCCCACCACTTCTGATCGAGCAAGTCTAATTTTTTTGACGAAATGACGAGCCGACAGCTCTGCAGCTATTAGTGTTCGTAAACAATCTCCTTGCTGCAATACAGTTTTCGACGTCTTTGGAGCCCTCTGGCGACAAACTACACATGATAGGGAACGTTTTCATATGAACTTGTTTTCCTTGTTTTGATATGAGAAGTCATCTCCCAGAGTTTGCACCAGAGGTCCTGAAACACCCTGTGTATATGAATAACCCGCTTTTACTTAATTTATGAACAGTAAAAGAAGGCAGCCATCACAGTGTAACGCCATTATTATTCCTTCGCGTGCCACCATATCTGGCTCTGAATCAACTGGAGTGTGTATTTTACGAATGAATTATTATAGAATGGTTTCCGCAGGAAGTTTTCTGTCGCTACCTACCAGGTTATGCGTATGGAAGTGCCAGGGTTAATTATTTAAAAAAAAACTAATTATATAGAGCGTATAATATTGGTCAGTAGCTGGCTCAAGTTTGGAGTAGATAAAGTAAACCTTATCCTTTCATTTTGTTACTACTGTGATTACCAATGTTAACTATGCCAACATGCATAGAGTTATCTATTATTAAAACCTGTTCGTTAATTATAAAAGCTTCATAGCTACGTGTGTGTTTAGCACTTAATAACTGAGGCTCACAAAATTTGAATTGGTTAATGAGACTGCAGCTTCGATCTAAACACTAAACGATTAATTAAAACCACGAGGGTGCGATCCACTTATCAGAAGCCTTATTTATTTACTTTTGAAATTGTAGTGGCCGGAAACTGGTGCAGTCACCCGAGTGTGTTTTGATTGGCTGTCGTTCAGTTTGTTTTTATTTCTCTTTGATACGTATTCCATTTCTATGTACTTCTTAGCCGACCAATAAGGTTAGGTTTGATTAACATTTCCTGATGAATCTTCACTAGTCTCGTAGTGATTAGCAAGTACCAAACCTATGGTGCGAGTAATTTCTAGTTGGCACTAATCTATATTAGCATCTGGCATAAGGCGTTGAATATAGGCCTCCTTTTATTCATAGTTTTAGATGCGTGCAATGCAGAATGTAATGCAAAATCAAGTTGTGATACGAGTGTACACATGTCAAGTCATGTGAAATGAGAGTGTAAGAGCAAGAAGTACTACGGACTATTCAGCTACTTGCGCGTTGGGGGCGAGCACCTGGAGTATGTGTTAAACGCCTTGTGGACCACGTGTATTAGAGAACATGAATAACGAGACTGACTGACCGACCCGTCTTCGCTGTCTCGACATAGTG
Source organism: Lepisma saccharinum (assembly GCA_022664845.1). Lineage (NCBI taxonomy): Eukaryota > Metazoa > Arthropoda > Insecta > Zygentoma > Lepismatidae > Lepisma > Lepisma saccharinum. Next base: position 154,317 of record JAGDQP010000153.1, read on the forward strand.
TCGTAGATTTTAGTGACTAAATAGGTGTCATCTCTAACACGAAGTGTAGCCATTAGTATTCCTCCGCATGTCACCATATTTGTTGTGTTGATCAACTCTAGCGTGTATTTAAGGAAAATAATGACATGGCTTTTCGTATCACTTGTGAGATTGCTGGTTATCCTCGTCAGATGTTTGTCTGTGATAATTGTTTGCGAAAGAGTGAGTAGTATAAATCGAGCATATGAGTCAATAGGTGGCGCAAGCTGCGGCCATAAACTGTATCGTTGATGTTTCTTGTAATCTGTATATAGACTATAGAAATAGAATGCCTGCCATTGTAAAATTATTTAAGGTTTATTTGTTTTAACCATTATTGAATTGGGATACAAAGTTGATGTTTAGGTCAGCCAGCTATTGTGCCATATTTTACTAAATGTACTCTTTATACAACTTATACCCTTGTAAATAATTTACACAGGCACTTTTAAAAATACCTAGCTGGGGAGAGCCAGCAATTCAATGTTTCAAAAAGCCGTGCGTCATTCGTTACGCAAGTTGATCAAAAGATGTGACTTGCAACACGGAAAGAAACTTGAACCTAACACGTTACTTCCCCAATTCAAGACTTTCAACTGAATTCCAAGGTGTCTATGATAAGGAGCTGAACTTTAAACTTATTTAAAATACTTTTCTCCAAGACTGCTGATCGCCATATAGTACAATATGCCTACGCTACAAACCCATCTTAGTGTTCTAACAACTTCCTCTTTCACCTTCTAAACGAATTTTCCCGAAGGCAAAACTGGTCAAAGCACTATCTCTCACCAAATTTCAGTAAAATTATTAGAAGTTAGAAGAATCGCTTCTTTTGTATTGAGGAATACGGGCTTAGAAAAAGCACAGTGCAGACGTTGTCAGTATCTGTGATTAAAAGTGCTACCCATGTAATTATTGTTTAATTTGCATATGGATTTGTGATGGTAGAACCTTTTCTTTTTGTTTCACAGCTATTCTTAAAGATGCAGACCTCACAACGATGTCTGCCAAGAAGGTCAGGCAACAGGTCGAGGAGAAGCTTGATGTTGATTTGTCAGACAGGTAAGATTTTTTATGCTCATTTTACGTTATTGATAGTGATATAATTTGTGTTTCGATAAACAGTTGTGTAAGAGCGTTCACGCTGAGTAGCTGAATGAATATTTTATAGCCCCACTGTGACCTCTGGTACTTGGAGATGTATGTAGACTGCATCAGGGTAAGTTGTATTTTCAGGCCGTACGCTTGTTTCAGTACGAGTAGAGATTCATGTTTTCTTGTGCGATGTAATGTATACTTGCAATTCCCAGTATTCATGGTTAGCCTTAGCGCGAACCATAAGTGATCAGTATTTGTGTTCGATATTTTGCTTCGATTCGATTTATGACGAATCCCCCCCCCCAACCCTTTTATTTTTTTCATAAGTGTATTTAGTTACCTCAGGATCATCGCTGAAAGCGGCATCATTTGTTGAGCTTGGGTACGTCCCGGAAGATGGGTGTGGAATGGACTAATAGTGAGGTATTCATCCGAAGAGTGCATCATGGGCGAGTTGAATACATTTAATTGTTGCTGTTTATATATTTGAGGCCGAAGGCAGTGGGCTCCGTGATTCAGAAATTTGTCCCGGTATTTAATTGTTCCTTTTTGCCATGGGTTTTGAGTTGTCCGCCCTGCCGGGTGTGTTCTGTGTAGGATCTGAGTGCGGTACGGAATAAGGCTTTTAGGTTAGGTATCAATTTGACATTGAGCCGTGTGCTCCTCGAGGTGCTGGTTCAATCAAGGTCAAGGACCGGTTTCTCAGTGGTAGAGCGCTTACCTCTGGTGCTTAGGGTCCTCGGTTCGATCCCAGCTAATGCCGTGCGGACTTTGTGGTGAGGAAACAGCATGTGCGTGTTTTTTTTATAGGTACTTCTGTTTCCTCTCACTTTCTTCATTACACCAATCATCATCCATAATACGGATTGAGCGAAAGTTGCCTAATGCCTTTAAAGAAATTCGATAAATGTTAGTTCCAAGCAGAGCACGGAGCAGATATGTTTGTGTGCAAGATAAATTGCTTTGTGTAATCACGTTTCGCGATTTATATCGTTTTTGTTGTTCAGAAATCGTTTTATTTCATTCAGTTACATGTATCTCACTTCTCTGGGAGATATCCGCATGCACCATTTAGTGGAGTGGATAGACCGCTTATTTGAGTATCCCACCCCTTTTTTTCACTACACATGTGTTTTGGGACACGCATGTTACGTGTGTTGGAAATAACAGTTTCTTGCATGTGCGTGAACTGGTGTATTTCGTGTCATCTACATACCTCTTAACACAGTCGAGTCTCTCTAGTCCGATACAGAGCTCTGTAATCCACAGGGCCCGGTCCCATGTGTAGGACTACATAGACTGTACTGTATAAGTATTTCATATACTGGAATGCAGCGTATAGTTATTGAGTATAATCCCGAAACGTTATGCAAAAATATTTCGTTTACCGTGCTCTGTAGTGTTCTGGTAAAATGTGAATTGGCAGTTCTGGGAATGTGACACAATCCTGAAGGGTTGTATTAGATTAGGCTGGAAAAAAAAACACACACACATTTCAGCAAAATCAGTGTAAATTCAAAGTCGTAGAAAATAGTTGATTAAAATAAAATTCAGTTCGAAACTTGCCCAATCTGGTATCACCGAGCTAATACACGCACAACTTAAGGAACGTTTCGTTCTAACTCGACTTAGGCAGGTCATATATTTTGGCATTTATTTTTCGATGAGCCCTTTATGGAAATGAAGAGCCGTATTTGTTTTAGTTCTTCGAAAAAAGAATCTACCGAGAAAGTTTATTGTTGATAATTGTTGAAGCTTGAAACGTGGTATTCTGTACTATTTGTGACATACGTTAGCAAATAATTAACGTAAGGAAGTTAGTATTCTTTTATATGGTAGATATTTTTGTCGAGTTTGTGATGTCAAAAGATCGTTTGTACCACGTGTACAGAAATTCTTATAACTGAAGAAAATATAGAAAATTCCGACATTTGAGTTACTCATTCTCGTAACAAAGTACGTACGTATTGACAACGTGGAGTAACCACTGCTAGATACTTGATCGCAAAAGTACCTGAAGAAGGCTGGGACTGTTACTTCCAAAATGTTGAATTTTCAATTTCAAAGGAAGCAATCATTTGACATCACAAAGTAGACACAAATATCTACCATATACAGACCTGTCAACCTAGAGATGTGCCAATACAGGAGGTTGGCCAACCTGGAAGGGAAGAAATGCGGAAGATTTCGTGTGAAACGAAAAACATGCCAAAGACTCACAACTGAGACGTTAATTATATCAAAAGTGGAATAAACGAATAGAGTATACGGTTACAAATAATTGCACTTTTCAGAGTAGGTCCTTGTTGAAAAATTAAACTAAGCTAACGGTTGTTAAAGTTATTGAAGTAGTTTACGATCTGATCAGTTCAACGATAATTGAGGACTTGAAATGGAAAACCATGTAAGTGCTACAAACGAAATTTTAGTGGGGAGAACAAACTATATCATCTTCCGTTGCGATTTTCAACTATTTGCAATGATCTAGAAACTTCTAGATTTGTGCATGTTATGATGTTTGGCAATTCAAACATTTTAACATCGAAAACTCGATTTGTGGCACTTACATGGTTTTCCATTTTAAGTCCTCAGTTTTACATACCTTCAGTGTTTGATTTGAAACGGAAGATGGTTGGGGTTCTCTCTCCCCCTCTGCGAAAATCTTCCCTGTCTCTGTTTTTCGAAATATCCTCCAAGTCTGGAATATGAACAGCTACGTTCTGAGAAAAAAATTCCCCTCTGGACATTGTACAAATCGGACATTGCATACCATACATCTACCATTATGTTGATAGGTAACAAGGAACTAAAAAAGGACTCATATTTTTACTGGCTACTACTTTTCATTTGTGTTCATCGTTGTACATCTCGGTAGCTTTTTTTATAGTCTTGAAAGATCACTGGAAGGTTGTACACCGGCACTGCAATCGACTTGCTACCATCAGCTATGTCGCAATATCTTGCAAGGCTGACACTCTAGAAAGTCAGTTTTTTTTGTTTTTACTACACTTTACAGCGCGAGCAATAAATTTTACACTTTTTCTCAAAATGCGTGACTTGATGCTTGAATGTGTGTGACTCATGCATTTTGTGTGAGAATTGACAGATTTGCATATAAAAGAAGAATGACTTCTTTATGTTAATTAGTTGTTAAGGTATGCTGTGTTAAAATAGTGCAGCGTACCACGTTTTGAGCTGCAATAATTATCAACTATAAACTTTAAGTAGGAATATCTCGGTAGATTTTCTTTCGAAGAAATAAAAAATACTGGCCTTTTAAATTTCCATAAAGAGCTCATAGAAAGATAAATACCGAAATCTAAAACTTGACTTAGAATGTTTGCCTATCGGCATTTTTTGGTACAGCTCCTGAAAGTTCTTAAAATTACACATCCATTAACGAAAGTGCAATCAGAGAAGCAAAAGAAATATACACTCCTGTCACCTGGCGGAAATTGCTGAAGCTTGTGTTTTCTTTTTTTTAACGTTTAAATACTCCCAACTATTTGAACCGTTCTGTTGCTTATCAGTAGTTAAACCACCATTCCATCTGGGTAAAATCTGAAGCGTATGCGGGGAGCGGGTGTATTGGCGCAGGGTGTCTACCACTCTGGAGAACCTGGAATACTCAGGGGAAATTTCTGAGGTGCTCCGGCAAGGCGAAGGTCCTGGGTTCGATTCCAACTGCTGACCGGATTTTTCCAATGTGTTAAAATCCTCTGTTTTAAAGAAATTATCCTTTTATTTCACTTGTGACTTGAGATACTAATAATGTGCAAGATGTTTGGACTAGGTGGTGGTGGGATTAACAAAAAATGAAATTGCATATTATTTACGTGTTCCACTATACTAAGAACTCAGGGAATTTGAAAAAAAAAAATAATAATAATAATATGGAAAACTCTGGGAATTTCAAGTAACAAAATTAGTAAACACCATAGTAACCAGTATTTCTGTACATTTTTCAATGTGTTTTCGTAGACAGAATCTTTGTGTACAGCGTGAGGATATCCTAAGTTTGAATGTGTTTTGCATACAAATTGCTTGCTGCTTTTACTATAAAAAGGGGTAAATGCAGTTATCATACAAGAAGGGGAGAGTTACAGGATAGGAGCGAAACTTCAGAAATGATCTAAAAGTGGAGAAAGGATCAGTAAACCGTATAACACCGAAGCATACACAATAAAATAAAAAGTGCTTCAGTTTTATTTAAATTATAATCTGAACCGACAGTTGGTGACTACATTTCGTCGAGTTTCTAGCCCTAGGCATGACAAGCTACAGTCGATTTGTCTTATCCAGAAACTGTCAAGGCCGCCTCCGTACAAAACCCATCGTCATTAACTTTGAGCGCCCAACAGATTGTAACTGCTAGGTGAGGCACAGAGGTGTTTGTCAAGAGGACATTCTCGTAACAAAGTCTCGTTATTTCAAGTACAAACAGGAGCAGGTCGGTAAACATATAAGGTATAAATTATAGACCTGTTTGTAAAAGAAACTCGTAGGGTTTCTTGCAGCGCACATTTTTTCTGTGGGGACAGTTCTAGTTTAGCCTAGTTTTTACCCTTTAAAATGAGGACTGGCTACGTGCGTCTCATTTTCGTAGAGGAACCATTTTTCATATTCTGTAGTGAGGCGCTGGATGAATGAGAGTTTCATATTCCTGTTCAGAAGAAACACAGCCGGTGGTTCGCCACTGGAAGTTGTATGTGCAGTTTTCGAACTCCCATAATGCGTGAAAGTGGTTTCGGAGAGACTTCTTGGAACATCTCAGATAAATTCGAAATTGTCTGTCTGAGTAATGATTTATATTACGAACTCAAATTTTTATTTTTCTTGATTAATAATCTGTTTTCACGGAAGTGTCAATCAACAGGAAGACTTGAAATGCGCATGTCATCCTCTCGCTATCCTATCTCCACTGGAGTTTTATCCAAACATACCGTTCCGTTAATGTTTTTGTTTTGATTTGGTGGCTGAGATGATTCGCTAGAACTAGTATTGCAGATTCGGTCTGAAGTAATTTATTTCTGTTGTGTTAGGTTTTTGTTTTTGAATTTAATTTGTAAGGCCTTTAGGCAATGGCAGAACCCCGAGAAAACCTACTGCATATGGTGTTTGTCCACACTAAGCCCACATGGGACGAGCAGGGATCGAACCGACGACCCGAAGCACCAGATGTGAGCGCTCTGCCATTGAGCTACCGCGACCCCTGTTAGGTTTTTTTGGTATTTGTGGTACAGGTAAGATGTTGGTTCATAGCCTCACAACCACGTCAAGGTCTCTTACCTTCTATGAGGGCCTGTGTTTTTCAAGTTGGTAGAGGGACGCAAGATCGTTTGTACCATACGATCTTACGGCGGAGAACCAACTCACACAGCAATTTGGTCGACTGTGTACATGGCTGGTTTTCTCGGGTGTATGTATTTTTTCTCGATCCTGTGGAAGTTAACAAATGCTTCACTAAACCTGACTTGGCAAACCCCTTGCTATTTCTGGGACCATTATAGCGAGACGCTTGCCGGGTACTCTTTAGCAAATCATTTGTTAAATTCCGGGATACTCAGAAGTTGTGTCCCGTCGCGATTGCCGACAAATGGCTCGCCGACAAAAACTGATATGGCAAATACCTTACTATTTCTGAAGCCATGATAATGAGATCCTTGCCGGGTAATCTTCAGCAAGCCATTTGTTTATTTTCTTGTGTCGGACTCACGAGAATTGTGTATGTATGGGACTATACATATTTTTAGAATTTTGAAAAATGTAGTCATAGATTCAGTGATAATAAAGGAATATTGTTAATAAAATATGGTATTTGTTGCACGGTTAGTATATTCACACGTGACGATTGTTAGCTCTGCTGATTGTACAGTACAACAATGCAGTTTATTTGAACTGAAAGTTTTTATTTTGTTTCTGACACTCTGAGGTTGTGTTGATTGATGTTTTGTCTGAGAAAGATGTTGTTAGAACAGTGAAACAGAACGCTTGCTGTCTTTTTACAATATAGTTAAGTATACAGCCTTGTTAGCCTGTTTTAATTAAATCAAGTATGGATACAAGGCCTCAATATAATTTTATCTTAATTTTTATAGCGTCATATGTTAAATGCCGAAAATCAGAGACGCCATTTATATTAGCTAAGTCTGTATCATCTTGAATGTAGACAGTGTTCGCAAGAGTATACGGGGTCTAAACAAGACGTGGCGAGCTACTTTCTATTCGAGGGGCAATGTATGAGTTGTCGCGTCACGGGACGTCATCAGAAATATCATATAACTAGTATATCGATCAGTCTGCGGTCGATACCAATAGCTAAAGCCATAACACGCATAATTTAATATAAGCTTTTATCTTTCCGCGGACCACATAAAATAACATGCGGCCCAGCTGTTGCCTGTTAGAAAACATTCAGGGTTTATTGTTTGAATACACCTACCATCCAATGTGGTTATCTCTGTATTTGAACAAATTTCTGACGGGTATTGGAACTGAAATCGGTAATTATTATCCTTTTCTAACTGTCGTTAAGTTAATCACTATCGTACCATCTGCTCTGTTTCATTCAAACTGCCGTAAATATGTATATATATTTAGTATAGGCGCAGTAAGAGATGTTACAGTGGGTGTTAAGGGTTAAATAAGCTGCTTAACCTCTGACTGTAGTTATTTGTAATGAAGCACAGCCAACATCTTTTGTTTATCAAACATGTTATTTCATAGACTAGTTTCCAACTCTTCCGCGTTTAATCTTTGTAACCTACAAAAGCTGAGCCAGTTAATCTCGCGATTAATCTAAAATTTCAAATTATGGCTGCAGAGTAGTTTTTAAGCAATAAGAACAGAATACGAAGTCAGAAAAAGAAAAAGTAGTTTATGGCCTTCAGGCATTTAAGGCTCAAGCTGGGATAGGAGAGATGAAAGGATTCGGGAAGGTGTCAGGGGCCTGTGTTGAAGGTACCATCCCAGCACTTGCCTGGTGTGACGAAAAAACTTCAATCAGGATGGTCGGCCGCTGGGATCGAACCCAGGGCCTCCCGAATGCTACGTAAATCTATGTTACACTCTGTTCAACTTCTGTAATTTTAAAGTTTCGAAAATATGACTAATTATTCACAAATTTGAAAGGGGGGGGGGGGAAGCAAAAGGTAAAGTAAAAAATATGCGTATATCTGCTACAATTCCAATACATATTTGTAGTATATTTTCACGTTCATTTGAAGTTTCTAGCTTTTGTTTACTTGTGATCACTATTTCAGGGTGTCTACCACCCTGGAAAACGGGAAAAACTCGCAATACTCAGGGAAATTTATGAGATGGGCCTATCCACGGTTGATAAAAGCATTGCCGCGGAGTTCGTGGGTTCGATTCCAACTGCTGACTGGATTTTTTCAATGTGTTAAAATCCTCTATTTCAAAGAAATTCTTTTTTTCGCTTGTGAAATACCAATAATGTAACAGATGCTTGGAGTGGGTTGTGGTGGGATTAAAAGTAGTGTCATTGCGTATTATTTACATGTTCCACTATACTAAGAAAGAACTCAGAGAAATTGGGGGAAAATATCGTGGAAAACCTGGAACCCTCACGGAATTTCAAGGCATCTAAGACTCAGGCCGGAAAAGGGAAGGGGAAAGGTGTCAGCCATTGCCTAAGTTGATGGTATCAACCCGGCATTGCCTGGTGTCACTGAGGAAAAGCTGGGAAAACTTCAGTCAGTATGGTCGGCCGCTCGGTACCTAAGGTTATATTACCAACTATGCAGTTGTTGAAAGCGCAATATAGTATATCCTAGAAACTATAGCACAGGGAACTGAGACATGGCACACAGAAACGATAGCAGGAAATTCACGCGGGATGTACACGGTGTTATGGATATAACTTTAACATAATATAAATAATACAACGTGAATGGTTTCAGTGGTAGGGAGCCTTCATTGAGAGAAGGCGACTTTGTAGTAGGGATGGTCGCATTTTACGGAAGTGGCCATCCCTACTTCGTAGCTTTTGTCAACTTTTTTTTTTGTTGAGCCAGTTTACTTAATGCGGCAATCATAAAATATGGAACGGAGAGAAGTACAAAATAAAAGAATGGCGAAAATATTTAAAGTAAATTAAAAAAAAAACAATTCTGTTTATAACAGCTTTAAATACTTTGTGAAGTCTATAGTAACAGTGGTGAGAGATAGTAGGTGGTAATGTAATGGACCGACACACTTCTAGGGACGATAGTACATCAAAAGATAAGGGAAAGAGTCGTAGTTACCAGGATGAAAATTCTGGTGCATTTCGAGCTACAGGTTACGGACAGCGTTGGAAAATGAACTTAGAGCTTCACTGCATTTCCAATATCTGTAACAGTAGAAGGTGATACGGCATACTACCTTCAAAGAGTTCACACCTACTCTATCCAGAAGTGTATTGAGCGGCCGTAACTCGGTTGATAGAGCAGCAATCAGAAAAATTGCAATGGACGCCATTTCTGAGGTTTTTCCTTAGTCACAGCCGGGATGGTACCTTCAAACTAAGCCATGGCCGGCTTCCTCTGTCCCGGTTGGAGATGCCTATAGGCCATAAATAAACAAGGGATTCCTCAGAAGAAGTAGGCGATACCCAGGAATTCTCTGAAGTAAAGATAGGTCGAAATGAACATGGGTAAAGATGACATACGTAATCACTTCTTTCCAGCCGGATGATGACATTGTCTCTCAATGATGATAAGTAATACATTAACGTAATGCATGTTGTTCTTGCTGCATCTAACACATTAAAAAAAAAAAAGGTTAACTTCGATCGCGCGGTCTCACCTTGTAAATTATGACCCCCCGCTCCCTCGTTGTATTCAGTATGAACCATAGAATAAAATTGTTAAAGGTTCTTGGGTGTAACTCGTTTAGAAGTTGACAAAGAGTCGCCAAAGGGATTTTTTTTAAGTCACTTCCCCTTTTGAAAGACCACCACCCTGAGCCCCTCAAAGTGGCTAAGTTTTAAAAGTTTCGGGGTAATAGTTGGGTAGACATAGCGAAAATAGTCGAATTCCTTGAGTAGTTGAAATAGTCAAGTCAGTTGCGGCCATTTGTAGAGTGGCTTGCGATAAGATAGCTCTTACAGGTGAACGTAGAGAAAACAAATGCATAACGAACCGAAACACAAAGGATGAAGAAAATGGAGACATAATAAAGAAGAGATGATAGAGAAAGTAAACAAATTGAAATGCTTAAGAACTTACGTAACAAGCAAAAACGAGGTCACGAAAGAATTAAAAAGGTCGGTTAGCATCGAGCTGTTCAATCCAGAACTCCTAACCTCGCGATTAATATCGAGAAAGCTAATATTGAAAATACACAGGGCGGTTATTCTGTCGGTAATACTTCACCGTTGCGAAAGTTGGAGTATGTCCCTGACATTGGATATAAATTTAGTATGTTTGAAAATAAGATTTTGAGAAAGATACACGGGACAAGATGACCGGAGAATAGAGGAGACTGCGTAATGAACTCCACAGAGTATGATTCGCCCGATATTATATGAATAATGACATATGACCGAGGCCATGCAACTCGGATGCCGGAAAACTAAGATTATGTCGTGCCTCAAATATATTCCGTTGAGTTATGCGTGTTGTCCGTTTACATCCCTTGTATACCCAGATGTCAACCGTTGTGTTACAGAACAGTCGTGTACTCTCACTGTGCGCTTGCGAATTGCGATCTTCCTTTGTTATGAGCACGAGTAATAATATTTTAAGACCAAAACATGTAGGCCCATGCATCAAATTGTATCATTGTGGCGCATGGTTTTCAGGACAGACCCCTAGGTTTTCGTGTCGACTAGTTCCTGTCTTTAACCCGTTGTCGCTTGTAAATCTTTTTTAATATTTTTTTTATTGTTTTTCTGTTGTAGGAAGAAGGAAGTTGACGACCTTGTGATGGAGTGTTTAGAGGAGAAGCAGGATGGTAAAGGTGGTAAGAAACGGAAGTCTGAAGCCGACGACGATGATGAAGATGAAGAAGACGAGGAAGAGGAGGAGGAAGATGACGAAGAGGAAGAAAAGAGCAAGAAGCCTGCAAAGAAGCCAGCACCAAAGAAACGACAAAAGAAGAGCAGCGACGAAAGTGAAGATGCTTCTGACGTAAGTGTTAGTATTATGCTTTGCTAAGTCTAGATAAGTCCTGAGGACTTCTGGGTTTCGATCTAATTCGTAGGTAGAGGCGGTCATTTCAAATAGGAGATCTATAACTTTTACACCTTAATCCTTGAAAAATGTGTTTACCACGAATTTGGATTTTATTTCAGGTCTTTAGGCACCTTGGGCTCAGGCCGTGAGTTTTACACGAGTTCAGATAGTTTCAAATATGTATGGTGGGAGTCCTGCACCAGCCCGGCCCGGCTCGTGTAGACTACCGCCTCGTTTAGTTCTTACTTATTTATTTTTTTTGCTCAGTTTCCCAGGCTTTTAGGCTAATTGCCTAAAAGAAAACGTCGGCCTGGTATCATCATAGCAAATAATTTTCCTTTATTTTAATAGTAGTGGTCTGGTCGGGCTGGTGCGGGCCTGGGTTTGCAGGACTCAAATGGTGGTGCAATCTTCGCTGTGTCAGGGGGATTATTTTGCTTTGGCGCTATCGTTTGATGTACAACGTACTTTCAACATTTTACAACGATTTGTTAGAGAGGTGCCAGGGTTTGATACCAGACGCTTTGGGAGACGCCACCTTTTCGCCTTGAAAATATTTTTTTTTCTGTTTAATCTTCCATTCATGAAGGAAATATACGTACTTAAAGGAGGTAACATGCAAGCTGTAAACATGAAATCAAATTCAACAAAATGTATATTAGAACATTGAAACGTTATAGTATTTGATACATAGGAAATGCAAATAGATTACATTCCTTAACCTAGTTACATATGTGCCCAATCTGCCCATTAAAAAGATATTTCATACTTTTTTTTTATTGCTGTGCTTTTCTTACCTGCCGGCATTTTCATAGCAACGCTATTCGCGGTCGCGGCACGGTAAGTAAAAAGGATGCAAAAGAAAGTTCATGCCTCCTGGTTTTCTGGATCCTCTTACTCTTAGATAGTGGACTATACCGACATTCGCACCACTATTGAGGTGGGCAGCACTTCCAAAATAAGATTTGTAATAACACAATCCTCGGTGTGTTTCGTCTGTCATCCGAGGTGAATTGAAGAAACACTAATACGTCTTCTTCACAATGACTGTCGATGAGAACGTTGTAACTTGGACAACTTGTGAAGTGTGCGAACTTGTGCACGGTTAGAGCAGCATAGCTTACGAGGCTCACTGTATCGCAGTCATATTGAAAGTTGACTACACCACCGCCATGATGAGAGTTGACTATTTAACGTCCATTTTGCGAGTAATGTTCCCGGACTGGGCGCTCTCCTCTCCGAGCAGGATTCAAAAAAAAAGTTTGCTTTGGTTTAAACTAAGGGTTTAGCAGGGAAGCTAAATGTATATACACTGATTACTACCATTACCGTTTTATAGAAGGTCCTGAAAACAGGAGTTTACTGTGGTTAACCGATCATCATCTGACTGAAATCTCTGTCCAGTAAGATTTTTTTTTGTTTGTTTTTTTTTTTTGTTTAACTTTGCGATCATGTTGACGGGCAGACACGGGAAAAAATGATGTATCCATTCTTCAATCGCGGCACACCTTTAGATCTGTTGGATAATAGTTCACCTCTTATTTCGGCTTATTCATTATGGCGGAGTTAAGGTCGCTAGACCTTTTTATCCACTAAATCATAAATATACATAGGAAGCTATTTTGATGAGTGCGCATCACAATAATATAACACATAGTAGATTTGAGAAGAAAGAGAAAACACATAAATTACAAGAAACAGATACGGCAACATAGGAAAACACAATAATACATTACCAATGGCAGCAGGCTATATAATAACTGACAGTTTGGCTGGTAGTAAGCCACCTGCCCACATTTTATATGTGATGTTTTCACTATTCATCCACAAGGATAAAAGTAATGAACACTGATTAAATATTGATACAAATATTAACAACAGAAATACTACAACTAATGTATTCCAACTACCACAGAAAGCACACACACACACACACGGTTCCCTACTTTAATAATTATATCATTGTGATAAAAAAAGACGTAGTTGTAATGATGTATCCAACCTATAGGAAATCTTGCTCGGGATATCTAATTAGTAAACAGCTTCTCAACACTTTTCCGATACATTGCCAGTGTACGATGTATCCTGATCGAGTGGGGGAGACTATTCCAAAGTTTACAAGAGGTGACTGTGAAAGATTTAGCGAAAAAAAAGTTCGAGTTGTTCCGTGGAATTGAGAGAAGGGTAGACTTGCGAGATCTCGTGTTAAATTTACGGAAATGGCATAATTGCTGGAAGCGTGAGAAATGATAGGTTGGATCCTTGTATTTGAGCACTTCGTATAGGAACAAAAGCTTGTGGGACTTGCGACGTTCATGTAAGCGGGGCCATCCTAATTTATTAAAGAACAGCAAAAGACGATCAAAGTATCTTAAGTCAAAAATAAAACAAACGCAGGTATTTTGGATCTGTTGCAGTCGTCTGGCTAGCTCATTCGTTTCATCAGAGTAAACAACATGTCCGTAATCAAGGTGTGACAGTACCAACATCTTAGCTAGAGATAATCGTACCGGCATAGGCAAGAACGTTTTTATGCGACGTAATGAATGCAAAGGCTTTGCTACTTATATGGTTAACATGATCTTTCCAAGACAAGTTAAGATCCAGTATTAAACCATGATCTTTGACTGTGCGCTGGAACAATATTCGGGTGTTGTCTGTAATTAAGGAGGGTAACGTTTCACAATCAATACTGCCACGAATATGCTTGGAAGCTGAGAGACTAACTATGCGCTCTCCTATCCGAGCAGGGGTCTCGTGATCCTCCTCCTCGTAGTGGGTGCGTGTTTATTGAGTAGCTGAGGAATTAAAGAATTTAGGTCATGCATCCTGTCACTAAGGTGTACGTTATTATTTATAGTGTGCCACTGAGTGTTAGCGGCTTCATGATTTAGGGCTACTAGATTTATGTTCTTCATGTGACGGTAAGTGACCATTCTGGGTTTATATTTCTTCACAGAAAACGAACAAGCACCAAAAATCAGATCATGAAAAGATATACCACTCGCGCTGAGTTGACCGTGTTTAATAATAATACGTTCGGGATGTGTTGTTAATATTAAGTCTTGCCAGCTATGACTAGAAGGTATGTGATATGTTGCTTGTAGTTGACAGATACTAAGATTATAAGACGAAATTTTTGTATGTGAGGCTTAGATAAGAGCAAATCGTAATTCATGTCTCCCATAATTATAACATGTTCATAAATCCCCATTAACTTACCAATTTCATCCTCATAATTTTTAAAACAAGCTCGAGGTGGCCGATAAGCAACTTCTAAAGCTAGTTATGTTGTATTAATTGTCACTTCCAGAACATTGAATTCAGTTTGTTTCATATAATTACCAGGAGATTTTGAAATGACCTTAGTTCTAACGTGTTCATTCACCAGGGCGAGTACGCCCCCTTCCCCCCTCTTCTTCAGCCTGTTATTTCTGAAAATCTTATAGCCTGGAAGAGTAACTGATTCCAGGAACCATCGAACTTTCACTTATCCCAATCAGTTCAAACTTTCAGGGAAGAAAGTTCATAACCAATTCAAGAGCATGATCGATGCTGATTTTTAATTTTCTTTCTTGTTCATTGTTAAAAGAGTTGCATTGTTATGTTTCGATATTTACAATAACAATGAAGCGATTTCAACAACGAAGGAAAAGGAAATTAAAAAATTGGCATCGATCATGCTCTTGAATTGGTTATGAACTTTCTTCCCTGAAAGTTTGAACTCTCTAGGCTTGAACTTACAGGAGCAGCAACAAAAATTTCGTGCAACGGTAAGAATACATTTGACATATAGGGAGATAGTGCTGCCATCTTTTGTTGTAGATCGTTGCTTTAGATTAACCTTAACAATAATGGCTCTCTTCCCAGTTTTTACGGCATCAGCAATAGACCTTGTAGGTGCCCCGATTCGACGAGTTCTATCATTGTGTGACCGATTAATATGCGTTAGTTCGAGATGATTATGGAGAAATTTAAGTACAGTGTCCTCAGTAACCTCACTGGGTGTTTCAACGATGCCATCCAGGTATGAGAATTGAGTTTCTCCTAGAGTAATGTGCAAGATCTTCGATTTCTTTGGACAGCCCCACAACTTCTTTCTTGTTTGTCTAAGTCGATCTTAACAGAAGATAGCGAAGCCATAGCTGATCCTCTGAAAACCGTGAATTCGTTTCTCAGTTTCTGAAGTGTATCCGTTAGACTTACACTAGCCTCTTTGTTATTCTGCTCGCTTATGCGAGAGTTGAGTCGTTGGAGAGAGTTTATAGATTTCTCAAAGCCATCGACTCGACTAGTAACGGCTAGGTTTTGTAGCCGTGGAAAACCACTGTGAATAAAAACAGCTTACACCGGCAGAATAAAATTGAAAGTTCACTGGAGGTAGCTTTGAGCCGAACAAGAAGCAGGGGATAGGCGCGGAGAACTAGTCACGCACGTCCATTCAACGCCACGATCACAACTCAACTTCAATTTCCTCTCTGGTTCAAATCCCGGCAGTTCCATATGGGCTTTGTGTTGGACAAGTATCTTGTGTGTAGATGGTTTCGGTAAATAACCAATTCATGGTACTTCAATTTTCTCTTACTCTCCTTCCAACAATTCTATTTTGATTCCTGAATGAAAAAAATGTTTCTGCAGTATCGATTAGTGTTGACACAGGTCCACTGTTCAATTCCACGGTAAGGTCATCAGAAATAAGGTTTATCTTCAGATCTACCAAACAAATGATGCAATAGTACCAGCAAAGAAGGCTCAAGACGATACCTTCCCGGTCCTACTTTGCCTCTCCAGGGCAGACCTTTAGTCATTGGTGCCCTAACTCTTAACTGGATAAATACTTGTTATATAGTTATATTTTCTGAAACAAAGTACTTTTTTCATATTTAATCTGGTTTAAACCTTGGTCCAGCCAACTCTGCTTTCGAGTCCTGTCTTGGCAGGATTTTCCCGATTGTTTCTGCATTTCGTGTAGGTGCATGGGAATCCCATGACCACCGTTACTGCTTGGTCACGCTCCTAGAAAGTTTAAATTAGTTCTTAAGTACTCAAAAGCCTTTTAAGTACTTAAGAACTAATTGCAGTACTTGAAATATAAGTGAGATGGGTGGATGCTTAGCGAAACTGATTTGTCTCAAACATGGATCCCCAGCTTCGAAACTTTGACGTCTATTCTACCTGTGGTTTCCTGTCACGTACCAAACAAGTTCTAGAATGTTTAGGCCAAAGGCGTTTCCAATCTTGATTTATAGTTCTTTTTATTTCTTGAGAATCTTTTTCCCAAAACACTTCACCCAGAACCCCCTACCGCGCCAAGGAAGTGACAGGCTCGTGTTGTAAAACATTTATTGCCCTCCTGCTTTTTGCAGTGTTTACACCCTCTAGAAATTTAGTTTGAACTTGTTTGTATAAGTGTTGAGGATAAGAAAATCAGAATGTGGAATTTTTTAAACCGTGGTTGTCTGATGTAAGTCCCGAAAAATGGAAGAAATATATAAAACATATAGAAAAGATTGAAGTGAGATAGGGGCCTAGAATCAGTTTTCAACAACAGTTCTACGCGTCTTTTATTGAAGTGTCTGACTCAACGGAGGAGAACAGCGATGACTCGGATGGTCTAAGCGCGGTTACAGAATAAATCTTTACGATCAGTTCATAAATTTCATGCATTTATATATTTTTGTACATTTTTCAACATGATAAACATATCACTCCTTAAATTATCTTAATCATTGGTTAGAACTTCTTTCGGGGAGAGGAGGCAGACTTTATTTCCTTTTTGTGCCATGTTTATATACAGATGTAAAATATCTCTAATAATAATAACTGGGGGGGGGGGGGGGGAATTTATCTACATGTTACCGAGGAAAATTTGAAAACATCACCAAGGATGGCCGGCACCGGAAATCGAACCTGGGTCCTTTCGATTATAAGTCAAACGTTCTACCGACTGATCCTCATTCAGATCAACTTTGTTTCCGTACGAATCTTTGAACGAGGAGTCTGTACTATTCACAAAGGGTAAAGTTTTTGCGAAGCGTTTTTTAATCTGGTGAAAGTAAGATTTTGTTTTTATGGAGGTTGGCAACGTCGTTCATCTGCCAGTATTTATAATGCGGTTAGAAACACGTAGCCTTTGGGTTGTTAAAAGATTTTGTTTCAGACAAGGGACGAAGGTTCACATGCTATGGAAGAAACTATACGTCTGGTAGGTTCGAACCCTGCTTCGGCTGACTGTACTTCCTTTTCCAGGGTTTCCCAGTCCCATCATGTGAATTTCGAGGTGATACAAGATTCTGGCTTCCCTACTCATTTCAGTTTGGTCACCAAGGGACGTCATCACTTGGAATAAGAATAGGCTTTAGGGACTTGTTAGATTTACAAGTTAATGAATGAAATACATCAGTTGTTTATTAGAGTTTAAATTTCGTTTGTGGTTCTTGCATTTATTCATATATATTGAAAAGTCACGTCTTTTTCTCTCCAGGATGCGGGAAGTGAAGACGAATATAGCCCATCAAAGAAGAAGGCTCCCGCCAAGAAGCCCAATAAAGCAGCAAAAAAGAAGAAAGGCAGCGACAGCGAGAATGACTCAGATGACGACTGGGCTAAGAGTCGATCAAAGGGTACTGCCAAGAGAGGTGGCGGCGGCGGAGGTGTAAGTACGAATTAAAATATTTATTGTTTACGTTGGATATTGAAAGGCATACCAGCAGAATGTTTACCTCTCGGTAGTTTCATTGTGGCCTGATCTGCACTGTTGTTGGTGAACTTTCCAAAGTACGATTCAGTTGGTTTAACGTTTTGACGACTGCTGCTTTTCACCCTGCCTTTCCCCGCAGGACAGCAGCTTTTTGATGTTAACCCAACCACCTTTGTAACCCTAGTAGTTCCTGAATTGTTATTTGTGGAGAGACCGCGGTGAAATAATACTTAAAAGGCTTTTGTTTTACACAGAGGCGCTGTAGGCGAATTACGGTCTCTTAACACCATATATATATATATATATATATATATCTGGGAAATTAGAAGTCCAAGCTTTTAATATATCAGGATGGTTGTCCTCCATACCTCATTACAAATTTTATAACGAAGCAAGAATTGCTGTCCGTAGGATGCGGACAATCGTCGCACGAGAAAAATATTTTCCGTCCACGACGGGTAGTATTTTCCGTCAAAGTGTTAATATGTTTTTCAGTTGAGACTGTTTTGAAAAGTGTTGTCCTCATTGCGATGTTGTTTTGTATCTCTTGCAGTCTGTTCTCTAGTTTCGATGTTAATTGAAAAAATTATGCTTTCTATCGTAATGCTTTGAAAAGTCATGTAGAAAACAAATGTAACACTATTATACATATGATCATATTCAAGTGGCACATTCTTCGTTTCAAATTGCGGACTAATATTATTATCACTTAGGCTTTGATGCTGATGAAATGTGAAAATGTACTTAAAAGTTAGATGTGATTCGCAAAATGGCGCATGCGCCGCTGTAAATTTATCAGTTCGTCCTCGTACATATCACAGCAAAGTAAACACTTTGGATTATATTGAAGGAGGGGCATCAAATATGAATTAAAAGTGGGAAGGGGGCCTCGTGGGCTAGTGGCAAAGATCGTTGCTATCGGAATAGTACTGGGGAAGCCGTTATTATTGTTCTGTTTTATTGATTCCGACTTAGGATTTCTATAGTTTCCTCTCAAACATATAGTTGTCTTGATGATGCTTTGTATCTTGCAAAGGTCGCTACTTCCTTCTACCCTAAGTTCGTAGAAAATTTAAGGCCTTTAAGTAAACTTTGACATGCCCTGAAATTGTGGGTTGCACTTCGGAGGAGCAGCGTACTGGAGTCAAGTTTCTATCTTCACATGGTGAAAAAAGCGACGATATTCATCAGTTAAGGAATGTTTGAGGACTTCTCTTGGCCTTCTGGTGCTTTTTATGAACTGTTAGTGTTTCGTCTGAGGAAGATGATGTTAGAACATTGAAACTGTAACTCTTGCTTTGTGTTTTTACAATCAAGTAAGGTGTAATAGCATTGTCAGCCTGTTTGAATTAAATTAAGTATGGATACAAGACCTCACTATAATTATATCCAAAAATTACGTGTTTGAAAATAAGGTTTTGAGAAAGGTATACGGGACGAGCTGATCGGAGAATGAAGGAGACTGCACGAAGAACTCCACAGACTGTATGATTCACCCGACACTACAAGAGTAATAAAATCACGAATGCTAAGATGGGGGTAGGCCTTGTAGCTCGGATGAGGGACAATCTAAGATTATATTCTAAGTCGGAGGGAGGCCGGTGGGATGACAATATTAGAAGAGATCTTCGAGAGGTAGGTGTCCAAGATGAAAACTGGATTCATGTTGGAATGGATAGAATCCAATGGCGAAAATTTGTTACTGCGGCGATGAACTTGCGAGTTCCGTAGGCCATAGTGTTAGTTATTTTGCGAACATTCACATGTTCATAGGTTTAATATGACTAGTTATATGTGTAGCCATTTAATCAGTTGCATTGCCAAAATATAGTGTCCATAGTTTTTTTATAGTTTTTATTATTATTTGACTAGTTAAAGTATGTTCATGTTGTATGTTTATTGAGATTGGTGCATTGCATGTTGTTAACCTTTGTATTTCCAGGCAAAACGTGGTGGCAAACGAGATGGCACGGGCTACACACGTGCATTGACCTTGAGTTCTGAGCTGGCCGCCGTTGTGGGAGCCGAGGCGATGCCTCGTCATGAGGTGGTGAAGAAAATCTGGGCCATCATTAAAGAGAGGAACCTCTTTGTAAGTAGCGTTTTCAGATACATACTTTGAAGTGTGTTCACTTACTAATAATTATCCACAATTAGGGAAAGAACGTCTGTTTACTTTTTCTATATACTATGACATTATGAGCTTTCTACAGTGCTGAACCTACTTCATGCATTTACTCAGGTTACGGTCAACAGAAAATGAAAAACTATATCTTCCAGGAGTGTGATTTAAGGTCAAAGATCATTCAATTGAATTTATTTATGGCCTTCAGGCAACTTAGACTCAGCATGTGATTGGGGAGAGGATGTGGGGAGGAAATTAGCCAGGGCTTTATTTCTAGATACCTTCCCAACATTAGTCTGATGTGTGAGGGAAAACCCTGGATATACCTCAGTCAGGATGGCTGGCCGCTTTGATCGATCCCAGCACCTTCCAAATGCGAAGTCAGCGCTCTACCGTGTTATGGTGAACGTTAGGCAGGACTAAGTAAGCAAGCATATTGAAGGTATCATGTTACGAGTTAGTATATACAGGGAAATGGTTCAGTATTTGTAACAACCGGATTATGGTCACACTACTTGAGCCATAGTTGCCTAAAGACTGTTAATAACTTCTAATGCAAAATCTTAAGTGTGCAATTGTAATTTAGTTCATGGAAGAAATTACAAACTTGAATAATTCCTCGAAGCACACTGCATTCATTAGTAATTCTGGACATCGGTCAGGAAATTTGATTAAGAGTTCCATATTGAGATTGTTGTTAGAGATTCTGTACGCGGTTTTAATTACTCTTAATAACTGACAACTGGTGTAATTTTGAAGTAATAATAGAGGTCTTACTCGTCCTACTTTTTAGAGGAAAATTTCATACTTGACATGCTCGTCTTTTATCATCCATGTTGTTGAAACATTATTTATGTCTTTTTTTGAAACTTTAAACTTAAGTTATGCTCCCTGTGCTAAGTTATTTACCATCTCATTTCAGTTTATTTCTGTATGCCTTAAATTAATTTGTTTCGTTAAAGACCTGAAGACTGCTTTATTATGAAATGTGATTTGTCGTCTTAATAAACAAACTACAATAAATTAAATTCATGTGTTACCATTGTTTTTTTCCGTCGATCATCATTCAACAAGGATTTTACAGGCTAATAACTATTAAAAAACATTAAACACAAGGTTTCTTCTCAGGTAGTTAAATTGTTCTTCTGTTTTAAATATTTTTCTCCAAATAGGACAGCTCCGTTATAATTAAAAAATTTTTTTTATTGTAATCATTGCTTGAAAAATAGGAAGCTGTATTAAATATATATTATGATCCAAGCCAAATGCAACGAGCTCTACTTAATCTCACCAGGGATGCAAATACCGCAGTGTCACCTACCGTTAATTTTGAGAACTCGTTTCAGTACAACAGTCGGAAAAATTGCCAATGAACAGAGCAATTTAGTTCCTTTTGTATATAAAGTACTGTCCACCTAACACATTTTGTCGTTTTCAGATGTTTGTGTAGAACCAAGAAGTAAAAAAGTATTTTTTTTTATAAACTAGAATGCCACATAATTGAACATCTTTTAATTCAAATTGGTTGATACAGGACTGCAGTGGAGAGATGCTGAAAGAATGGTGAGAAAAGCAAGGTTCGAAGTGTTGTGTTGATTATGTAAGGAACAGATTTGTGTGTGATAATCGTAGTGAGCTGTTAGATCCTTTACAAATTCTTAGTCACATTGCTGTCATTAAAGATTGCGAAAAAGATAGTTTAAAACAAATCCAGGAATGTCAGATAGAAAGGAACATGTACCTTGCATATTATGCATGGAGACTTTGATAGTTGATGTGCGGTTTTTCTTCTTCTTCAAACTTTCGAGTAATGATTAAGACATATAAGAATTTACAAAGTGAGCTTGGAGTCTCTCAAAGATTTGAAACGTAGAGTTCAGATAGCTGATCTTTTGGTCCAGAGTAAAAAAGTCAGTGGAGTGTTCTCAAGCTATATTTTCTTGGAACTTACGCAAAGAGAACGCCAGATACAAAAAGACTTGTGTAAGTGTTCTGTAATCAGAATATTTGAGAGGTTTATGAACTTGTTTCTCGTACTGAAACATTTGCTTGCTCGGTTCATGAAGCTTGAAATGATCCAGGACAACTCATTGCATAAATTTTAAGTGCTTAATGTTTTCGTCTGTGGAAATGGCAGAAGTGATGATGTAATTGGTACAGAGTCAAGAAAACTTCTGAATAAGTTGGATTTGAAGATTCAGACAACACTGTTTCATGACACGGGGGAAGTTCTACCACACATTAGATCTTACTGATATGACTTCTCTCTCTGAAGCAACCATAGTGCTATTCAAAGTACCAGAGATGGTCTTACACAATACAGCTATCAATGGGACAAAGTACTAGTAAAGAAGGACTTCCATTAACAACGGAATTAGAGCCCGTAAGTCATGCATGCCAAAAGATAAGGCTGAATAGAAGAAAAGGGAACCGGAAGAGAAAATAGGCAAAGGAAACATAAGGAAAGATTGGAACCATGAAGAAAAGCGAATCATACGAAGATAAGAAGGCAGTATAAAACGAGACATTCCTAGAAGAGCAAAAAATAGAAGCTGAAGGAGAGCTTGGACGTATCAGTTTGTTAGTCTCAAAAGTTAATGAAAAAATCAGGAATGCAATAATATTGTATTAAATCATACGAAAGGATTGCCAGTTGCACAAAAGGGAATCCGAAAGGAGAAATGTGGTAATAGCGCGCCAAACACAGAAGAAAGTTCACATTGATGCTTTTAAAATGTGCTCTCTTTAAGTAAAAATCTTCGGTAAGAGCTCTGAAAAAAAAAAAAAAAAAATGTGTACATTAGCATTTTAATGTATAACTTTGTAAACTATGATCAAAATTTGCAGTTGATTTCATTAATAAAAATCCCTTTCGGCAGGCCTACAGGTTGAGGTAATCCCGAAATTTTTTATTATTTTCAAAATTCAAATCTCGCCTTATATGAGCACTATCGAGAAACTATTTATTGATTTGTAGATTATTCATCAAGAACTTTTCAACGATACCCCACAAGACGTGGTTTTAAAAATTTCGAATTTCCACCCCCACCCGTATCCCCACAACCCCTGAATCGTTGGTGTCACCGTAAACTTCTTAGGGAGTACTATAATTTATGCAGACAAAATTTCCCTCCATAGGGACTGATATATATACGTATATATATATATATATATATTTCAAAATTTCAACCCCCTCCCCCGACTACCCCCTTGGGCCGATTTTGTTAATTAACGAACTTAGTCGAGCTATTAAACCCAGAAATAACATATTAAAATTTGGTTCAAATATCTTCAAAATTATGGCCGCTAGCGTGTTAATATATAAATATATGCATAGATATCGTACCGATCTCAATAGGTAGATTTTCTTCGAAATCTACCTAAAACACATTATTGTAACAATATTTAATCATTTTTCATACTGGGAAAGTTCGGTAAAATAATAAGGAATTTCATTGATGTCCTCTTTAGTAATGAAATTAATACAGATAAAAGCAATTTAAAAACAATAATAAGTTCATTTTTTTTTTTATAATATAATGACTATTGACCAGGTTGTTTGTTGATAAACTAGAAAAATGGCTTCTTCTGCCTCAAGTTGCTACAATAGTAGATCGTTTAGCCATTAGCAGTAGTCGACTTAATCTCTGAGCCCATATAACTATTGTGTTCGACACGTCGCAGATTAAAATATTTCTGATTTCTGACAAAGGTGTGTCTGAAGAGATTTTCGCAGCCAAGCTCGGCGGGAAAAAATGTGTTAGTTTTTCGATTATTCTATTTAATGTCCACGCCGAGAATTTAGCTTCGAGATTCCCCAAAATGACATTAGCATGACCTGTACAAAACTAATCGTAATGTCCATCGTCGTAACTTCCACATTTAATGAACATATACTCTGTATTCAATAAATAGTAAAGCGGAGCCCAATTGGATAAACTGTCTCGTTGGGGGGAAAATTGCCGAAACCTTACGATCGACACCCAAACTACGTTCGTAACCCTAGTATTCCTTTGTCGACAGACTAAGGGTCAGTTCTACAATCGACCGCTAAACTTGTAGTCAGCGCTAAGCTGAGGCCAACTCTCATTGGCCAAAATCAGACTTGGCCTCAACGTAGCGCTGACTAGAAGTTTAGCGGTCGATTGTAGAACTGACCCTAACTCACCGGTCATATAAGACTTCCAGCTTCATACGATGCTGGTGCATTGTAGTAGGTCCCTTTAATGTCCTTAACCTTGTAAATACATAAGTTGAAGCTATCGCTTCGTATAATAAAACTAATTGTGCTTTTTATTGTGTATATAGTTGTTAAATGGAAGATTAGAGGCTGCCAAAAACCTGATTTATCCGGAACGATTTTCGAAAATAATACTTTTTCGTTAGTTTCGGAATCATGTACAAGTCTTAATTAATTCTCCGCATTGTAAATGTATCTGCAAACACTTATAACCTGAAAATACCGTAAATCTGGTTTATTTGGAACGGGTCTGGTGTAGTGAACTCCATATACATATAAGTTATGTATGTTAAGACTAATTACAATTCGGTCTGGAAGAAAGTACCTACACTGCTTATTGAATCATGTGAAAAGATTCCGTTAATTTACAGTGAAGTAACTTCTTCCCTTGTATAACTAATCATAATTATTTATGGTGGCTTTTTTTCTGTACATTTTGTGGTAAAATTACTCACTGGTCGTGTGTTCGCCTTGATTCGGCAAGCGCTTGGTTTGACACAAAGGGGCAGCAGATACGTTTATTCACCAGACGAATGCTGAGATTTCATTTTATTGGATAGCTAGGAAACCTGTATTAGAACCCTTGTGACTGCCGAAGAGAATATATTGTAGGTGCGCGATAGGTAATCTGAGTTATATATATGTATATAAAACCATTAAATTGAATTATTCCAACCTTAACTAAAATGGTAAAATACAGTTCTTTAGATTAAAAGATAGTTGCTGTGAATGTACGTGTGGATTACCCAACATTCCTTGCAACGGTAAGAACGGAGCCTTAGCTTTCTTCTATCGAGTAAGCAGTTAAAGCATATTTTGGTTGAGTGTTCTCAGTTGGAGACTTCAGTGTTCTTGAATATTAAATATAGCTAAAATTAACCCTCTAGTTCCGTTATGACCTCGTGTGAATTAGTTACCTCCAAGCTTTCGAGCCCGCTCCAAATTAATTTGCAAGGAACAAGGTTCTGGCATAGTTTTCGTTTCTACGTAACACCTTCTGTACCTTTTTTCTAACCACGTAGAAAAACAAGGTTGATTGAAAACTACGCCAGAATCTTGTTCCTTGAAAATAAACGCAGCGCGGGCTCGAAAGTTTGGAGGTAATTGGAATTCACACGAGGTCATAACGGAACTAGCAGGTAAGCGTTATGATTATATGACCCGTCCACTTGATGTTACTTTACTGGATAGCTAAAATTATTTACTAGAGCACCGAAAACACAGTTGGAAAATTACAACTATTGTAACTCACCTTAAAGTAACCGAGCCGCCGTAGTTCAGTGGTAGAGCGTTGGCGTAGTATTTGGGAGGTCCTGGGTTCGATCCAAGTCGCCGACTATCCTGACAGGTTTTTCTAGGAATTTTTCCTCGAGTCACACCAGATAAATGCCGGGATAGCGCCTTTAACATAGGTCCTGGCTTGACACCTTCCCGTACAATGCTTGAGCCGTAGATGCCTAAAGGCCATAAATGAAATTCAAATTCACCTTAAAGTAAGCTTGTAAATGTACTTCAGTTCAAACCCGAAAGGCCTTTCCCGTTTGAATTGAAGTAACTCAGTAGCACATTAAGGCGAGTTACAATAGTTGTAAAGTCGTGATAATTATTAAAAATGGGCTTTTGTCTGAAATCACGGGAGATGCACCAGTTATTACGAAGTTGTAACAGAATTACATTGATAAATGAATTGTTACCAGACTTTTAACTTACCTTGTTTTATAGTATTAATTAATAATTCACGATGAATTTACTTACCTGGCGCGGGAATGTGACATATTCAGTTCTAGTTTGTATCTTTATGTTTGAGTGTATTAATAATTAATTTTTTTCTTTATAGGATCCCAAAAACAAACAGTTCGCCATTTGTGATGATGAATTGTTGACAGTCTTTGGTAAGTTTCAGTTCATTTTAAAAATAGTTTGTATAAAATCTCTGGGAGCTATGGTAGGTAGCAGTTTTGAGAATCAAAGCGAAAATAATTATTACAGGGATACTTAGTTAAAGGGACGGGGAAGACACTGTTCATGTCGAATATAACTTACCTTCCGGTCAGACTACTTCTGCTACTTATTTTACGTGGGGTCCAAAGCTTCCTCTTGGGTCTCAACCGCATTCTATAGAGATGTATATATTTATCATAGGACATTAACAAGAGGAGTCTTCAAGACACAAAATTCGAGAGTTGTATGGGGTTGGTCCACTGACTTTCAGGGGAAAACTCTTTCTAGGAGGAACAGAATTTCGTGCACGCCCTTCTGTAGTTTAGATCGTAAAATTTTGAAGTCCTGGAATAAGAAAAACAAGAGGTTGCTACTCCGCATTTCCTGTTTTTCGGTCCTGTGGTATTACATATTTATTTCTTCAAGACTACGTATGTCAACAACGTCTTGGCAACGACAGTCGCTTTTATTCGAAAGTTCTTCTTTCAAATATATGCAGGGTGTTTACGAACTACACCGTCAAACTTCTGGAGGTGATTCCTGACATCAAAACAGGACGAAAATTCCTCTTAACAAATTTTCGAAATGTGCATAATTTCGGAGCTACAGGCTGCCGAAAGCGTGGGAAAATGAACTTGAGCCCTTTATATTTTTAGTAACACTACGAACAGTAGAATTGATGGGGCATGGTACCGTCAGAGATTTTTAACTTGCTCTGTTTGAAAATGCATATTCCAAAACTGCGATAAGAGCGCAAGAGATTTCCCAAAGGAAGTAGGTGATTCCGGAATATTGCTGAAGTAGAGGTACGTCGAGCACGAATTAAGACTTGCCGTGTAAGTAAGGATGACATACGTCATGTAGTCGGACAATGAGCTTCAATTTCTGTTAAATAAACAAAACGTTCGATGAAATTTATGTAATTATTTCTCGTCTTTGCTATGCAACCACGATTTTTTAAAAATAAAAATCGTTCGGTATAGAAGATCTCATTGAGATATCGACTTGGAGCAAACGAATTGTTGTTTCCTGATGGAAAGCCGTTCTATTCATGCTAGAAGTTATGACGGTATTATGTTTTAGCTCTACTGTTAATAGTTTTGGAAATATGATGCTCTGAAGTTTTTCCCCTGTTTTCGGCAGCCTGTAGCTCTGAAACTATGCACATTTCGAAAAATTTTCTTGTTTTGATGTCAGGAATTACCTCCAGAATTTTTTCAGTGTAGTCTTAAACACACTATATATTAACTTATTACAAAAATCTACATTAGTTACATAGTGACTTGATGAATTTTAAGGCCTTTAGGCATCTGAGGCTGAGGCCGGGATAGGCTAGGGGAGAGAATTTTGCAAGGTAGATGGTCAGGGCCTATATTGTAGGTACTCTCACAGCATTTGCCTGGTATGACTGAGAATGCTTGGCCGCTGGGATCGATCCCAGGACCTCTCGAATGCTAAGCCAACGCTCTACCACTGAGCCACGGCCGCTTGGTTCACACAGTGACTCGTGAGCAATTACACAAAATCATTGTGGCCAGTACTAACGATCTCTCACAATTGTCCCTGACGTGTTCCATAGGCGACAGTAATATTAATTGTTAAAGCTGTGATCGATTAACCCTCGCCCTTTTGGACTTCCAGTAAGACTCTAAAATTTGTTAAACTAATTAGAAACTGTCTTGGGAAGCTGAAAAGTCTCGAAACGCATGCCATGCAGGAAGGGATGAGGGAGCTTTCGTGTCTTCTGCCTTTCTTTTCATGTTGTATATGATGATGTAATTAAAGCATTAGCTGTAGGTTCTCACTCAAAAGCAAGCTCATTTGAAGATTCCAAACCAAGTAGTAGTGTTGCAGTTCCTGATGTTTCAACCCATTCCCCAGTCAGAATCTACTGAGCAATCTAGAGGAATTGACATTGGTGTAAAAATTCAGACCTCATTAAGTAATAGAACTGTAAAAAAAAAAGTTCGTTGTGAAGGAAGAAGTATATGGGCCATGAAACTGCTATCAAGCCATGGTACGTTCAGTTTTCAAAGCGGTTTGGGTGACATTTTTGAGTTCGTGTTAAAAAACAATGCTATTATTTGCCAACAGTTCCCTAGGAGTCCCAACTAAAGCAACATATGTATTCGTTCACGGACGTGCGCCATACTTCTTTAATAAATTAACTGGTGATATTTTACGGAGTTCAGTTTTTAAGGTATGTTTTGATGAGGCACTTAACAAAATTATTCAGAAGGAACAAATTATTGTGTGTTGATGTATTGAAACAGGAGCGAGGAAGGGTTGAATACAAAATCTCTTGTTTTTCTGAGTCTTTCTACTGCTCAGAACTTGGGTCTGTAAATTTCTTGAGACACGATCTTCTTTTGCATTGCACAAAAGTTTCAATGAAAGGTGCATTCCAGTAAGGATACAAGAAGTCAGGTTGGAACCTTAACGGTGTAGATCACCCCCGCTATCTTGTATGAGCTTTCCATTGATTTACATAGGAATTGTTTTACTAATTTTATGCCTCTCAGAAGTAGAATATTCTAGTTCCGCTTTCACGAAATTTGCGTTTGTGGTTATTTTGACTCTGACTCTTCTAGAGTTTTGTAAAGTTTCTTTAAATATATGAGGGTAATCTATTATTAATAGTTTAGTATATAAATCACAATATGTCAACGAGAAATTATACTGTTCGTATGTAAAATATTGCATTGCTATAAAACAGCATCAATCAAAGGAAACATGACGAAACACTAGGCGGAAACAGAAGTTAAAAATTACGCTCCTGAGAAACATAAGACTACTAATACAATTCCCATGTAAATCAGTGTGGAAATTCATACCAAGATGATGGGGGTGATCAACACCGTTAATCAATTTCTACGTTAAATTTATTACTATTTTAAAGATCACCTTCTCCCAGTTGATTGTACCCACTTCAATGAGGGAAGCTAAGATAAAGTGTAGTTTTATTTTTATTTTTTTAACTTAGTGTAAATATATATTTGATTTATTTTGTGGGATATATTAACGAACTTCCAGCATAAACAGAACTTAAAAATGTTTACCTCGACAAGTCGGGGAATTCTTTTATCTGGTTTTGGTGGGAACTCTGCATGTTTGTGTGTTTCTAGGGAAGCTTCTTATTTTTGACGGCCTATAGAATAAGTGTAATCTTTGTGTTTCAGGTGTGAAGCGCTTCCGCACCTTTGGCATGATGAAGTACCTGAAGAATCACTTCATCGACTAACGACAGGGATGAGAGCTGCACCCAAGAATAAGATTAGTTCCCCTCGAGTTTCCTTTTCTTTGCCCCCTCTTTTGTGTGTGTGTGTGTGTTGAAGCTGAAGTATTATCTTCACCATAAAGAGAAAAGTCATTAATCGATGCCTGACTATTAATATTTGAGTCTCAACAGAAAAAGAATGTAATCTATAGTGATGTGAACATTTTTCAGTGTCCTGCTTTAGTGTCTTGTGTCCGAAATAACATTATTTCCCAGCAGTGTTACCAGGTTATTTTTGTTTGTTCTCTATTGACCAGCGGCATCAGACACCAGTTGTAGTGCCAATGTATGTATTTGGCAGCTTGGATTTTCGTTTATCCCTTTCCTGTTGGTAGAATTGAGCAGGATTTTTACATAATTGTATGTTGTTCAGATTTCAGGTTCTACTGTCTAATCCACTGTTAGAATATTGTATGTATCTCGTAGACGTTTCAAAATTCAGTAAGGTGTCTGCAGTTAGCTTCCTTTAAGCAGCTGTGATGTTTAAACCCTCATGTTGAGTGTAATGTTCTCATAGGTAGCTTTTTTTTTTCTTTGTTTATTTGTAGACATCATCTCATCTCATCTCGTGCATCATACATAAAGATCATTTTTTTTTCTTAAAAAAATAAAAGAATTGATTTTGATAACATGACACACAGCATTTTGCATGTAGAGGACTCGTTTAAAATTCCATGATTAAAGAAAACTGCTTCTTATTGGTGTTGTTTACTGGTCTTATTCAGCTCAACAGGTTTATACATTTATAAGGGATTGACGATTTTTATAGATTAGGGAGTCAAAAAAAAATTTTTTTTGTTCCTGTTTCACCTCTGTGTACGTATTTTTTTGTTCATAAAAACAGATATGGTTAAAATTAAAGAGTATTCTAGGTAATAAACCCAAATTCCGGGATCATTACATCTGATAGTGGTATTTATAATGTTTTTCTGTTTTAAAACTTATATTCAGCAGTTCCTAGCGACTAAATTATCAATGAAATATGATACCGAAATACGTGATATTAACAGTATTACAGGACGAAATCTAAATTAAAAGAAAATGGGGGGAAAATGTAGCATTCCTTTACAAACAGAAATATCACAGCCCACGGTGGTAATTTTCATGTCGCCGTGTTACATTGTTGCGAGTATTTTGGCTTTAAAGATGTAACATTTTCAAGACAGAGATTAATAATACTATTTTTAGATTTTTGGTGACAAGGGGTTATCATGATTTGTTATTTTCGAGGTGAATATCTTAGCTTTCGCTTGGATTTATCAGAGCGAAGACTTATTTTGTCACATGCTTTGTGGAATAGTTAAAACTGGTGGTAAATACAAGAGGCATTTGCTAGATACCCTTGTTCGAAATAAAATAATTCATCTCTGTTTATGAGTGATAGACGAAGAAAAAGTCCATACTAAACTACCGCCTAAAATCGCAGTTTGTGGCAATACTTTTTTTTTTTCCTGAGCATTGAAATTTTCTGTTTGTAAAGGTGCTGCGGTGTTAGGGTATTTTTTTCGTATTTTCTTTCGTTCGATCTAAGGATACTCGAGAAAGATATTGTAACAAATTTCATCAGTCTCGCGGAAATTGTGAAATAAGATTCATTGTGACATTTAGATCCAGGCCAAATAGCGTCTATAATCTAGGTTTTCATTAGTTCTCACATAGTGAAATTATTTCCAGTCATTATGGTAACAAATCATACATCATAGCAAGTGATAAGACAGGTTTTTTCATACGAATATGTGCGAATTTTAGACGTAGCATCACTTTAAAAAGGCTTTGTTTTATTTGAAATTGTTTGATGTGTCAGACTTACCTTGTTTTCTTTACCAGACTGCATTCAGGAGTAAAAAGAAAAAACAGTATTTCCGACTGCTATTCCAGTGAAAAAAATGATGATCCCGGATTTTGTCAAAGTAACAGGTAATGAAAGCGAGCCCATTTTTCATTCAACTTTTGTTTTGCATTTAAATGACTGAAATCCTGCTTTGTGGACGAAGCTTTGTTTTTAAGTGTTTAAAATCGTAGTGGAATCTAGGGAACGGTGAGGGGGAATCCTTCGTGGTCGTTGAGTGAGTGTTTGAGCGTATTGGTAGCAGTTCATGTTTCAATCTTCTTAATACTGTCATACAAGTATGTGGATTTAATGAGAGCGCGATGATTTTTTTTTGAATGAGTAATGATGAATTAGTTTTGTGTGTTATCAGAGAATAAAACGACTGATTTGTTTGTAAGTGAGAGAAAATTCTAGTGAACACTGGTCGTCGATCTGATGTGTTTTGTGTGTAGAAATATTGAAGTTTGCATGCTTATCTGTGAGTATTATTATTTCTGTTAAATCAACTTAATCGGGAGTTGTTCAAAAGTCTTGCGTTATTGTTTCTTGAGAGTATTGGTGCAAATTTTCTTAATTGTCCGATTGCAGATCAACTTGTATCGTATACACTCCAAAATTTAAAAAAGGAAGGCATATTCTGTATCCGTAATAAAATTTTAACATTAGAAATTACAGAATAAGGTTTGAGTGGTAACAAATAAAGCCATCAGTATTTGCTGAACATTTTCTCCCAACTGTGATGTATTGAAGCGCAGTAAATTTGTAATTTTTTTTTTTAGCTTCCGTGCTGTTTAAACTGTTACGAATATGGTCACATTTGAAGGGTCCGGGGAGAAACAATGCTAACCCTCATTTTAAGCAGAAAAGAGTTGAGCGCTCATATTTACTTACTGGAAAACGCTTTAAGTTAAAAACAACAAATGGCCGCATGGTGGCCATTTCTTTATGGGAAGCCCCATAAACCAGCATGGGAGAATGAATTTTCCGAACGTAATATCTCCAATTCATACTCAGTGTGGGTTACCATTATTTTTCCCCGGAGCCTTCATTTTACAGTGGTGTGGTTACCAAGGCATTGAATGTTTTCAATTATACATCCAGGCAATAATTAACCAAATTAACTGCTTGCTAGGTGATGATTTTTTCCACAAAGGTATAAAAAAAGTAGAAATTTTATTTAATTAAACACTGCTTCATAGCTTTGAGTGGTGACTGGTTCCTATACGTTCAAAATTAGCCTGTTTTATTATTTATTTTTTTAAAAATCAGTATTGTGGGCCAGTGGAATACAGAGACTGCCAATGTGCCAGAATCTCATTCGGTAATAATGAGATTGAACATCCATTTTGTGTCCTAAAAAGTATCTTCTTTTTCAAACTCGGTATGAAGACTGAAAAAAAAAAAAAGTATTTTAAGGTGCGTTAAGAATGATTTTGTTGCTGTGTGAGGGATATTGACACTTGAATTGCATAGTAATAAAGTAATTATAAACATGTATGAATGTGTGATGGTAATGATACTTAGAGTTACCTATAAATTCTTTTTTTAAATAAAAAAACAAATTTGTGTTCTGACTGATGTTCTGTTTGTTTTTTTGTTATTGCCAGATTTTTTTTTCTTTTATTTATAGAAATGGAAAATGGAGTTGTTTTCTAAAAGACTTGTAATTTATTCTCGCCATACTTTGATAACGAAAAATGTTAGACAGCGGGTCACAACGTTCATGTGTGCAATATACACAACGGGACTAGTCTTCTTTTTAACTACTGCGTACTGATATAGACTGCATGCGTGTGTTTCATCGAATTTAAGGGCAAGGCGTTTCATACTCCTGTTTTGATTTGAAATAAAATTGATTGTGGTAACAAAATATAATACTAGTTTTTAGACTGAATTGATGTGTTTGCAAGAGTCTCTACTTGGAAGCAGAGGTTGATTGATACAAACATTTCATAGATGTTCACGATAGTCAGGAATTTAAAACATAGCTTCCATGTTTCTCATGATCTTATTAGTCATTTCATAGTCTGATCTTCAGTGGACTTTTTTTGTGTACTTATTTTTATCCTGAGAAAAACGTAAATAAAATGTATCTTTCTGTAAACTCGGTCTTTCTGCTTTTCTCCTTCAAAGATTTGCCCTTTTCTAAAGTTTCGCTTCCAATAATGCATTTGGGTAGGACTTAAAGTGATCTGCGAATAAATAGGTTCCTCTCTCTGAACTGAAATAAAATCCAACCTAGTGCCTCTTTTATCGTACGAGTAGCTGATCCCTCCTTCCCCGTTGATGCGGGGTGAATGTCACCAACACTCGCTTCCCCGTGGCGGGATGCGCCCCCTAACTTGGGGAGTTTGGCTGATTTTCCTGTCCGTTGGTGTGGGGTGAATACATTTTTGGGCGGCCATTTTGAATCCAAGATGGCAACTTTTTCAAACTAGTATTTTCTGCAACTACTTTTGATAATGCATCTTTATGCCAAATTTCGTATCTCTAGCTCAAACGGTGTGGAAAATGGTTTTGGGGCGGCCATTTTGATTCCAAGATTGCGACTGATGTAATAACTTTCCACACAGGTCCAGTATTTGATCATGTGCGAAAAATTATTTGAAGCGGTCAAGCCGTTTTGGCGTGACGCACAAGCAGTCACTTCCACTTTTATATATGAAGGGTGTGAGGCAAAACCATGATAACCCACAAATGTTTATTTTTTGAGTTATTCAGCACCCGATGGAAAGGAATCATACCGCGTCGTTTAATGTTGTCCGACTTCAAATTGTGCTCCAGAGATGGCAGCAATATTTACCTATGGTAAGCCTATTGTAACATTTTGGGATTCATAAGATGGTAACCAACAATTAAGATGGCGGGAAACGAGGAGCAGTATACCAGCTTGCCACTAAAAAGGAAAAGAATTTGTAAATTAAACATTTCTTACAGCGAGTTCAGTGAAAAGATTTATTCTTGAGTGACTTAGGTAGCGAATATTATAGTATAAATAATAAAACATGGTAACCCACACAGCAGCATGAAAAATAGAAATTCGGTATTTTGATTTGGTACAATTATTTTAAGCCTTTATGTATAGCCTTACGTAAAAAATCAGCTTTCAGCCAATGACAATGACTTGTGCAGCAGTAAAAATCGAATTTCTTACAAGTTTAACATCGTGGGTTACCATGTTCTTGCCTGACACCCTTCATATAGAGAGTGTGATTTGGTGCTCTCCCCCGGAGAGATGATTAAACCCGAATATTTGCATTACGTGAAAGTAATGTATTAAGTCGAAGGGCATGTAGCGACACTTAACTGGCCAGTGGCAGAAAAAGGAACCTTTTGGGGATAGGGAGAGAATACTTTGAAGCAGTTGGCTTCTTGATCCTCGAAGATAGAATGAAATAGTCAGATGACAGTCGAACTTTTAGACCACACCTGTGCCTTTATTCCTCCCCTCGACAGAGTTGAGCATGCTACGGAAGTGTTGGTGTATGTCCAGCAGGTGACGGGAACCATAAATAAAAAATAGTATCTGGACCTTTATTCCATTACCCTTTTCAAGTAGTGCTTTTTTAAAATTATTTTTCGACGATAACACTTCTCTGAGCCTCCAGTGTCTTCCTAGTATATAGTACATATGATTATAATAATTAACGGAGGCATATTAGCTTAAAACTGATAACTAAGAACATGAAAAGCCATCTCAAAGTAGAATGATATTATTACTTTAAACTGAAAATTAATCAATCTTATAAAACATGACGTCAGCCTGAGCCAAAGTTGCCTAAAGGCCTAAAAATTTAATTCAAATGGACACATTCCGGCCAGTTTCTAACCTTGCTTCTATGCGGTGTTTGTTTCACATGAGTTTGGGGAAAGTGGTAGTCAATGCTGCCCTAGGCCAAGTTTTGGTGCTACTTTGGTTGCCAACTGTTCAGGTCGGAACATAACGGTTCTGACTGGTAATACTGGGAGGGTACCTTCCAACGGGCGTGGCCATGTGCCTTTTAACATTCCGGCCTGAGCCATAGTTGTCTAAAGACCGTCAATAAATTTAGTCTTCGGACTGTTTTAAATTTACCACTGGATCTTTCACCAAAAGTAACGCCAAATCTCTCTCAGGTAAAAGGTTAGTGAGGAAAACATTTGACAACCACAAGTACCTCGATAATCGGGTACAAAACGGAAGCGAACAAAGCATACGAATGTCCCAATCTTAAAATTTTTAAATGAAAATTATCGCGCAACGGAAAAACGTTACGTATAAAGATTTACATTGTGTACAGCTGACTCCCCTCCTCATGTTTGAATTTTATTTATGGCCTTTAGGCATCTAAGGCTCAGGCCGGGATAGGAGAGGGGAAATGATTCGGGATGTCGGCCAGGGCCTATGTTGAAGGTGCCATCCCGGCATTTGCCTGGCGTGACAGGAAAAACCTGTCAGGATGGTCGGCTGCTGGGATCCAACCCAGGACCTCCCGCGTCTGCCAGCGATCCACATGTTGAGTCGGGCCTCACACTCACAGCCAACTACATTTCTCTGTAACCAACTTTCGGATTCTGCGAAACGAAGCCACTTGACTCTACAGGCGCGCTCTCTCGCCTCCAACTCTAAAATGATTATCGATTAATATTACAGGGTTACCAGGTACCTGGGAAAGTCGGGGAATTTAATTTTGGTCAGGGAGAACCTGGAAAAGTCAGGGAATTTGGTAATAGTACAAAAAATCAATAACTTTATTATTTTTACTTCTCTACTTTTGACCATGCAAAGCATTGTGAGTATATTTTTGTTTTACGACTAAACTCCCTGGCATGAAGGACTCGAAGAATTTAGGGCGAGCAACACCTTGGTTGTACCAGCCTTACACTTTGTGAATGTGTTTTCGAATAAATAATTAAATGTCATAAAAATACACAGAAAGGTAGAGGGTGGATGTTGTGATAGGCCTTTGTGTATTTTTTCTTTGTATATATATATATATATATACAGCTTCTAGCCAATAAAGATTTCCTAACTTTAGAAGCTAAAATATGCACCAGAAACTCAAGATACTCAACCTGGAAAACGTGCTGTAAAGACCTGGAAAAGTCAGGGAATATGAAAATAGAAAATCACTGGGTCGGTGCCTTACGCTAAACTTAACTTAAGCTGCCCATCCCAACAAGAGCATCTGCTAACAAACTGAAGTATCGTTCAGTTACACACAATTTAGTAAATTCATTACAAAAAAAAAAAAAAAAAAACGGCAAAGGAAAACTACAGTTAGTTCATGTTGTTATGTAAAGATTAAAACGCAAATAAGAGAACAAAGGAAACTTGCAAGCGTCAGCTGAAAGTAAAAAAAAAAAAAAAAAAAAAGTTTTTAATTCAAAGGACAAGGTTTAAAAGTGGCTGCCCATGACGACGCAGCTTCCGCATATCATACTGCTCTGATCGTCAGTTTCAAGTCTGTGGTCGAAATTAGTGAACATGTGTTTTGAACTAATTGTTCACTTGGAAACATGAAATGAGACGACAAACATTTTAACTCATTTTATCGTGACCAATCTGCAACAGGACCTGGAAGTTGTAAATAAAATGTAAATGTGTGGGCACTGTCTACAAAAAAGAAGAAAAGAAAAAAAAACTGTTGCCTATTGTGCATTATTTCAACACTGGTGAATGCTTTTGTGCAGACAGTCAACAAGAATTTTGGTGGCGTGAAACGAAAGGGAAAAAGAAATGTTGATTGGAAACCAGAAGGAAGAACTGATCGTGAAATAGTATGTAATGGCAGTGGAGTTCTCGTAACTGGTCAGACATTGAAAAAAAAAAAGTTGCTGACTATTAATTTCAGTGAGTGAGTGAATTTTTATTAACCTACTGCACGAGCTGGTGAACTTTTTAAGGACGGGACCTACAGTTTTTGCTAAAATGGGCTCCGTTCAATAGACCCCAGCGGGATTTGAACCCGTGACCACGCGCACGGAAAGCAAGCGCACTAACCTCTCGGTCACCCCAAGGTCTTTAATGATTTCAGGTCAAACATTTATCGTGAGTACTGATAAATTATTTCACGAGATACTTTCTTGTTAAAGCATTTTATGGAATTATTAAAAACTGGAACTAACCTGAATGCTTGTTACGATATTTTGGAATCTTAACAACAAAGACTCCATTTTGTGGAACTCCTGACCTCATAGGAAGAACTTTTCCCTTAATGAACAATATCTGGTCAGAATTCACAGGAAACTTATCTGTATCGTCTGTGGGAGACCTCTTTTTAACTGTAAAGCATAATGTTGGAATGCAGAGGGAGACTTCCGTTCGCCTTATTGAAAGTCAAACATCATTCATGATTTAAAAAA
Source organism: Lepisma saccharinum (assembly GCA_022664845.1). NCBI lineage: Eukaryota > Metazoa > Arthropoda > Insecta > Zygentoma > Lepismatidae > Lepisma > Lepisma saccharinum. The sequence goes on from JAGDQP010000153.1 coordinate 192,070, forward strand.
GTGCTCACAAGACTACAACGGATGAATCTCAGCCATCGACGTCATAAGAATCAATATCACAGCCGTATCTTTCGTGGGCCACGAATCAATATTAACTAACTCTATGGCTTATGGAACTCGAAAGTTCATCGCCGCAGTAACAAACGTTCGCAAACATTGGATTCGATCCTGGGCAATATCAAGCCAGTTTTCGTCACGAACGCCTACTTCTCGAAAATCTCTTCTAATATTGTCCTCCCAACGACGTCTCGGTCTTCCCAATGGTCTCCTTCCAACCAGGGTAGAATATAATCTTGCCACGAATCAATATAATGAAATTAATTCAACTCTCTTCGTATTACTTTACACACACACACAATTATTGTTTCTATATTTTGCTCATTTGATGAAGCTTTCTAGAAAATCTATTTCCCCCCACAGGAGACAACTTCTTAAAAGTTTCAGACCAGACCTGTGTCGGTTTTGCTTGAAAAGAATATGGCAACCCTATTTAATAATAAATTTGAATCAGAAAAGACAAATTTTATTGAACTATAAATGAAGTTCTGATTCAGTTGGATAAGACAGTTCTACTAAAAATAAGCGAGTTCTCATTAAAATGATGACCTAACCTTTTCACATTTACAGTTTTCAGAGTTAAGAGTTAATGTAATTTTTCTTCTAGTGATTGAATTCTTTCATAAATATTTCTATAGCACATAAATAAATATTGGAGTACATCTTGAAATAATAGCATGGTAATCAAATCACAGAAAATATCCTATGTTCAATACTTTATCCAGCTGAGTTTTCAAAATGGATTCATTTAAGCTAAAGGCATGACGTCATCGGAGAGTGAGATGAGCATTAAATAAGTAATCTAAAGCAACGATCTCCAACAAAAGATGGCAGCACTACCTCCCAATTCAAGAGCATGATCGATGCCTATTTTTTATTTTCGTTTCGTTCATTGTTGTTGTGAATATCGATCCCCATAACAATGAAGGAAAACGAAATAAATAAAGAAAACACGATGGGATCCGCAATCAACCCGGCCTCGACATGCTGAAAGGAAATGAACCAGTGCGTGTTCCAACAAAGCTAACCAAACATGTTAACAATTCATATTTTATCGCAACAAATTAAATAAATATCTAGAATGAATTGTAAATTTAATAATCACTTGCGATGTTCATAACATTTCCCGCCCATTAGTATTTCAGTTGGAAAGGCACTGGTAACCATTCTAGACGACGGATGCCACGGAAAATTCTGAGAGACAACTACTACGTTAGTTCAGCATGTCGAGGGTTAACCATTGATATCTCGTGATCTACAATTTTTGTCACCTAAAGTTATTGTCTAATTATTATTGAAAGGAAAAAAAAAAAAAATGGCGGACTTATCAGTTGACAGCTATTAACAAGTAAACCTACCAGTACTCATAACTAGCTACGCATCTCTCTGGATTTGAAGTTTCTTGCGTTGCCGCTAGATGTCTCTGAGCTCAATAGTTCATTTTCTAATACATCCTGATAAATTCAAGCTTACGGTTGGTTATTCTGCCATATCTAAGCTAAGAGAATGTGCTGAACCAATCAGAAAGGTTTAGTTTAACAGGATCTTTAACAAATTAAGTTATTCAGTTCAGAGACATCTAGCGGCAAGGCAAGGAACTTGTTCAAAGCCAGAAAGAAATACGTTGTTATTTATGGATACAGACTATTTCTCTGTGGTTTCAACTGTAAAGTCCGCGATTTTTTTTTTCCTTTCAATAATTAGATAAGAACAACTTTAGGTGACAAAAATTTTAGGTAGGAGGTATCAATGTTTCGATACCTTACCCTGTATATACCTTCATTTTTCAAGAGACAAAAAGTCTGAGCAAAACAGACAAGAAAAAAAAAAACTAATTCATTAAGAGGACGACGAAAATCCATATCTGTTATCGCCTAGGAAAGGGATAAACATATAGTCCGAGATGCAATCCCAAATAAAAGAAATTTGTTATACTCAAAAGCCGCAATAAGATTTCGGAACCAAATCGTAATTAAATAAACATTAATAACGAAATTAAAAGAGGGAAATTGTATAGTCACACAAAAATGGCGAACTTAACAGCTGAAGAAAGATACATTATTTGTTGTTACCCACTATTATTCCGCCTAAGCGGAAACGGCAAAAAAAAATATTAACGTGTGAGAAATTCAAAGGAAGAACAAGAGTAGGAAAACCCTTTATTGAACTGAGCGGGGGCTAGTGTTGCAATTTTTTTTTTTTTTTTTCACAGCAATTGAAGATAATCAATGTAATCAGCAGGATTGGATGTAAGCTTTCACGCATTCACCCCAATTTACTTACTATTGCTTTGTTTTCCTGTAGTCTTACGAGGGAGATGATGGGATTCTTGATAAATGCATTCACTGCCACATTGCTATACTTCCTATATCTTCACCCTGACAAACGTAAGGGAACTAAGAACGTATGGAGTGAAGTTATTTGGTGTATTTAGTAATAAAATACTACTAAACTTCCAGGGAACTGAAGAAATATTTTGAATTGTAGGAAAAATGTACGTTCCTAGAGATAATACAACTTCGAAGACATCTTTACTACAAACTGAAAAACTATTAATTCTTACCGAAATATGCTCTTATCCCGTATATACAATACGTTAATTTCTAATTACGGTATTCTTCCAGGAAGATATCTATTTTTGATCATAATTAGGGACCGCAAAAATCAATTATCTTTAGCTCAAAACCCCAAGCTGCTTGTATTGAAGGGCAGATAGCAATTGAGCCTAACAATGAAAAAACAGTAATATGTCATTGAAAATTAATTTATTGTTTTTCGAAATCCTCTCCTTTATGATCAATACACTTTTGCATTCGTTCGAACCATTTGTCAAAGCATTTTTTCCAATCTTCTTGAGACACCTCCATAATATGGTTTTTGAACGCATCAACGGCTTCTTCCGCCGACGAAAATCGTTGTCCACGCAATTATTCTTGACATTCGGGAACAAGAAGAAGTCATTGGGTGCCAAATCAGGACTGTACGGCGGATGACCCATCAATTCGATTTTTTGAGTGTTCAAATAGTCGGTTGTTAGACGAGATGCGTGACAGCTCGCATTGTCTTGATGAAGAATGACCCGACGGCGCTTGTTTGTTTTCCGTATTTGACCAAAGACCTCCGGCAAGCAAATTGTTGTGTACCATTCAGAGTTCACCGTTCTACGTTCCTCTAAAGGCACAGTTGCCACATGACCAGTTTTCCCAAAAAAACAGGCGACCATTTGTTTCGATGTGCTTCGAGCGCGAACAACTTTTGTTGGATTTGGTTCATCTTGGAACACCCATACAGTCGACTGCTGTTTACGTTCCGGCTCATATGCATATATCCATGATTCGTCACCTGTTACAATCTTATATACGTCTTTTGAAGCACCGCCATTATTTTATTGAGCATTTGTGTGCACCAATCGACCCGAGCTTCTTTTTGAGTTTTTGTCAAATTATGTGGGATCCAACGAGAACAAACCTTTCTCACAGCTAAATGATCATGCAATATTTTATATATGCTGGTGGAACTAATGCCAAGGGTTGCCTCAATCTCACAGTATGTCACATGACGATCTTGCAGTATTACGTTTTGCACAGCATCAATGTTTTCTTGAATAACAACTGATTTTGGACGACCTTCGCGAATTTCGTCAGTGAGCGAATGGCGGCCACGATTAAAATCGTTATACCAGCGTTTCACAGTGGCAAAGGATGGGGCTTCATCGCCAAATGTGGAAATCGGTTGATCGATGCACTCTTGTCTGGATAATCTACGTCGAAAATCGTAAAAAAATCATCGCACGAAAATGTTCACGAGTTAATTCCATTTTTCTGTTGTCACGCAATCTTCAATTCAACGTAAACAACTCAAATAAAGCTATTGACAAAACATTTGAAGTACGTTATGGTCAAGAATGTCAGACGTTGGCGCCTAAATACAATCACTGTTGCCAAGGCTCAAAATATAAATAGTGCCCCTCGTATGTATATATATATATGTTTTCGTTTACTAGCACATTATGTTTCACTATAAAAGCGCGGTGGCATTGCTCTACCATGCTCCGGGCTCCAAGCCTCTCTCCATGTACAGTACTATGAAAATATATACACATAGAGACAGTGTAACAAAAAATGGATATTTCAAAAGAGGTGTATAAATGTATAATGAATATTCTTGTGTATACTGGTAACTACATCTAGGTTTCTTCTAATGAGTCTCTTTCAATAGGGCTCTGAGAAGTATTATTTCAAATCATATAATAACGTAAGTACGTCCAGCGGTTCCCCACCCGCTCTTTTGAAAGTATAGGAATAGCTATCGGCGCGTAAAAGTATGGGGGCCATTTGAAAAACTGAATTTTAAAATCGGGTGGCAACGCTGACACTTGGGTGCTTGGGTATAGGGAACAACCAGAGTATGTTCCGATTGTGTCGAATATGTATACTCAAAGCTTCGTGCGGATACGTCAAACTGAATGGAAGTCGTAAATATTTATTTTTTTAAAATTAATTGGCAAGACTGTCAACTGTGGGACCTGAAGTAGCAGTATGACGCGCCCCAGTACATAAAGACACAGTCTGGTCCTAATACGTTCAACAATATAGAAACAAACATTTTATTTTCTATAATTGGTTGGCAACACTGACAAACTACAGTGCCTGGAGTGGGTGTATGGAACTCGGACCTGTCAGAGTTCCTAATGAACATGTATGTCAAATTTAGTGTAAATCAATGCACACGTGTAGATTTGTATTAATAAAGGCATTTCTACAAGTTAAATTTTAAAATAGGCTGGCAACACTGATAACTTGTGTGCTTGAGGTTGGGAACACCCAAACCTTTCTTCTGTGTTTGAATAATGTTTAAGCTAAGTTTGAGGCAGATACGGTATTGCAAGAAGTTTTTTTAAAACGATTTTTTTTTTTAAGTTGGCAAAACAGAACTAGGGAACCCAGAAAATTTGACATTTAAAAATATCTGAGAAAAAAAAAACGAAGTTTAGAAATAAAGGTTCGTTAAAAAAAAGTACTAAAGTTTTAGAAAACGAACGTTTTGTTTCCTATTCACCACACTAGCGAGAGAACAATAATATTGAAATATTCGGATCTACTTTCACCGACTTCTAGAACCTACTTTCCATCGCTCGTAATCAGTCTGAAAAGTGGTTATTTTGGTCCCGTTAACCCTAGATTAGAAAAGCGGTCTGTACGAAAAGTTATTACAAAGACGCAGTCTGACACTATTTATTTTATTATTATTATGACAATAATTTATCTTAAGGAATTTAGGTATGAAGGGTGAGGGGAAAAAACAAGGAATGTCCCTTTTCGGGTTATGTGCATTTTCTGTTGGTGAAATGTCCTACTATTGAACGGAATATTCATTCCGTGCTGAAACGTAGAACTGTCCATGGAGAAAGCGGACAAAAGATTGGCGAACTCATTGCTTTCTACAAGGATTTCAACATTAAAACAAGCTTTTCTCGGAGAAGCATTTTTGTGACATTCCTTGTTTTCTGCCCCCTTACCTTCATATGTTTTTATGGGCATAAGCTTTAAAGCAACTTTCACAGAGTTTTCAATGATTAGCTCGCTATTAGCACAGATGTTTTAGAACTGAAGCGTTATGCTGAACATTAGGTTTGCAGATTATCACGAGTACATGCAACAGCATCATCAGCCGTCCTCAGGGTTGCCACCTGTCCCGTATTTTAGGTAAAAATTACGCATTATGCAACATACCCTGTATCAGTAATTTTAACAAATATACCGTGATAGAGAGCAGACTCTGTTCACATCTCCAGGCTACAACTTGACGGCATATAATACTCATGCCTTCTGTTTTCACTAGTTGAAAACAGATATTAATGCCAACTGTAGTTGGAAATTGAAATATCAATTTTTCATTTTTTTTAGAACTAATATGAAGGATTTAAATTGCGAGGGTAGTCATACAGTACTAAAGGCCAAACTTGTTACTTTCATTTTAGGATATTTTGAGATTTGTCCCATATTTTTTGCCGAGCGTCCTGTAATTTATTCATTAAAAGGTGGCAACCCTAGCCGTTCTTGAGCCATGTCTAAAGGCCATGAAACCAGTCGAAGCAACTCGATTAATATTATCTGCCGCTGTTTTGTAAGGAACTGGGAATACGGTTCGTTCTCGTTAATACAATCTCTATTTGTGTGTGATAACGTCTCCATGAGGAAAACTCGGCGGGCCTCCGGTGGCCCGCCATCATGGTTGGTGGGCCACCGGCGGCCCGCCGAGCTTTCCTCATGGGGGTTCCATCGTCATACTGAGGATTCTGAGGGTCTTACTTCTTCAATGGCCGATATCGATAAGTGTTTATTAAGAAGGAAACAAAGTTACTTTCAATTTTACGCTCCCACTAGAGCTCATAGACTGCGTTCGTTTTCGTTGTCGGCTAATAGCCTGCTGGGAAAAATTGACGCCCCTCAATTTCGTCTAGTAAACTTTGCATAGTCGTCTAACTGCAAGAAACACTTATAGTACATGCGCCGTTCTCAATTCTCTGCGACGCAAGGTTTTTATTGCAGTAAAAAAAAAATCTTCAAAGCGTCAACGTCTGTACCTTACAGTCAGCTATTATTCCGAGTTTACGGGTGAAAATAAACTGGTCAGCGCGTAGTTTTGCAACCGGGAACTTTCCCCATCAGGTTATCGGCCGACAGTGAAAACAAATTCATTGTAGATGGTTATGAACGGAACTTAAGCCACTTGTCAACATACGTGCAAGCAATGATGAAAGTGAAGCGCCATGAGGCAGCAATCTCTCACAAAACACACAATTTCTAAAAAGAATTCTTTTTACAAAAAAAAAAAAAAAAAAAAAAATGCGCCGTTTGTCACTACTGCGGTGCTAATTACCTTATACCATTTTATTCTGTGGTTTGTAACGAACAAAACAAAGTTAATTCTGTACCTCAGTAGTATTACAACGGGGCTGGCGATTTAAGCCAAATACCGCACGCACCCAAGTGTTTGCTCTATCTCGCTATATGAAATATTTCCTGGAGATACCTGTTCGAGGTATTTTCCCGAGACTGTAAATGTATCGGGGTAGCATGGGGTGCGCCTTACCCCCTCCCCACTGAAGTGATGAAATCGAACGTAGGTTTTTTTTATTCAAACTTAAATTGGAAGGGGATGAGAGAGACTCCAGTCGCCGCAGTAAGGATCCCAGACGCACGCCATCTCGTAGCGTTGTTAGGCAACACACGTGCAGTGTAAATTCAACTTCCAAATCACCGTCTGCAAGGTGGCCTAGTGGTTAAGGCGTTGCCTTCTTGAGTGAAAGAACTCTGCTTCCAATCCCGACGGGAGCAAGACTTTCTTCTTTCAAAATACATTTCTGTGTGTTCACAGTTATTATTAATAATTGTTTCCCTGCATTTTTAGTGACCATGCGTTAGGGAAGATCAGGTTCGGTTATGGATCCTTACTGCGGCGACGAGTCCCTGTTGTACATGAAGTTAGGCCCACAACGTCATTTTATTCCTAGGTTCCTGGAAGGAAGGGGGGAGGGGACTAGCTCATTTATTGCTTTGTCAGTTACAACTGGAGCAATGGTCATTCAAAGTGAACCCTACGCAAAAGTCAAAACATGCTTTCGTCCAAGAGGGTTAATGACCAAGTGTACACGGAAACTACATTAAAATGTTCGCTTGTAGAACATGTAGTGTCTTACAATTTTCATATTTATGCGGCATACAGTGTTTTATTTCGCCACGTAGATAAGAACATGGAGAGAATTCATCGAAGAAGCCCTTTGTCCTGGGATTTGCAAGACTGAGTTATCCTTTAACGTTGATTAAACGCTGAATTAGCAAAACTCATGGGATACTCACTTGACATCTGGTCGGCCACCTCTGGCCCTGCGGAGCGCAGCGATACGGCGCGGAAGTGAGTCCGCGAATCCCTGGTACACTTCCGGAGGCAGTTGACACCACACGGTCTGCAGAGCGGAAATCAATTGCGACCTGTTCGTGGGTGGAGGATCTAGTGAACGGAGTCCGAGTTTAACGGCAACCCAGATATGCTCAGTGGGGTTCATATCAGGGCTCCGGGGTGGCTAGCTCCGTCGTTGGACGACCTCCCCTGCATGCTCTTCGAACTATTGGAGCGATGTGGAGGCGCGTTGTCATCTTAAAAGACCGCAACATCGTCAGGGTGTTGAAAGGCCAAAAACGGGTGGAGATGATCTTTGAGCAGCTGACGATACCGTGGATCATTCAACGTGTCTTCCAGAACGACCACAGGGCCCATTTCATACCAGGAAAACGTGCCCCAGACCATGACTGATACTCCATCGCCCTGGACCACGCCTTCTTGGCATGAGGGATCCATTCCTTCATAAGGTCTGCGCCACACACGGTGCCTCCCATCGCCATGATACCGTGACTCGTCGGACCAGCTGACATTACGCCACTGTTGCAGTGTCCATCCGAGGTGGTTGTTAGTAGATTCAAGCCGGAGTGTCCGATGACGCAGGCTTAGCAGCGGCACCCGTGTAGGGCAATGGCTCCCATACCCAAGGGAACACGTTCCGACGGATTATGCACTGCGAAACGTTTCTAGCGCGGCCAGTGTTGAATTAGACCGTGATTTCTCGCATGGTTGTCCTCCTGTCTCTCTTGACCATTCGTCCCAAGTGTCGCCGGTCTCGGTCATTGAGGGTGGCTGGACACCCGATGTTGTGGACTGTGACGCCTTCATCCACTTATTCTCGGTACACTCTGAACACAGTTGAACGTGTGAAGCCGAATTCCTGCACCACCGCCGAAATCGAACTTTGCATGCGCCGGGAACCACCACCATGTTCCGTTCGAATGGCGTCAACTCACGACGACGTTGCATTTCATATGAATCACTCACACAGCCACTTCCTATAAGGTCTCGCACACAACTGGAGCCTACAGGGAGCGTGGAACACACGTGGTGTCCACCCGCCAATCAGTGACCTCCTATCCCATGAGTTTTGCTAATGCAGTGTATGCGTAAATTTGAAATTATTCAATTGATTTAAACACAGAAATATGTAATTCCTTTACTTTTAATGAAGAGAAGTTTGGTGTTTGCAGATTGTAATAATGCTACTGAAAATCAGGGTAACGTTCTGAGGTTGCTATACCTGTTATTGTTCTACCACTGCTACTACGAAATCACTGCGTATTCACATGAAGAACAATTCCAGACATTTTTCTGCTCCTTGTGAGATTCAGGTATGTCTCATTCTCGACCAAAATGTCACGTAACATGTTTTTAGAGACCTAGCGATGATATAGGCTACTGTTTGTTCAAAGGCTAGTGATACTGTTCATGGACTTCGAAATAAAACAAAACCTACAGCTAGCATAACATTTTAATATGTTTCATGTGTGGAAATCATCGTGGTGTTAAAATCAACCGTAGCGTTTATTTCCCTGAGATACAACGTAACAATAAATATTTGTACAAGTAATGAAATTAAAATGTGTGTATCATATTTGGGAATATACAGGGATGTCCCAAGTATTCTACGATTAGAGAGCCAGAAGGAATTCAAAATTTATATTCGATAAAAAAAAAAGCATATACAAATCGCTGTCTTTGATATTTAATTTTGGTTTAAAACATCAACATTTAAGGTAAAACTAATCATTAAACAAAATGTCAGGGCTTAGTTTCTGAACGACTGAGTATGCCGTTTCGCCCTCTACATCTGTACTTGCAATCTTCCTGCGAATGTATATGTGCATCACAGCCTTTAACATCTACAGCTTTTTAATTTGGATTCACTTTGACGGCTAATTACTTGTGAGATACTGAAACACTAACAATATTGAACATTCATGAAAAGTGCTTATTATAAAATATATATCGTGATATAAAATATATCTTAAGAAAAAAAGTCTCAACAAAATAATATCTATGAACTCAAAAAGTTCAAACTTTTCAAAAATCCATAACAAAAGCGAATTTGTACTCGCAAAAGACTGAAGCCAAATAAATGCTACTGCTCACTCGTCCACTGGCCGTGTAAGGTCTACCACGTGCTTTATGTTATCCTTTCGACCGCGAAGACCGAAAATATAGTTGGATGGCTTCGGAACATTCGAATAACTGTCCTTCTTGGTTTGTGATATCTGCGTCTTTGGTAGGTACACTTGGGTGTGGACTTCTGTACGACAATGACTCTTCTCTGTCTGTATGCTGCGAGTCTGCATCTGGCATATATTGGCCTGCAAAACAGGGAAATCTCAAGTTAGTAATTGAAAATATTTCCACATTACATTATAAGAAGTGACAGCTTATAGAGCCTTCAAAGTTACGAGAGACTTTAACAGCTTTTTTTTTTTCGTTTTTTATTCCTCCTACTATTAACTCTAATAGGAGCTCCACTTTTAGTGATTTTCCAGAAAAATCAGCATGTAGTGCTATCTGCTAGCGTTCCGCTGAAGTACATGAAGCATAAATTACTGTGCCAAACTGCTGGACGGAAGTCTGGGGTTCGATTCACGCCGAGGTAATTTAAAAAAAAAAAAATATTTTTTTTCCTTATAAGTGTTAGGTTCATTTTCCATTTATCAATATTTTACACAATTCACGGGAATATCTAGTGTAGTAAAAAGTAATCCATTATTTTTGCATGACATTGAAGGCTTGACTTACCATAGTTAGAATGATCCGATTTAGGTCACATATGCGCCGTTTTGTTCGATAACGTGTTGCCATTTGGAAGGTAATATCATGATGCCTCTCTC